>CM074454.1:6826145-7238951 GCA_037101425.1 Elopichthys bambusa | reverse complement strand
TTCTGTGTTGTTGATAAATTCCAGTGGTTACATTTTGCAACACAAGCACATAGTCATGTCACTGGAAATTGAGTAATCAGTGTCCTAATCTATATTGAGCCGGTGTGCCCACATTTGTGTCACAATATACTATTATGTGAGCTGGTGCTTATGGAGATGCACCCACAGTCTCTATCTGTATTCTTCTGTCACTTAGATAAAAATAATGTGAGGTTGGTTGGTGGAAACAGTCGCTGTGCTGGTAGAGTGGAGGTTCTTCATAGAGGTCAGTGGGGAACAGTGTGTGATGTTGCCTGGGACTTACCTGATGCTGCAGTGGTGTGTAGAGAGCTGGACTGTAGAGAACCTGTAGATGCTCTGGGTGATGCTCATTTTGGACCAGGATCAGGACCAATCTGGATGTATGCTGTGTTATGTGCTGGATCAGAGTCTACACTGAAGAACTGTGGGTCAGCAGGATGGAGCTTACATTCCTGTACTCACAAATCTGATGCTGGAGTCATCTGTTCGGGTGAGTAATAAACTGGTTGCCCATGGATTTATTGTGACAAAGAATATTTTGTTTGGAAAACTGTAAATGTTTGTATGGTTATTGTATTTAACTATCAAGCATTTGTCTTTGTCTACTGTTCACACTGTCATTCCTGTAATATGAACAGGTCATAAAGCTTCCAGACTTGTTAATTGACCTCACCTCTGCTCTGGGAGGTTAGAGATTCTTGATAATCAGACGTGGGTTTCAGTGTGTGCTGCTGCCTTTGACCAGCAGGATGCAGAGGTTGTGTGTAGAGAGCTGGACTGTGGGGCTCCTGTACAGGTGCTGGGAGAAGATGCTTTTGGAAAAGGAGACGCTCAGATGTGGACACAAGAGATTCAGTGCAGAGGAAATGAGACTTCATTTTGCTCAGTATCCTCATCACACAAACACAGCTGCACCAGTGACAATAGTGTGGGACTGATATGTTCTGGTAAATTATAAATATTCAGTGTCTCTTTACTTGTATTTGATGTGGTATATCTTCTCTGTCAGCTGCATTGTACTTTATTTTAACCTCTATGTTCTTTATTCAGGTTACACAGAGGCCAAACTGATGAATGGTTCAGACTCTTGTTCAGGAAGAGTTGAGCTTCAATTCCTCACTGATTGGGGCACAGTGTGTGATGCATGCTGGGATATGAGAGCTGCCAGTGTCCTCTGTAGACAGCTGAATTGTGGGATTGCTGTGTCTGTTGTGGGATCAGATTGGTTTGGAGAGGGAAGTGGTAAAATCTTGGCTGATGTGTTTGACTGTGACGGGAATGAAACAAAACTCTCAGAATGTTCCATCTCTTCATGGAGTCGAGCTGAACGT
Source organism: Elopichthys bambusa (assembly GCA_037101425.1). Lineage (NCBI taxonomy): Eukaryota > Metazoa > Chordata > Actinopteri > Cypriniformes > Xenocyprididae > Elopichthys > Elopichthys bambusa. The sequence goes on along the minus strand of CM074454.1, from coordinate 7,237,599 downwards.
TCTCATAGACGAGATGTTGGAGTCATCTGCTCTGGTAAACTTATTTGACACTGAGAGCATTATGCTACTGAAAAACTCTTTAATATATAAACACTATTTCACTGTGTTCTAACACAATTCTTACTTTAGTAAAAGATAAGATCTTCTCCTCAGATTCGTCTCTGGCTGTTCATGACGGTCTGGTGCGGTTGTCTGGAGAGAGACAGTGTGAGGGGGAGGTGGAAGTTTCCATCCATCAGGTCTGGAGGAGAGTTCTGCTGGACACCTGGAGTCCCACTGAATCCTCTGTGGTCTGCAGACAGCTGGGCTGTGGCTCTGTGCTGAACTTCTCTGGCTCTTCATCCAGTCCTGAACACAGTCATGAGTGTGTGACAGGCTTCCAGTGCTCTGGGAGTGAAGCTCATCTGGGGGACTGCAGCTCTCCACAAACTCTCAACTGCAGCTCCACACAACAGCTGTCCATCACCTGCCTTGGTGAGTAGAGCAACATCTGGGCAGATTCTTCAGTTGTTAGTGATCAATAATGTTTTTCTTTCTCTGAATATCAGGTCGTGGGTCCATCAGGCTGGTGGGTTCTGGGGGAGACTGTGCAGGGAGGCTGGAGGTTTTTCACAGCGGCTCATGGGGGACAGTGTGTGATGACTCCTGGGATATTAAAGATGCCCATGTGGTGTGCAGACATCTGCAGTGTGGAGTGGCCCTCAGTAACCAGCAGGTACCAGCCTGGTTTGGTCCTGGTTCTGGACCCATATGGCTGGATGAGGTGGAGTGTGAGGGGAATGAGACGTCCCTGTGGAGCTGCTCTTCTCCAGGCTGGGGAAAACATGACTGTCAACACAAGGAGGATGTAGGAGTCATGTGCTCAGGTAAATAGTACTCAGTTGTGAAAAATTGTTATTCAGTAACATTTAAAAACTAAATTTTATCTTTTTATTAAATTTTTTTATTTATTTTTTGGTTATTTCAGCCAAAAATGTGACATGGTTGAAATTAATGGGGTTGGATGAGAGCTGATATAGCGTTCATGCTTTCATCTAGAGTTTAAAGAGATCAGGTTAACTGAGGGCTGTGAAGGGAATGTGGAGGTTTTCTACAATGGATCCTGGGGAAATGTGTGCTGGAACCAGATGGACAGTGAGACAGTGAGTCTGATCTGTCAAGAGCTGAACTGTGGAAGATCTGGTGTTTTTTCCAGTTCTATACCAAGACTGGAATCAGCTCGTAACTGGCTAGATGAAGTGAAATGTCGACCACATGATTCAAATCTGTGGCAGTGTCCATCTTTACCCTGGGGACAGAATGACTGTGGTGAAGATGAAGTGGCTAAAATCGCCTGTTTGGGTAGGACTGATGTATTTTTCATCTCTAAAAATACAAAAGTAATAATCTTTCTTTAGCTAGGGTTACATTATATGATCATGCTTTTTAGGGATGCACCGATACCAAGCTCATGTACTTCTACTCGTAAAAATACCCCTGATACCAAAGACCGATACCTCACATCACGTGGCATAACTGACAGAATTGTCCGTGCACAGATACACCGACGGCAGCAGCAGAATGGTTTTTGTTCTTTAAGTTTGTGACAAGCACATAAAAATTATTACTTTTTTCATTAGAGTAATAATAAAGAAGCTGTCCTACATTCATTAGTCTCACAGAGAGAGAGAGAGAGAGAAATTAATAAATTTATAGGCATCGGTATCGGCGAGTACTAGAAAAAAAGTATCTGTACTCGTACTCTGTCCTTAAAAAATGGTATCAGTGCATCCCTAATGCTTTTATTCATGCAAATGCTTTTAAACCATTCAAGCGTGACAAAAGAGAACTCCATGTCTGTGAATCTCCTGTCTGTATCACACACACGACTCACACACAGTAAGCCACATCAGACGGCATGCCGGCTGCACTGAGTTCTCTTTCATACTTGAATGGACACAAACACACAAAATTATGACAAAATGACAAATAAACCTGCTGCTCTCTGTCAGTAATGTTAATCAAAGAACAAAAGAAAAAAAGAGAAAATCACTAAATAGCTTTTATAGTTTTAATAAGGATTATTCTTTCTTTAATTTATAACTTATGCAGTGAAGACTGTAAAGTGTTTGATAACTTTATTCAATTTCTGTATATTTCCTACCTCAAATGTTTAAAATATACTGTCTTTATGTTGTTTCTACATTGATTTCGAGATGAAATGTGAAATTAATAATACTGTATATAATAATATATCAAAAACCGTTGGCGTGATTAATCATGATTAATTACAAAAAATAAAATAAAACTTTTCTTTTTTTTTTTTAAATCGATTGACAGCACTAAATATAATATTGAACTTGTGATTACAGAGCAGGAGAGTCATGAGTCCCCTAGAAGCTATTTGTCATGCTCCACATCTCCACATCAGAGACTGTGTTCAGGTAAGTTCATTTGATGAAGAACATAAAAATCACAACAGCCATATGTGATGTATGCATGCAATTTTGTTCAGAGGAACCAAGAGGATTTAATCTTAAACCACACACACCCACTGTAAGTGTCACTGTTCTGACACAACTCTGTTGGCAAAAATTTGTCTACTTGACTGTGATTTAGAGCATGTTCCTCTCAGACTGAGAGGAGGGGAGGGCCGGTGCTCTGGGAGGCTGGAGGTGTATCATAACGCTGTGTGGGGCTCAGTCTGTGGTGATCTGTGGGACATTAGCGATGCTCAGGTGGTCTGCAGGCAGCTGGGTTGTGGAGCAGCACTGAGGGCTGATGGGAATTCAGTCTTTGGTGCTGGTGAAGGTGTTGTATGGCTGAACAGAGTGGAGTGCAGAGGGAATGAGATTCACCTGTGGGATTGTCCTCTCTCCCTGAAGAAACACACTGACTGCTTCAAAAAAGAGCACGCTGGACTCACCTGTGCAGGTCACAGCAAAACATTAAGGAATATTAAATCAATAATTTACTTTGATTTGATTTTGAATGTGTTTGTGTCTGTTTTGACAGATTTGCCAGATTTGTCAGTGTCCACTACTCCTGCCACAACAACATCATCTTCTCCTCCAGTTTCTCAGACAGTGAGCTCAACATCAGTCACTCATCCACAAACTCCTCCAGCAGCGTCTCTCTCTGTGCTTGTGATTGTACTGGGAGTTGTGCTCTTACTGCTCTTAGTGCCACTGCTTATACTGATTCAGCAGAACAGAGTGATGAGGAGAGGTAGGAGAGATCCAGAGACTGTCATATTGTGTGTTATTCAGTGTGTGATCAGTCATGTGTTGTGAACTGACAGCAGGTTTGTCTGTCTACACTCACAGCTCTCTCTAAGAGGAGACGCAGGAGCACGACTGAGGCCGTTTATGAGGAGCTTCATAACAGACCTACTAACAGACACAGTCTCTTCACTCAGAGGGGTGAGTAAGTGTCCCATTTGTGGGCCTTTAAGTCACTTGTAATGTAAACGGAGACCACATGCTACAGGTTTATTTCTTTTAATTATTTTGACAGGTTTTATATATATATATATATATATATATGCATTTTAATTGTACACATGTACAACAGCTTCAAAATCCAAAATTTTGGATACATTTAATTTTTCATTATTTTGTTGTAGATGACTCAGCAGAAAACTATGATGATGTTGTCATCGTACAGCAGCTCTCAAATGATAAAAAAGGTGTGGGTTTCAAATTATATATTTTTTCTTATTTTTCATTAAATTATAGAAGCATATAAAGTATGAAGACTTTTTTCATGTAATTAATACTAGACACATTTATATCAGAGGGCGGTCAGGAGGAGTATGATGATGTGAAGAACGTCGGGGGATATATGAGTGACATGTTTGGTATGCTATTGACATCTTTTTACAGAATAATTTTGGTTTAGCCTTTATAATAGCTTTTATATTAACAATTTATCTTGTTCCATCAACTTCTGTTGTCACAATAGCTAATTTAAATGGACTGAAAACATTGTGTTCATTATAATACTTTTTTAAGAATGTTGATATATGAATTTCCTCTTGTTTTCTGATAACAGAGTATGATGATGTGGAGGAAGATTCAGGAAAACATGGAAGGGCTGTATAACTCAAACTACACCCACCGGCTCAGATCAAAGTTTTTAAGTGGTCTGCAGAGTTTGTGTTTAAGATCCTATACACTGAATGTTTTTTTCTGGAAAAAAGCATTGCTTTCAAAAAAAAAAAAAAAAAAAAAAAAAAAAAAAAAAAAAAAATATATATATATATATATATTTTTTTTTTTTGCTATTTCATACTTTCTATCATGTAGCCTTAGAAAACAATTTTATGAGTTCTTTAGTGTCACGGTCACCTTCATGTTCTGTTTGTTTTGGTTTTCATTCATCAACACGTTCTGTGTTCCCGCCACTCGTCAGTCACCATGGACACTGCACTAATCAACACAGCTGTCTGTCATTTTAGTTAATCATCTGTGTATATAAGTTACTGTCTTTCCTTAGTTCATTGTCGGGTCTCGTATGTTACTTGTGTTGTGTATTATCTAGTAAAGACTATTTGAGAGTTATCTTCTTCTTCGTGTGAGTTCCTGCATAACCAACTCATTACATTTGGCTTTAAGCCGCCACAACACAGTCCATCTGAAGGGACTGTGTACAGGAATGCCCCAGAGGCATGGCTAAAAGACGCAGCGTCTCATTCCCTTTTCTCAGGGAACCATGGTTACATGCGTAACCTGAGACATTGCCTTTTGAAAGGGAACTTGCGCTGCGTCAGAGCGCTAGGGCAACGATATACATAAGGCGGTGACAACTGTCAGAGTCAAATTTAAATGAAACGCCAGGCCCACTCACCCTACGGGTCACAACTGGGCCGTCAGTGATAGCGCTCCCAGCGGTCACAGTCTCAACTATAAGCCTCAAAGCGGCCTCCATATTTTACATATAAAGACCTGCCACCAACCACTTCCACAGAAGGGGTCTATTTTAGGGAGTGTGGCTAGGGGGCCCGAAGTCAACCTTGAATGCCACCAAGGAGGCTGACCTGGCTTCTAGCTGTACTAGTACCCTAGTCTGCCAACAACCTGTCTGTTTCCTCAGAAACCGTCACTAGACACAAAAGTCTCATGAAGAGACATCCAGAAAGAAGGACTGCAGAAAGAGCAGTAGACCAACTCAGACCGGATTATAGAGACGGGCATTCGGGAGAGCAGGACTCAGCGGAGTGCTGTCGACCCTTGCAAGCGAGGGGAGTTACTCTGCTCGATCCTAAGATCTACAAAGCACCTATGTTTCAAGGCGCTAAGGAGGCCGCACACTCTAAAAGGGAACCCTCGTGAGGGGAGTGCTCACAGCCTAAGGGCTGATCTGACTGGAAGGCCTTGAGAGAAGCCTTCAACCTCTGACCAGACTTAGGGAGCTAAGTACTCAAATCTATACCAGAGTAAGGGGAGTCAAAAGCTCAACCTATTAGGTCGACCAGGCTATAGGCTAGAATACAAAAGTGAACTAGGTTAGCCAAGCCAGCAACACGTAGTAGTGTGCGGTCTCAGGGAGGCAAGATACGATTTGTAGATTTGATACAATCTACAAATCAGCCACAATTCTGAAAAAAAGTACACAGCAGTAAAAGGGTGACACTCTAAAACATTAAGAGTTTGATTTAGACACACCCACTCACACACAAGTGCACACTCACACACACACACACTGTCTGTAACACAGAGCAAAGTTTTGATAATATGTGAAATCCATTCAATAATTCAGTCATAATGCAGGAAAAGCTCACAGCAGTGAAGGAGTGACACTCTAAAACATTAAGAGCGAAATAAACACACCCATTCTCATGCACACATGCACACATGATACCCCTTTGGTGCAATATAAACTAATATAAAATCTTCGTTTTGAATTTTTTAAAAATTGTACCTTAATCAGAATGGTCTAAAACTTGTTGATTTTTATGTTAATTGGTATGCGAACACAGAAAAAAATTAAGGGCATGATTCGGAAAGTCTAAGTGGTCGTAAAAAAAAAGTTACACTTGTGTTCTTCGGTCAAAAATGACCACGTATAGAAAATGAATGGGAAATCGACAAAAACACAAATATTCTGAGAATTTTGGTGTGTACAATCTACAAATCGGCCACAATTCTGAAAAAAAGTACACAGCAGTAAAGGGATGACACTCTAAAACATCAAGAGTGTGATATAGACGAACCCACTCACACACACACACCTATGAACCACTGTCTGTAACAAAGTTTTGAGGATATGTGAAATCCATTCAATAATTCAGTCATAATGCAGGAAAAGCTCACAGCAGTGAAGGGGTGACACTATAAAACATCAAGACTGAAATAACACCCATTTACACACACACACACACATTATACACACACACTTATGAACTGTGCACTTGGAAGTACAGGCTTGTTCCTTCGCATCGTTCTGAGCATTTTTTTTTTTTTTTTTTTTTGCAGGAGCTCTGTGTCAAGAGCATAAAAAGTAAAAAAATAAAAATTTTTTTTAAAAAAAGTCACGTGGCATTTTTTATGAATTCTAAATAAAAAAAAAGGGGTAACAAAATGCTTCCTTGCGTTCTCTTTCTAACACAATGTTTAGGTTTGACTGTAATCATAATCCAAAAACTAACACTTCAAATCAGTATTTCTTACAAAAAAATATATCTAAAACTTGATAAGAAATAGTCTTTGAGAATGTCTAAATATATATTCATATCCTCAACCTACAAAAATTAGGTAAATATGTCCAAAAACAACTAGGGGATTCACAAGCCTCTCCATAGAGAGCTGTACAAGTATCTAGTGGTTACACCATAGTATTACATATTTTTCTTGTTCAGCGGGCTTAGGAGATTCTAGCCAGGGCCTAACAGTAACTAGCTTTTGCAATGCGGTGCCACAGCAAAGAGCACACTATTTGCAAAGTGATAGGGGCCTAAACTGCCTATTCTGCCTCCACACCAACCTGCATTATGCCCCAGCGCCGAAGGGGGCGGGCCTTGGCCGGACGACTCTCTATGGAGAGGAGGCCAAAACTAGGGATGCCAAAGGGAACCTACACTCACCTAATGAGGGGTCAGAGGTGGAATGCTTAACAGACCGCCTTCACATCCCTAGTGCTTAGCCTAGTCCAGCTGTCAGGGTGGTTTCTCTGTAATCTCAGAGGAGCAAACTCATGAGTCTCCTCTGAGTCACCTGACATGTTCTACCTCACCCTCTCCTCACCGGAGACAGTGTTCAAGTAAGTTAATTTTGAGTTGATTATTAAAATTAAAATTAAAAATAGTTATAAAAGGAATGAGTCACAGTCTATACTTTGAATACTTACCGAATGCGAACCACATATTTATGTTTCAGCACATTTCAGTTGTGTGATTTTAGGCAGCTGCTGGGAAGTAAGTGAACAACAGTTGTTCTTCTTTGGATTAATCAGTGTTTTACAGCTAATAGAAAAGTTAGGGACATTGTAGCAACACTCGTTATCATAGGCTACTACATATAAAAAGCAAATGTTTTTGTACACATATTTAACAGTAACATGAAAACAGTTCATGTTACTTCCCCTCTTTTTTGATCAGGGACTTATTATTCTATTTCTGTTCATCAAATGCCTATAAATTTTGTTCCATTTACATGTCAATCTGAGAAATTTGCTGGGAAAAAAAAAAAGTAGTTAAAAGAGGTCAGTCAGTTTTCAAGGACTTTCAGTTTGTTTTCTATTGTCACATGTTCCTTTGTTCAGTTTCCCGCCAGTCATCTGTATCCTTACCGTCATCATTAGTTCATTTTTGTCAGCTGTGTCCCATTAATCACCCTTGTTATGTTTGCCACTTAAGTTCTTCCCGTTCACTCAATCTTTGTCCGATCACCGTCTGTGTATGTTGTGTTGCACCTGCCTGCCTGCTTGTTCATTAAACCTGTATTTTGGATTTATTCTCTTTGTCTATGTCTGGCTTCCTGCAACCCAGTGTGACAGATGATCGAACCACCTAATTTTGATGAACGGGCCAAGTTCATCACTGTGGCCCAGGAAAGCCATGATTCTGGATCTGGGCCAACTTTCATAACACCATCCACCTTCCAGACACCATCGGACTTAATTGAAGGGAAGCCGTCTTAAGGTGTCTGGAGAGCGTGGAGTCCTGATCCAGAACCCGGCCAGACCCAGAGCCCAGCTCGTCACCACTGCGATCGACGATGCCTGAACTCCCCGCAGACTGGAAGCTTCCGCCTGCCGCAACGTTAGAGCCTACACCCAAGGATGGAATAGTGGAACTCAACATCGCCCCGGAGCCGAAGCACCTCAGTGAGTCTGACCGGGGTGTGAGCTGACGTCACCGTCCATCGCCATAGGAGTCCTCGTGGATTTTGAGGGGACTGATGCGGACCCCGCCCACTTACAGCGAGCACCGGATGAACTTACTGGACAGTTTTAGTGAGTGTGGTGAGGTAAATTCTCTATGTCCCTAGAATTCTTCCATATCTGAATCTTCTTCGTCAGTCCTGTTATCCCCACCCAGCCTCCCTTTCCCACCACCTCTACTAACTGCCATCAAGGACACTTTATTTTTGGGGGGTTTCTGTGCCACTATTTACTTCCAGACCTCGACCCGTCGGCCTGGCTCCTGTGCCTACACACCTCCTCCCCTCGACTCTGGCATCGACCATCGAGCATTCGGACTCGCCGGGCTCCCTCGGACCGTCGGCTCCCCCTGGGTCGGATATCGGCAAGCCTCTGCTGTGGATTTGCGGGCCGTCTGCTGCTCTCCGGCCCTCCACCCCTTCAGCTTTGGCAAGCTCTGCCCTCCCACAGGATCCACCTCTGCCCTCAGTCGCACCAGCTCATCCTCTGCTCTCCGCCTCAGCATGCGCTGACTTTACGTGGCCTACCACTTTGTGGCTGAGTTTCTGTTGTTCCCAATTGCTTCCACTTTGTTATGATACCACTAACAGTTGACCGTGGAATATTTAGTAGTGAGGAAATTTCACGAATGGACTTATTGCACAGGTGGCAACCTATCACGGTACCACGCTTGAAGTCACTGAGCTCCTGAGAGCGACCCATTCTTTCACAAATGTTTGTAGAAGCAGTCTGCCTGGGTACTTGATTTTATACACCTGTGGCCATGGAAGTGATTTGAACACCTTTATTTAATGATTTGGAGGGGTGTCCCAATACTTTTGGCAATATAGTGTATATAGGCATATGAATATTTATAATTAATTGCTCATATCTTAATTGAAGATATGTCATAATAGCAACACTATGAATGCAAATTTAATGATTTCACTCAACTAACCTATAGGGTTCAATGAAAGCAAAGATGTCTGAAATGTACATGTTGGCTAATTTATTGAAATACTGAATAATAACCCCATTAATTACAACGAAGAAGATAGCAAGACGTGGTGTGATGCTGTATATATCATATATATGTATATTATAATTGGGGCTGTCGATTTTATGCGTTACTTTTGTGAGATTAATTATGGAAAAAAATGGATTGTGCAAAATTCACTTTTACATGGTTTGAACATAAATGTGTGTTGGCAGTGTGTACACAACCACTCTATAATGATAAAAAATCCACCCACTCCTCTTTTTTTTTTTAATCCCTATAAATCATGAGCAGTGTCTCAGAACAAGCATTTGCAGATTGTAGCTTTTGTGACATCACAAATGCTTAGGCCCCGCCCACAACTGCTGATTCACTCTGCCCTATTAGCATAGACTCCGCCCTGAGTGAGCAGTACAGTTTGCCATGTTTATCTCCTTGCCAGAGCATTTTACAGCACCATTCAAGTAAGAAATGTATTCTTATTAAATCTAAGTTATTCAAGAACAGTGAGTGATTTTTTGTTTTTCTTTTGTTGTTTGATTCATAATAACATCATAGCATAGGACTGTATATTATGCTGCTTTCACTTTAATACACAGATCTAATATACAGCATGCAATTTCTTAACTTGCTGTTTATGTTCACAGACATAACCGACTGTGTTTATGTGAACTTTGTATGTTTTTGACATAACCTTGTGTGTATTAGTGTTAGCGCAATAGCACGTGTAAGAGAACTTAGTTTAATACTCACGGGACACACCATCTGACATCCAGCTTTCCGTGCTTCGGTTGTGTGCGCTCAGAAAACCATATATCAGAAGTCTAGACTAATATGGCTTTAAAACGCATGTAAATAATTAACTTTCATGATGATGATGAACTGCAATGTTACATGAGCGTGACCGCGATAGAGATGATAATCAAAACCAAACAGATGTTATGTTATTTTTTGGCAGAGTATCCAAGGCATAAGCTGTACAGGCTCTGCCCTCTTCTGGAAAGAGGGGTGGGGAGCAGCAGCTCAATTTCATTTAAAGATACAAGCACAAAATGGGGGGATGCCATGCCCCTGTATGGGTTTTTGCCTTATATTTGAAGGCTATGTAATATGATATAGCAAAATCACACGAGCAAGAGTGCTGTATTCCCAAGTATCTGCATGATTGCAAATATGATATTGATTTTATACAAGTTCAATAAACAAAAGTTAATTTTTTACATTTTTGACACAGCATTGTCATTGATCAATTTGGCCAATGAAAATAGTTCCAACAAAGCCACTGCAGAACTCTTGTGCTTCTCCGAGCAACACACAGCAGTATTTTGTTACTGAATGAATCCTGTGTTTTTTTTTAATGAATGGAGTGAACCAATTATTAAATCGCATACTCTCTTGAGTAGGTCCTACTTGTTTTGAATAAGTAATTACTTCACGACCGCTAAAAAGGTACGTTCTATATAGTATGAATGAATGTAATTTGGACGTACTACATTCGCCATGTTGCCCTTATCACGTGACCTACCAAGCGTCAGTTACGTCGCTTCACTGCCATTCACAAATCCTCTCCCATGGCCTCATGGGACAGTATAGTGTTTAGCATATGCATACTTAAGAATATCGCCAGAAGAAGTAGGTCATCCAGGTATTTTTTGCCTACATGCTGCTTTCGTCACATACTGTTTTTCGCCAACTATATACACCGATCAGACCACTGACAAGTGAAGTGAATAACACTGATTACTTGGGTGTAAAATGCTCCTTGTCTCCCTTGTCCGCCTGTCTTTAAAATAAGTAGTGTTTTGCTGCCATCTTGTGGGTGAGTAACACATTGCCACCTTAAACGCAGATGCCAGTGGCTGCTAATATGTTGTATACTTGCTATAGTGAACGATTATTCTTACAATAAACATTCTATTAAATTGAGGATTTATAAAATGAATAATAAAAATAATAAAAGGAATGGGTAAAATGGTTGAAAATGTAGTTTAAATTTGTCAGAATTTGTTTTCTAGTAATTTATAAATCTATGTATTCTTGTAAATTAAGTAAAGCTAATTTTTCATATAATAACTTTTATGTAATTTAATAACAAGTTTGAATGTTTGATCTTTATGAATGCAGTCAATACTACATACAAATGGAATGAGATTATGTACTTGTCTTCTTGCCATGCTGTAGAAAGAATTCACATGATGTTATTTCTTGCGTACATTTCAATTTTAAGGAATGTTCCTTAACAAAATTTATATTACTGCATTAGTTTGGATAGCTGGAAACTTCATGTGTTTTAAAGTTTGAATTATGTTTTATTCATTCGTTCAGAGTTTGAGCAGTTATCAGTCCCTGTATCTCAGCAGGTGTTTGGGTTTGATGCTGTAAATATCCTGGGGTGCTTCCTCTCTGAAATTTTTTGAAGTCTCCTGTATGATGTGTGACTATTTTTGCCTCTCGCAGGTGTGTGTGTGTGTGTGTGTGTGCATCCATACTGAACTGTCTCAATATGGAGGAGGAGTTATTTTCAGAGCTGACGTTCTTTCAATATATATGGTGAAAATCTGAAAAGCCTCTCCTGATTTGTCAGTGATTGTGTTTGATGATTTCCTCTGTTGTGTCTAATAAGGTAACAGTGAGTGTCATTGGCAGCTGTGAGAGTCTCTCTCTCTCTCTTTAGGGGACTGACAGGAGCCAGTTTCTTCAGTGTGTTTGAGGGAGAAGAAGGAGAAACTTGTTCTGGCTTCTGAGCCGATGAAATGGCGCTGAAGGAGCTGATGGGAAGATGCTTGATGCTGATGTTTCTGCTAAAACTTATCACCGCTGGTAGACATCTGACTGACATTTATTGTCTATATTTTGTGCAATTAATAATAATTATTAGAGCTGTTATTTTATTTCCTCTGTCTGCCTGTTCTTTTTTCTAATTTTATTTATTCCCTCTTTCTCTTGGTTTGTTATTCATCTAGACAGTAAGAATGTGAGGTTGGTTGGTGGTCACAGTCGCTGTGCTGGTAGAGTGGAGGTTCTTCATAGAGATCAGTGGGGAACAGTCTGTGATAGTTTCTGGGATTTGGCTGATGCTGCAGTGGTGTGTAGAGAGCTGGACTGTGGAGAACCTGTAGATGCTCTGGGTGATGCTCACTTTGGACCAGGAACAGGACTGGTCTGGATGAGTAATGTCATGTGTGCTGGATCAGAGTCTACACTGAAGAACTGTGGGTCAGCAGGATGGGGCAAAAGCAATTGTGATCATAGTAAAGATGCTGGAGTCATCTGCTCAGGTAAAGTATTTTACATATTCAAATTCATATCAGTGTATTTTTGTGCTTCAATAGTTTGGCTTTAAAAAAATGTTTTGATTTTATTTATTAAAATGCTGACTTAAGTAAGATATATTTTTAAAAATCAATATTTTTTTTAAATTCTATGTTGTTTCTATATTTTTCAAAGACTAAAAATAATTCATTTATAGTTTTATATTTTTTATAATCCATGATTTTGTTGATCTGTGTTGTCTTAGAAGTCAGGCTTGTTGGAGGTTCTCGCTGCTCTGGGAGGTTAGAGATACTTGATGATCAGACGTGGGTTTCAGTGTGTGCTGCTGCCTTTGACCAGCAGGATGCAGAGGTTGTGTGTAGAGAGCTGAACTGTGGGGCTCCTGTACAGGTGCTGGGAGAAGATGCTTTTGGAAAAGGAGATGCTCAGATGTGGACACAAGAGATTCAGTGCAGAGGAAATGAGTCTCAGATTCACCTCTGTTCAACATTGCCACCAGTCAAAAGCAACTGTTCACATAAGCACAGCATTGGTTTGCTGTGTACTGGTAAGAGTTCAAAATGCAACAGAGCAGTTTTCATTTTATTGTAACATATTTCCACTCACTTTTTTTTTTTATCACGCCTCGCTCCCTCTCTATCATCCATAGACATAATAAATATAAGACTGGTAAATGGTACCAGTCGCTGTGCTGGTACAGTGGAGGTTCTTCACAGAGGTCAGTGGGGAACAGTGTGTGGTGCTGGATGGGATTTGGCTGATGCTGCAGTGGTGTGTAGAGAGCTGGACTGTGGAGAACCTGTAGATGCTCTGTATGTTGATCATCTTGAACCAGGATCAGGACCAGTCTCGTTGAAAAATGCGATGTGTACTGGATCTGAGTCCACACTTAAGAAATGTGGATTCGTACAATCAACTGATCCTGATGCGTGTCTTAATAAGAGTGCTCAAGTAATTTGTTCAGGTAAGCTGAAAATCCTGTCTTATACAAAACAATTTCATCAAAAATAGTCATGATTTTATTTTACATAACCATTCTACACCAGTCCTGTGACCACACAACCTGTTATGGTCAGACTGTATTTATCAGCAACCTTGTTAAAAATAAACAGTATCACTTTAGATTTCCTACACAGGAACAAATGAGTAACACAATATTAACATTCTAGTAACTACAATTAACTAACTCTCAAATTAGTAAGTAATAGTGCTCAGTTGAAAGTGGTAGTTCACTATTAGCTAATCAATAACTACTATTTTTCATACATCCCAGAGAACTACTAAGAACTACTATATACAGGTTCATAATTAACATAAATAAGGCATAATGTTTAATTAACTCTAAAGTAAAGATCATGGTAACCCACTAGTATGACTCAAGCATTACTAAATCCTTCAGAGGGAATTACTAATTATTTAGATCAGTATTCTAAAGTGAAAACATGATAACTCCTTATGATAACTGAAGTCATTGTAAACTTTTGAGTAATTCCTTCTAATGGATTTGGCAACACTTGAGTCATTACTAGTGGGTTACCATGATCTTCACTTTAGAATACTGATCAAAATAATTAATAATTTCTTTAAAAGGATGTAGTAACACTTTAGTCATTACTATTCAAAACCTTTAAAAAAAAAAAAAAAAAGTTCATTGTTTTTAGTCAATATTAAGGAGTTAGCATGCTTTTTACTTCAGAATACTGATTCAAATAATTAGTAATTCCTACTGAAGGATTTTGTAATTACTTGGTAATTACTAGTGTGTTACCATGATCTTCGCTTTAGAAATAATTATATATTATGCATCATTCACATTAATTATCAACCTGTATATAGTAGTTCTCCATGAGGTATTAAAAAAAAAAGGTAGTTACTGATTAGCTAATAGTGAACTACCACATTCAACTGCACTATTACTTACTAATTCATTAATCAGAGTTTTTGTCATTTAATAGTATTTACTAGAGTGTTAATAGTGTACTCATTTGTTTCTGTGTAGTTATTCATTAATGACAGAATATTTAGTATTTACTTTAGTATTCTAAAGTGTTACCAAATAAACTTCAGTGGCTCATTGCTAACTCTACATATTAATGCCATGCCCTGAAAGGATTCAGACTAAAAATATTTAATTTATACTTTTATATTTTTTATAAGCCCAATTTATTGATTTGTGTTGTCTATGATTAGTGGACTTCCTCACATTTTACTCTTTTCCTTTGTTCTGTTTACGATTAAAATCCTAAATCATCCTTATTTCCTCATTGTAACTTTGTGGGCCAAGTTTCCAAACAAAAAAAAAAATAGACGTTGTTGGCATGAAACTATGAGTGGTCATATGTTAATGACTGTATGTATACAGATTTATGACATACAGTAACCGTTTTTGATATCACTGTAAAAAATGACCATGATTTTAACGGTAAAAGACTGTAAAAATGCTACAGTGATAAAAAGTTAATTGGTTTACATAAAGTTTCTATACTATATATGGTGAATAACTGTAATAGATCTAACGGTACATTTAATGTAACTTACACTAAAATACCATTAAATTTACAGTTTTTGGAAGTGAAAAATAATGTCATTGTATAAAAGTGAAAAAACATAAATTGACATTCCTACAATTCCCGTGACACTTGTAACGAGGCAGCAGACTCGGTGGGATCCATGTGCAGCTTTATTAAACAATCGTAGTCGTATAGGCAGGGGTAAATACCAGCAAGAGCAATATCAAAGACCAAACGTAATCAGGGACAGGCAAAAGGTCAGGGCAGGTGGCAGAGTAATCCAGGAGACAGTCAGATAAGTCACTAGGCAGGCAGCAGGCAAAACACGGAGGTACAAGGCAGTCCAAGGTCATACACAGTCATCACAATAAACAGGGGAAACCGCTCTGTAATATTAGCCAGGGCAAAACAAGACTTCGCACAGGATGAGTGTGTGCGCCGGCTTAAATAGTCCGGGTAATAGGGATCAGGTGCGTGGGTAATCAGCCCAGGTATGGGGTTATGGGAAATGTAGTCCAGGACAGGTTAGTACTCAGGTGAGGGAGCCCTCTGGTGGCGATCAGAGGCAGCCACAGAGGCCAAGTTCGTGACAACACTTCACATTTGATGTATTTTCGTTTCTTCTTAAGGTTTTTTCTAATCAGTTATGTACATTAGGGTTTTATGTTACATATAATGTTGTTAAATTAATGTTTATTGCATTTTTAAAATGTAATGTGTGTTACCATGATGGTGTTTAGTGTTTGTGTGAATGACACTGTGAAACTTCTATATATTAGTATTGTCCTTCTCAGCTTGCGGAAAAGCTGTTTGTGATGAACTTTGATTCATCAAGTGACTCTCGTCACCACTGTGTTTGGGGGTTGTCAGTGTATTACAAAAATACAAAACAGATATTAGTACTTCAATAGATTGGTAAATTAGCATTATGTCAGTTAATGAAATACTTTTTTTTTTATTATTTTTTTTTATTATATGGTGTGGAACTGTAAAATAGAGAGTAAACTAAGTGCTGTCCCGTAAAACCTAAGATGTTGCTACTGTATTTTTTACGGTAAAGTTCTGGCAACCACAGCTGCTGTTTTTTTACCGTAATTTTTACAGGATTTTTTTTTTACAGTGAGAGCCATTCTTTCAGTAAAGGCCTTTTTGGACTGGGGTGGAAGTTTTGCTGAAATGTGTAGTGTTTTCATAGTAAATTTTTATTTCATAAGATCAGGGTATATATAATTTCTTATATGACTGATAGATGATTTAGAATTTAAGTTTTCTAACATAAATGTTGTTTATTCAGAGGTCAGACTGGTTGGAGGTTCTCGCTGCTCTGGGAGGTTAGAGATACTTGATGATCAGACGTGGGTTTCAGTGTGTGCTGCTGCCTTTGACCAGCAGGATGCAGAGGTTGTGTGTAGAGAGCTGGACTGTGGGGCTCCTGTACAGGTGCTGGGAGAAGATGCTTTTGGAAAAGGAGACGCTCAGATGTGGACAAAAGAGATTCAGTGCAGAGGAAATGAGTCTCAGATTCACCTCTGCCCAACATCACCATCACTTGAAAATAGCTGTTCTCGTGACAGTTATGTTGGACTAATGTGTGCAGGTTTGTCTTTTTTTTTTTTTTTTTAAATAAACAAAAATCTAATTTATTGTCCCCTAAATATAAACTAAATATGTAATACTTTGTCACCATAGTTTTTTTCTCTTTATGTGGTACTTTTGTCCCTTATTCCCTTATTTTTTACTCATCTCTCCCTATTCATTATATAGACATTATAAGAGTAAGGTTGGTTGGTGGTCACAGTCACTGTGCTGGTAGAGTGGAGGTTCTTCACAGAGATCAGTGGGGAACAGTGTGTGGTGTTGGCTGGGATATGGCTGATGCTGCAGTGGTGTGTAGAGAGCTGGACTGTGGAGAACCTGTAAATGCTTTGGGTAATGCTTATTTTGGACCAGGATCAGGACCAATCTGGACAAATTGTGTCTTATGTACTGGATCAGAGTCTACATTGAAGAACTGTGGATCAGTACAATGGGGTTTTTATAACTGTGATCATACAAAAGATGCAGGAGTCATCTGCTCAGGTAAACCGCTCCAATTTTTTTTTACATCACTGAAAATCTAACTACCTCAAAGGGAAAGTTCACCCAAAAATGAAAATTCAGTCATCATTTACTTACCACCTTGTCTTTCTAAAGCTGCATGACTTTGTTCTGTGTGTAACAGAGGCCACCTAGTAAGAGCTGTGCGAGTAAACCTCACTCCTCTTGCCTCAAGACCTGTACTAGCGACTGACACTTGAGGTTGCAGTCTTTAGCCTCTTTGTTACCTGGGCTTGAGGCCCGCACAGAGTAGGACCTGAGGGGTTACATGTGGAGCACTATAGATAACTTTTTACTTATTTTTGTAGCAAATTAGCTCAAAAGAAATATGAATAATTAATTATAACTAGTTATAACTAGTATTAATTATAAATATTTGAATCAGTTAATAAAATTAACTTAATGTAATAAAATTAATATTACAATCAATTAACCTGTTGGTCCTATGAACTCTTGGTTAATTGTCTATTAATTCTAAGAAATGTTAATTTCCGGGTTATGGGAAATAACATGCTTACTATACAGTACTACTCCGAGCATGTAATCAGAATTTGCATGATTAGGGACTCCAGTATATGCGCATGAAACACAGACAACTTTACGTGTGACATGAACAAGACTTTATTAACTTGACTAAACACTTCAACTACTCTAACATTCACACACATACATGCATACAGTTTACCAAGGGAAAAAGAGGGCTGAAGCAAAATACAGGAAGGCAAGAAGTTACAGCATTGTTCGAAATTCAGCAGATTAACAGCCTTGAGCAAACCATCAGTTTAGTTTTAACAGGCCCTTCTTTAAAAGGGGTAAGGATACTTAATGTATCAAATAATGAGACTAAGTTTGGTACTTGCATGTCTCGCCCATTTGAATTAAAGCTGTCCTGATACAATTTGTGGAGGCTTCAATTGAATCTTTGCTGATATTGTCTTGATGAAAAAGAACCAGTTGGATTCAGAGGAACTTTGGTGAATGGAAGGTCTAGGCCGAAGCCTGGCACAAGCTTGGGGTTCCTTAGAAGCTTCTAGAACAGCATCATCTTCTCATTAGCGTTTTTCAGTAAAGGAAAAGAGAGACTGTGATCTTTTGATCAGTAATTTTAAAGGGTGAAGATGTCACACCCTCTTGAGGTGTCTGAGCCAATAAGGAGTTTTCCCTTCAGATGGAAACTTTTATGAGTCTTTGTCCTGTAGCAAGATATTAGCATAAGACACTGGATTGGCTGTTTGAGAGAAGAACCTTCTAGGTTCTTATAATACTAATGTGTCACAGAGTTAGTAACATTTAACATAAATTACCAAATAGGAAACAAAAGTTGGAGTCCGTAGATACCAAACATGCTACCCATGTGATTTTAGGTAATTATAACTGTGCAACTCTGAAACATTAATACCAAAATAGTAGAATAATAGAATTAATACATAGAATAAAGCCTATAAAGGGGAAAATCATGAGATGGGAAAATTGGATACACGTTTATACATTTCTCATGTGGTTATAATATATAGAATATATAGAATTAAAAGGGTTTATTTGTCCTTCTCAAAAAGAATGAAGTCAGAGTCTTCTCTGCACATTCCTGACAGGACAGGACTTTAACAGGACTTGTGAGAGAGTGAGTTTCTGGGTAATTCATTAAAAATAAAGAATAACTGTGTGTCTGATTGGTCCAGACGCTACATTTTTATTGTACTAAAAAAAAGTGTCAGGATATTCTTTCAAAATTCCCCTTTTGTATTGCATTAAAGAAAGAAAGTCATATGAGTTTGGATTGACATGAGAGTGATGAATTTAATTAATTTATCCCTGATTCCTTTTCACATGAAAAAGTGTTGCTTCGTGGTAGACCAATAATGACAAGAATAACACAGTTATAAAATATTGCTATACTTAATTTTTAATGTTTCTTATCTCTTGCTACTTCAGGCCTCAGGCTGATTGGAAAGTCCAGTTGCTCTGGGAGGTTAGAGATACTTCATGATCAGTCATGGATGTCAGTGTGTGCTGCTGCCTTTGACCAGCAGGATGCAGAGGTTGTGTGTAGAGAGCTGGACTGTGGGGCTCCTGTACAGGTGCTGGGAGAAGATGCTTTTGGAAAAGGAGACGCTCAGATGTGGACACAAGAGATTCAGTGCAGAGGAAATGAGTCTCAGATTCACCTCTGTCAAATGTCATCCTCACACAAACAAAACTGTTCATATGATAATGACCAGGGGCTGCTGTGTGCTGGTAAGAGTTAAAATAATATAAGAATGATATCTTTTAGGTATGTTATTATTGACTCAGACTCTCTCTTGTCACTTAGATAAAAAGAATGTGAGGTTGGTTGGTGCAAACAGTCGCTGTGCTGGTAGAGTGGAGGTTCTTCATAGAGATCAGTGGGGAACAGTGTGTCATTATTACTGGGATATGGCTGATGCTGCAGTGGTGTGTAGAGAGCTGGACTGTGGAGAACCTGTAGATGCTCTGGGTGATGCTCATTTTGGACCAGGATCAGGACCAATCTGGATGACTGTTGTGTTATGTGCTGGATCAGAGTCTACACTGAAGAACTGTGGGTCAGCAGGATGGAGCTTACATGACTGTACTCACAATTATGATGCCAGTGTCATCTGTTCAGGTAAATCATTTAACTTGTTATCCATGGATATATGGTGACAGAGAATTATTTTGTTTTGTTTGCATTTCTTTTTCTTTACCGTTATGCATGTACATAAAAACAGGTCATAAATCTTCCAGACTGGTTAATGGATCTCACCTCTGCTCTGGGAGGTTAGAGATACTTGATAATCAGATGTGGGGTTCAGTGTGTGCTGCTGCCTTTGACCAGCAGGATGCAGAGGTTGTGTGTAGAGAGCTGGACTGTGGGGCTCCTGTACAGGTGCTGGGAGAAGATGCTTTTGGAAAAGGAGACGCTCAGATGTGGACACAAGAGATTCAGTGCAGAGGAAATGAGTCTCAGATTTCATTTTGCTCAATATCATCACAAAAACACAACTGCACCAGTGACAACATTGTGGGACTGATCTGTTCAGGTCAGTTATCAATATTCAGTATCTCTTTATTTGTTTTGAATAAAGTATAACTTCTTATTTGTCAGCTGCATTATACTGTTTCTAACCTGTTTTTTTTATTTAGATTACACTGATGTCAGACTGGTAAACAGTTTAGATTCCTGTTTTGGAAGAGTGAAGCTTCAGTTCCTTAGTGAATGGGGCACAGTGTGTGATTCATGCTGGGATATGAGAGCTGCCAGTGTCCTCTGTAGACAGCTGAATTGTGGGATTGCTGTGTCTGTTGTGGGATCAGATTGGTTTGGAGAGGGAAGTGGTGAAATCTGGGCTGATGTGTTTGATTGTGAGGGGAATGAAACAAAACTCTCAGAATGTTCCATCTCTTCATGGAGTCGAGCTGAACGTTCTCATAGTCGAGATGTTGGAGTCATCTGCTCTGGTGAGATTCAGTGATATTGTGCTACTCGATAGCATAAATCTTATACAATACACTATATTTGTTCCATGTACATGCAGATTTCAGGTTGAATATTAATGGTTTTGTCATTTAGGTTCTAAATTTGTTTATGTAAAATGTAAAATTGGAATAAATGTATATATTATGCAAATGTTCCTCTGTGCTTTTGCAATATTTTAGTAAAACATCAGATATTCTTTCCAGATTCATCTCTGGCTGTTCATGATGGTCTGGTGCGGTTGTCTGGAGAGAGACAGTGTGAGGGGGAGGTGGAAGTTTTCATCCATCAGGTCTGGAGGAGAGTTCTGCTGGACTCCTGGAGTCTCACTGAATCCTCTGTGGTCTGCAGACAGCTGGGCTGTGGCTCTGTGCTGAACTTCTCTGGCTCCTCTTCATCCAGTCCTGAACACAGTCATGAGTGTGTGACGGGCTTCCAGTGCTCTGGGAGTGAAGCTCATCTGGGGAACTGCAGCTCTCCACAAACTCTCAACTGCAGCTCCACACAACAGCTGTCAATCACCTGCCTTGGTGAGAAGAGCAACATCTGGGCAGATTCTTCAGTTGTTAGTGATCACTAATGTGTTTTTCTTTCTCTAAATATCAGGTCGCGGGTCCATCAGGCTGGTGGGTTCTGGGGGAGACTGTGCAGGGAGGCTGGAGGTTTTTCACAGCGGGTCATGGGGGACAGTGTGTGATGACTCCTGGGATATTAAAGATGCCCATGTGGTGTGCAGACAGCTGCAGTGTGGAGTGGCCCTCAGTAACCAGCAGGTACCAGCCTGGTTTGGTCCTGGTTCTGGACCCATTTGGCTGGATGAGGTGGAGTGTGAGGGGAATGAGACGTCCCTGTGGAGTTGCTCTTCTCCAGGCTGGGGAAAACATGACTGTCAACACAAGGAGGATGTAGGAGTCGTGTGCTCAGGTAAATAGTACACAAGTGTGAATGTTTATCAAAGATATATTTATATGTTTTTCACAAAATATCCTATGTAATCATTAAACTCCACTGATGAGGACTGGAGGGGTCTTGTGTCACACTTAAGGAGTTTGTTTTGCAATAATGACAGTCTGACTGTACAGTATTTACCAAAGAAATGAATATGTGGACATGAAATAATGATTTGAGGATAAATTACAACCTAAACTCCAATTTATTTAATACACATACTTTTCCATCTAGAGTTTAAAGAGATCAGGTTAACTGAGGGCTGTGAAGGGAATGTGGAGGTTTTCTACAATGGATCCTGGGGAAATGTGTGCTGGAACCAGATGGACAGAGACACAGTGAGTCTGATCTGTCAAGAGCTGAACTGTGGAAAATCTGGCAGTGAACCCTATTATTTAAAAGGACTGAAGTCTCATAATTGGCTCGATTATTTTAAATGTCGACGTCATGATTCAACTCTATGGCATTGTCCATCTTCACCCTGGGGACAGAATGACTGTCATAATGAAGTGGCCAAAATCACCTGCTCAGGTAAGATAATATTTAACTGATTTATGATAGTTTGAAGTGGTTGTGTTTTGTTTAAATATGATTATTTTTTGTCTTTTAATGATTTTTCTCCTTGTGGTGGATAAAATTTAACATATTTTAATTTCAGAGGATCAGGCTCTTGAGTCTCCTCTGAGTTATCTGACATGTTTTACCTCACCATCTCCTCACCAGAGACTGTGTTCAAGCAAGTTTATTATTATCACAGTTTTTTAAATAGTTATAAAATGTGTTACTGTACATGGTGTCCTGATGCTGGTCAGTGATGTTGATGTGTGTGATTTAGAGCATGTTCCTCTCAGACTGAGAGGAGGGGAGGGCCGGTGCTCTGGGAGGCTGGAGGTGTATCATAACGCTGTGTGGGGCTCAGTCTGTGGTGATCTGTGGGACATCAGAGATGCTCAGGTGGTCTGCAGGCAGCTGGGTTGTGGAGCAGCACTGAGGGCTGATGGGAATTCAGTCTTTGGTGCTGGTGAAGGTGTTGTGTGGCTGAACAGAGTCGAGTGCAGAGGGAATGAGATTCACCTGTGGGACTGTCCTCTCTCCCTGAAGAAACACACTGACTGCTCCCACAAAGATCACGCTGGACTCACCTGTGCAGGTCACTGGAAATACTGAACAATCTTATTCATTTTTACATCATTTTAGTGATAATAATAATTGTGTATTTGCATGATTATTAATGTATCTCTTTTGCCAGATTTGTCAATGTCCACTACTCCTGCCACAACAACATCATCTTCTCCTCCAGTTTCTCAGACAGTGAGCTCAACATCAGTCACTCGTCCACAAACTCCTCCAGCAGCGTCTCTCTCTGTGCTTGTGATTGTACTGGGAGTTGTGCTCTTACTGCTCTTAGTGCCACTGCCTATACTGATTCAGCAGAACAGAGTGATGAGGAGAGGTAGGAGAGATCCAGAGACTGTCATATTGTGTCTTATTCAGTGTGTGATCAGTCATGTGTTGTGAACTGACAGCAGGTTTGTCTGTCTACACTCACAGCTCTCTCTAAGAGGAGACACAGGAGCACGACTGAGGCCGTTTATGAGGAGATTCATCACAGACCTACTAACAAACACAGTCTCTTCACTCAGAGGGGTGAGTAAATGTCATAGTGACTTATTTGTGGAGATCAAAAGGGTAATCACTTTATTCAGAAGGGTGAGTAGAGTAAATCGCGTTGATCCATTTGTAGGATTTTTATGTGTTATCTTAAAAGATACAGTGTTAGTGTTGTGATTTAATGTGTCAATGTAATTCAACTTGTCTGATGGATCTACTCCTCCATAATAGGAAGTGTCCTTTCAGAAGAACAGCATTCTGGGTATGAAGATGCTGATGAGCTTCTCTCAGGTTAGAGGACTCAAATATAACAATCTTATCTGCTACATACAAAAATGAATGGATGTTGAATTAATTAAAAACATTCACTTAGCAGGTTATCTTAAAGGGTTAGTTCACCCAAAAATGAAAACTCTGTCATTAATTACTCACCCTCATGTTGTTCCAAACCCATAAGACTTTAGTTCATCTTCAGAACACAAATGAGGATCTTTTTGATGAAATTTCAGAGCTTTCTGTCCCTAGACAGATACGCAACTACCAGGCCCGGTTCTTGGCAGCTATAGAAGGGAGGGGGGAGGGGGAGGATACTAGGTAGATAGATAGGCCTATTCTTAATTATTTAAACTTAACACTTTTATAACATGCCTCTCCATGATATGGGAGTTTTTATCTTATTTTCACTTTCAATAAAATGCTACCATTTTCACTTTTCTACTGTCTAGTGACCATTTAGAAAGTAAATGCAATGGAAGCCTACTGTTTTAGTAATGAATGCAACTTTAATTACGTAGAATAGGGCCGTTCACACCACACAGAACACGTTTATCAATTCCATTGTGCTACTTTTCCATTGCTTTTCATTGTTTAAACATGCTCTAGACGTACTTTGACCTTGCTCTTGCGTCTCGCATCTTTGCATCGTCTTGTGCATGACGCGGCGTTCTAAAAACGCGGCGCTTAAGTTAAAATAAGTTTAACTTTTTTTAAAAAGGCGTCTATTCCTGCACTGACCCACGTCTCGCGATTTTAACCAAGAACGCGTTGTGTATGACTAGTCGAAAGATAAACAATGAATTCTTACTTCAGTGTGTTATTTAAGCAGACTGTTTAAAATGCATTGTTCATTTGAAACCTTGCCTTCTTTTGCTTGCTGTTAATGCTGTTAAACTGAATGTAAGAAGCAAACTCTTACATTATGTTCTTGCTCTGTCCATGCAATAAATGCACGTTCTTGAATTAACTGCTCATATGACCCATTTTATAAATTATATATATCAATATTTACAAGTAATTTAGGCAACAACACCCCGTAATTTGCACCTTAGCACGCAAAGCATGTATTTTGGGGTCAGCCCACCCCTGCCCATGCCTAGAGCCGGCCCTGGCAACTACCATTTTGATGCTTCAAAAAGTTCAGAAAGAGATCGTAAAACTAAACTATACGAATTGAGTGGTTTAGTCCAAATTTTCTGAAGAGACACGATCGCTTTATATGATGAACAGATTGAATTTAGGCTTTTATTCATATATAAACACTCATCTACTCACACACCAGTTGTGGTAAATGGAAGCTAAAGCATGTTTGCTTGATGTGCGAGAACCAATGAGGTTAATTCTCATGTGTTACGCAGCACGTTTGAGCTTCTGGAAGATGCAGATTCGGTTGAGCTTTTGTTTATGTTCGCTGATCAAAATCTAAATTAAATCTGTTCATCATATGAAGCGATAGAGTCTCTTCAGAAAATTTTTACTAAACTGCTCAATTCGTATGATTTAGTTTTACAATCTATTTATGAACGTTTTGAAGCGTCAAAGTGTCAGTTGCGTAGCTGTCTATGGAGGGACAGAAAGTTTTCAGATTTCATCAAAAAGATCTTCATTTGTTTGTGTCTTCGAAGATGAATGAAAGTTTTACAGGTTTGGAATGACATGAGGGTGAGTAATTAATGACAGAATTTTAATATTTGGGTGAACTAACCCTTTAACTGAGTTTCAATTATATAAAGCATTCAGCATGTAATAATTCAGATAAGGATGTATTGAATCTTTTAACTTTCACTAAATTAAAATATCTATTGGGCCTCAGTAGTAGTAAAAGAAGTTTTTGTTTATTTCCTCTTCACTATTAACTCATTTAGAAGAGCAGCAAGTCACACCTGAGAATTATGATGATGTTATCACTGTTGGACTGAGACCTCGTGATACAGGTTTATTTCTTATAATCATTTCTACAGGTTTAACACTATAAATTTATATGCACTTTAATTATACATATGCATATACATGTATTTCAAAATCCCACATTTTGTACATTTAATAAATATATTTAATTTTTTCATTATTTTGCCTTTTTGTCTATTTCTACTTACCAGAAAACTATGATGATGTCATCATTGTACAACAATTCTCCAATGATAAAGCAGGTGTGGATTTCAAATTACACATTTTTTGTTTGTCTGTTTGTTTGTTCATCTTCAAATTATAGTGGCATGTAAACTCATGTAATTAATAATGGAAGCATTTATATTAGGTGTTCAGGAGGATTATGATGATGATGTTTGGTATGTTACTGACACCTTTTTACCTTACACTGAATTAACGTTTAGTTTTTATAATCGCTTTATAATATTAATTTCTGTGATCATGATACCTCATTTAGTTTGACTGCCGTTATTGATGTGTTCATTAATAATACTTTTTTAAAGCATATATTGATAAATTAATTTGCTTTTGTTTTATAATAACAGACTATGATGATGTGGGGGAGGGACCAGAAAAACAGGGAGGGGCTGTATAACTCAAACCACACCCACTGCCTTTTAAACTCTGCAAACCACTTAAATGCTTTAAGTGTCTTAGATGCTATACAAGTTCCAACTGCTGTCCACCAATCATTTATGTAACATTGTATTGAAATCTCGTAAATAAATTCCATATAATCTGTGGTTGACTTTGCTTTCATGGCTTTTTCTAAAAGTTTAAATTTCTCTTTCCAGAATTTTTTACAAATTGCATCGTTTTTGTGATCTCATTGCATTGAAACATTTGTACATGTTATAATTAAGATGTTTTAACTTCCACTGCTTCAGTTTTATATTTGTGTACAATTTGATTCTTGTTTTGATTTTTGATTGTTGTTTAACATTAATTGCAAAACAGAAAACATTAAAATCAAAGTCCCACTGACTGTGTACATATTATGTCATTGTTGTTATTATTATTATTATCTTTATTGTGAAATTGGGGAATGCTAAAGCACTTTTTTTTTTTTTTTTTTGCAAACAAAATTGAATCCAATTCTACGAAATATATGTTGTTTTTCTGGAATAGTACTTTGATATGTCTCTGTCTTATCAGTGTTTTTAGTCAGCAGTTAGTTATCAGTGCTTGTATCTCTTCTCTGCAGGTGTCAGACTTTAGCGCTGTATGTACACTGAAGTGTTTCCCACATTTACTCTCATGACAGCTGGGTGACTTTGTCAGCACTTTATCACGTGCGTGTCTCCTCAGTAAAGTGTCTCTGTAAGTTAGAGGAGGAGTCCTGTTCATCAACAGTGGCGTTCTCTTGATATATATGGAGAAAAAAGAAAATGCCTTGGCTGATTTGTCGTTGTAGCTGTTTTCTTGAAGTTTAACTCTTGAGTGTGATTGGCGGTTGTCGTAAGCCCCTCCCCTCTCTCTATCTTTATCTTCCCACCAGAGCAGACAAGAGTATCTTTTTCTTCAGAATTGCTAAGAGTTGATGAAAAGTTTGTGCTGAAGTGCGGAGCAGAGGAAGATGAAGAGCTGTCTGACAATCCTACTGATGTCCACAGTCGTCACACTCACCAGTGCAGGTATTTTTACCTTCAGTTAAAGGGCCAGACAGTTCCTTTCAACATATTAAATGAAAGTAGTTTAATATTTAACATAAGAATCTTCCTTTGTACCATCAATAACTTGTGTAATATTTCTTTATTCTTAAATTTCATTGTTTATATTCCCTTACTGGTATTTATTTATTTATTTAAATTAAAAAAATTATTCTGGAAGCCATTGTTTAGATTCTTACTGATTCTTTTTTGTAATTGCAATAAATGTTTTTGTAGTTTAATGTGTTATAATATTATATATGCAGTTTTAATGACTTCATATTAGTTGAGTGAAATGCAAAAGAGATTTTTCACAAATTTTTCTATAAATGTATGAACTTTCATAGATAAACGACTCTTGTGTACAGGCAATGTGAGGTTGGTTGGTGGTCACAGTCCCTGTGCTGGTCGAGTGGAGGTTCTTCATAGAGGTCAGTGGGGAACAGTATGTGATGATAGCTGGGATATGGCTGATGCTGCAGTGGTGTGTAGAGAGCTGAACTGTGATAGACCATTACGTGCAGTTGGTGATGCTCACTTTGGACAAGGATCAGGACCAATATGGATGGATGAAGTAAAGTGTACTGGATCAGAGTCTACATTGGAGAAGTGTAAATTAAAACGATGGGGTGAAAATAACTGTAGTCATAAGGAAGATGCTGGAGTCATTTGCTTAGGTAAGCCTGTCCAATCTTCTTTGTTAGCAAAAGAAACTGAATTGAATTGATGTCCTTATCTTAATAATGAAATGGTTAAAATGCTGTTTATTTATATAATGTAATCACACAGGTCACCTCCCCAGACTCATTAATGGATCTCATCTTTGCGCTGGGAGATTAGAGATACTTCAAATAAAGACATGGATGTCAGTGTGTGCTGCTGCCTTTGACCAGCAGGATGCAGAGGTTGTGTGTAGAGAGCTGGACTGTGGGGCTCCTGTACAGGTGCTGGGAGAAGATGCTTTTGGAAAAGGAGACGCTCAGATGTGGACAAAAGAGATTCAGTGCAGAGGAAATGAATCATACTTTATGTTCTGTCCTATGTCCAACTCTTCACATATACACTGTTCCCATGACAATGCTGTAGGAGTAATATGCTCTGGTTAAGTAATATTTGACCTCTCCTTACATATATTGCACACACAAAGACATTCATTCTCTTTTTTAAAGAGAAGTGTCCTTAAACTTTTGTTTTGTTTCAATAACCTTTGTGCAGGTTACACTGATCTTAGACTGGTAAACGGAGACTCTTGTTCTGGAAGAGTGGAGCTTCAGTTCCTAAATGAGTGGGGCACAGTGTGTGATGCATGCTGGGATATGAGAGCTGCCAGTGTCCTCTGTAGACAGCTGAATTGTGGGATTGCTGTGTCTGTTGTGGGATCAGACTGGTTTGGAGGGGGAAGTGGTGAAATCTGGGCTGATGTGTTTGATTGTGACGGGAATGAAACAAAACTCTCAGAATGTTCCATCTCTTCATGGAGTCGAGCTGAATGTTCTCATAGTCGAGATGTTGGAGTCATCTGCTCTGGTGAGGGGATTTTACTGAAAAAAAGTTATAAATCACCTATATAAATTACCTTTCAATACCTTAATAAAATGTCACATCTTTCACTCAGATTCATCTCTGGCTGTTCATGACGGTCTGGTTCGGTTGTCTGGAGAGAGACAGTGTGAGGGGGAGGTGGAAGTTTCCATCCATCAGGTCTGGAGGAGAGTTCTGCTGGACTCCTGGAGTCTCACTGAATCCTCTGTGGTCTGCAGACAGCTGGGCTGTGGCTCTGTGCTGAACTTCTCCGGCTCCTCTTCATCCAGTCCTGAACACAGTCATGAGTGTGTGACGGGCTTCCAGTGCTCTGGGAGTGAAGCTCATCTGGGGAACTGCAGCTCTCCACAAACTCTCAACTGCAGCTCTGAACAACAGCTGTCAATCACCTGCCTTGGTGAGAAGAACAACATCTGGGCAGATTCTTCAGTTGTTAGTGATCACTAATGTGTTTTTCTTTCTCTGAATATCAGGTCGCGGGTCCATCAGGCTGGTGGGTTCTGGGGGAGACTGTGCAGGGAGGCTGGAGGTTTTTCACAGCGGCTCATGGGGGACAGTGTGTGATGACTCCTGGGATATTAAAGATGCCCATGTGGTGTGCAGACAGCTGCAGTGTGGAGAGGCCCTCAGTATCCAGCAGGTACCAGCCTGGTTTGGTCCTGGTTCTGGACCCATATGGCTGGATGAGGTGGACTGTGAGGGGAATGAGACGTCCCTGTGGAGCTGCTCTTCTCCAGGCTGGGGAAAACATGACTGTCAACACAAGGAGGATGTAGGAGTCGTGTGCTCAGGTAAAGTCTAACACATTTTAGGAATCATTGAAAATAACTGACCAGTAGTGGGTATTTTCAATATATAATGAGAAAGTATTATTAATGTAGTATTTGGAATCAAATAATTTTTTTTTTTTTTAATTTACAAAACGTCCCAGGTTACGCGTGTAACCATGGTTACCTGAGAAGGGGAATGAGACACTGCGTCCGAAGACACTTTGGGGAATGCCCTCGGCATGATGATGTCTTTAGTATGTGTAAAAACGTGACAATGACATTGGCCTGTGAAAGCCAGTCATGAGTACTTATGGTTACACTCTAGTGCACTCTAGTGCAACCGTAAGTACAAAAGGGCACCTAGAGTACACGTCACCAGCACTTTTGTCTAAAGGAGTATCTGACCAGGCATACCCTGAGAATGGCAGAGAGGAAATCGTGGTTACATGCGTAACCTGAGATGTTCCCTATTGAATGAGAACTCGCACTGCATTCGAAGACACTTTGGGGAACGAGTACCCACTCAGCCATTTGGCAGTTATTCTCCCAGCATGGCAATGACAAGCACAAAGAAGGCTCAATGGACTTAGATGCCAGAGCCCAATCCCTCACTCAGGTCATACATGGAGCTATCAGTGACATTATTCCCTAAGGCCACAACCTAAGCTCATGCCCTATGTAAGGAGAAACCTAGTCAGGGCGAGCGAACAGCGCTTGCCCCAAAGGCAGAGCTCAGGTCCATTAACACTAATCTCATTTACTGGCATCACCTTAAAGGGAATACAGGCAAGAAGAAACAAGAGGGATACTAGGGGGATAAGATTCAACCCCTGAGGACCCCAGGGGAGCTTAAAAGTCATGCCCAACCCTGCCTGACCTGAAGTCAACAGCTCTGAGCCAAATTAAAATAGGTCCCGAGGTACGTCTATCAAAGACAGTTTACCAAGACAACCTCAGAGAGGGCCAACACCTGATATCACTGTTCATTTGGAGCAGAACGACTCTTAAAAGACGAGAGGGCTTAACTGTGCTCAATCCAAAAAACGATTTATCTAGGCGGTGATGACGTTTAACACCTGAAGTCTAACTAGTGCTCAACTGGGTGAGGGTCTCAAGAGGAAGCAAGAGGACCACCCAGCGCAGACGGCCGTTTTTAATTCCCTTGAGAAAAAGGACAGACGCAAACAGAGCTTTTTCATAGAAAAGCCCTCGCAATCTGCTTCCTCGAGAACAGAATGCGCATGATCTACTCTGAGACAATTAATGCACATATCGTGTGTATCATCTAGTGTCAGAAAACGCGGACACAAGGGAACACACTTCCTGAAGTGCTTGTCAGCGGATACCATAATAATGGCCTTCACATGCTTCTCCTGAAGATTAAAAATCTGGTGATGTGTACTCTAAGTGCCCTTTTTAACTCAGTCACACTAGAGTGATGTCACAGGCTGTCGCAGGCCAATGTCATTGTCATGCTTTTACACGTACTTCAGACATTGTCATGCCAAGGGCATTCCCCAAAGTGACTTTGGACCCATTCAAAAGGGAAATAAAAATAACTGAATTGAATTTAACATCTTTTATCTAGAGTTTAAAGAGATCAGGTTAACTGAGGGCTGTGAAGGTAATGTGGAGGTTTTCTACAATGGATCCTGGGGAAATGTGTGCTTAAACCAGATGGACAGAGACACAGCAAGTCTGATCTGTCAAGAGCTGAACTGTGGAAGATCTGGCAGTGAACCCAGATATTCAATGGGCCAGAGATCTGCTTCTAACTGGTTAGATCATCTTAAATGTCGAAAACATGACAAAACATTGTGGCAGTGTCCATCTTTACCCTGGGGACAGAACAACTGTTATGATAATGAGGTGGCACATATCACTTGCTTTGGTAAGACTTGATTTTCTTGATTTTTTTTTATTTTTTTTTATTTTATTTTTTTTTACAGTAAACCATAATCATACATTGTTACAATTGTTTAAGTTTTCATAAGTTTAGTTTCCACCTAAATGAAGGTTTGTTGAGTTTCACATGTTGTAATCACAGAGAAACCGAGTCCTGAGTTGCCACAGAGTCGTCTGACATGTTCAGCATCTCCTCACCAGAGACAATGTTCAAGTGAGTAGGTTATCTTCTGTTAATGAGAGCAATAGTATATGAATGCCTAATTGCTTTTTATCTATCTAAGAGATAACTGATGAGTCTCCACATGTATGATGTGTACATTTTAGATCATGTTCCTCTCAGACTGAATGGAGGGGAGGGCAGGTGCTCTGGGAGGCTGGAGGTGTATCATAACGCTGTGTGGGGCTCAGTCTGTGGTGATCTGTGGGACATCAGCGATGCTCAGGTGGTCTGCAGGCAGCTGGGTTGTGGAGCAGCACTGAGGGCTGATGGGAATTCAGTCTTTGGTGCTGGTGAAGGTGTTGTGTGGCTGAACAGAGTCGAGTGCAGAGGGAATGAGATTCACCTGTGGGACTGTCCTCTCTCCCTGAAGAACCACACTGACTGCTCCCACAAAGATCACGCTGGACTCACCTGTGCAGGTCACAGAAATCACTGAACAATATTATTCATTTTTACATTATTTTAGTAATAATAATAATTGTGTATATGCATGATTATTAATGTGTATATGTCTATTTGTCAGATTTGTCAGTGTCCACTACTCCTGCCACAACAACATCATCTTCTCCACCAGTTTCTCAGGCAGTGAGCTCAACATCAGTCACTCGTCCACAAACTCCTCCAGCAGCGTCTCTCTCTGTGCTTGTGATTGTACTGGGAGTTGTGCTCTTACTGCTCTTAGTGCCACTGCTTATACTGATTCAGCAGAACAGAGTGATGAGGAGAGGTAGGAGAGATCCAGAGACTGTCATATTGTGTGTTATTCAGTGTGTGATCAGTCATGTGTTGTGAACTGACAGCAGTTTGTCTGTCTACACTCACAGCTCTCTCTAAGAAGACTGAGGGTGTTTATGAGGAGATCTATTACAAGCCCACTAATCAACAACGTCTCTTTAATCAGAGGGGTGAGGCTGCTGAAATGATCACCATTATTATTAATAATGACAAAACATTTTATACTGCAGGTGTGAATAATTTTATTTTATTTTACCATGCACCATGCTGATATGTTTAATGATTCTACAGGTCTTTTTGACAGTTAAAGTGAAGAAATGTTAATCCTGTTAGGCTTTCTGCTTTTTACCACAGAATTCAGCAGTGAAAACCACAGCGTTGTTTTTGTACTGCAGTCAGCGAGAGAGCACACAGGTGTTAGTGTGAGGGGAGGTTTGACGGAGGGTAGACAACCATGTCAGCATTTCTGAACTCATTTATTAATGCAGTTCATCATTTAACAACATTTTGGTTGTTATACTGGTTTTACACTGTAAGAAAAAAAAAAAGTAGAAAAATGGAAAAGGTGCTGGTAATTTTCTGCCAGGTTATTTTTACAGAAAATTCCTTCATATTAACACAATACATTGTGCCCTGTTGTGTAACTGACTTTTCTAGAGTATATGCTTTATTGGTATGCTTTATTTTCATCGATGCAGACAAAATGGATAAAGAGGCTCCAGAGGAGTATGATGTCATCACTGATATACTCGATTGTGAGAATTTTTCCATACTAAAATTATTACTTCAACATAAACAAATAGGTTAGCAAATTGTTTAGAGTCCGTGATGTTATCTCTGTATTTTGACACAGATCACACGAATGAGACCTATGATGATGCCACAACCATGAAAGAAGGTGATTTTTAGTCTCGTTTTTCACTGTTTGTTTTGGCATGACATATATTTACACAATATGCATCTGCTGTACATATTTAGAGGACACACTGAAGAGTTATGATGATGTGAATCAAATGTTGGAGCTGTAAGGGAGTCTGAGTGGGTTTCAATCAGACATGTCTTATTATGTTCACCTCTGGCAACCAATTTCATCTAAACAAATCATTTGTACACTATCTTACTTATTTTCATTTACTGTCAGCTCAAGTAGTCACCAGCTGGTGCATGTCTAAACTATAAATTCTTGTGATATTGCAAAAATTACAGAGATTTTACAGAGAGAATTTTTTCCCTTTTCTTAAATGAACAGAACACGGGGAAGAGGAGCCAAATGAACAGGAAAAGAGTGTGTAAACTGCCTACATTTACTGCTTCTACTGTTTCTTCTTATACTAATTTTATTATTATTTGTTTCCTGGTACTTTTTATATCAGGTAATATATAATCAACATATTTTATATTATTTTTATTTTTTTTTTTTTTTGGAATATTATTTGGAATGTTTTCCTAAACCTTTTCATACAACCAGGAGAAATGTATAAGACTCCTTGTCTCCTTGTTCTTATTTCATGTCTCATTACTTTAATAAAGTTTATCAGATATTATTTCAATAATTATGTCGTATTTTCAGCACCAGTGGCGAGGGGTTCGGTTCGTTCCTCCCGGAAGCCCGCTTTCCACTGGTGCTGAATTGTACCAGTCGCTGTCCATGGTGCTGGACGAGTGTCCACTCTGCAGTTGTCGTGGACAAAAAAGTGACCAATCAGACGAACAAAAAATAAACAAGCTACCAGAAAATATATTTAGCTTGATGTGGCATAAAATGGTTTATTTCATTTAATAACAATATTTTTTGTTGAGCATATAGTGCCCCGACTAAAAAAAAAAAAAAAAAAAAAAAAAAATCGATTATAGTCTGTGTAATTAATAATATATATTCTGTCATTTGCAATTAATTTCAGTGAAGTAAATGGTAAAGTGGGCTAATTACAGTATATACACATCTACACGTGTGTTAAGGTCTATGCATAATTTCCTTAAGAAAGTGCGACCCCAAATAAAGAGCATGCTCATCTTCTTTTTCTTTACTGCCATCTTCTGGAAATACAACGGTATTGCAGTGCTTAATGTATACTAAATGTATTCCTCCATTTATAATATTTTAAATGTAATGATAATTGATTAAAAAAACATTTTTTTGTGTAAATGATTGAGTTTCCATTATCTTTTTTCATATAATGATGATAACATATTTCCCTGCAAGTTTCACAAATTACTATAAACAGGGTACGGAGCATCTAGCATTTGCAGGGGAGAAAAACCCCGAGGCTGAATTAAGAAATAACATACTAGTAACATATATACATACACTCGTAAAAAAAAACAAAAAAAACAAAAAAAAAAAAACACAAACAATCTTAAGCGTTAATGAGGCAAAATGACCTCATTATACGTATACCACACTGATATGATAACTCATCAATTAAGTAATTACTGTTCTGACAGTTTCATTAGTAACCCAATCATAAGTTAAAAAGTGTGTTAGTGTTTTTCTCTGTTAAAAAAAAAAAAAAGAAAGAAAGAAAGATGGGAGGATTTGCCTAGACTAAAATTTGAGAGTTTGTTTACCATGCTAAATTACGTTTGTGTTTTGGGACTAGAATTGTGAACATTATTGTTATAATTGCCTTTGTTGCTCTGTTTCAGCGCAAGTATTGTCTCTGAAGGAAAATTCTCCAGATATGAATATACAGTAAGGATCTTACAGGTTTGAGAACTTCTTATTTAAGTCTTTAGTACTGTCTAGGGTTTGTTAAAGCAGTTTTGATGCTTGATGCTTTACTATGATTTTCAAGCTGTTCAAACCAACTGCAACATTTAGTTGCCTGTCTTTCTAAAATCAGTCATTATCACACTATTGCACTTATGTTCTATTAATAACTAATACTAAATTTGCTCCCCCCAAAACCTGTAAGTGTTAATTATATGCTTGAAAGTGTCCTGACTCACTTTAAGGATAAATGAAGTTACAGCACGCACAATTTCAGCTGCAATTCAAGCTTTGATCACAAGATGGAAACATATGACTGACTAAACAGATCAAAACTACTAAAATACGTGTGATTGATGTCTATAACCCTGTCTCTCAGTCCATCCATCCTTTATCATGCTGTATAAGTAAAAAACAAACACAAATAACAACAAAATTAACGTTGCTGTCCCTTAAATCACAGCTATTGCCATGTTAGGTCACACTGCTCTGCTATGGTCAACAGACCAGAGATTAGAAAAGATTCACCGCTTTGTTCCACAGTACAGTTATTGTGCTCATATTAATCACTGGTCTATTCACTGCAGTTCAGCTGGATGATGTTGTAATGTGAAGTGTTACTCACAAGCAATTAAATCATGAATGCGCTCCGGCAATAAAGGATGTGTTCTCAAAGACCAGCTGTGACTGACACCAGCTTTATCTGCGTCTGGTCACCGTGGGAACGCAGGTATACCTATTAAATTCTTACAGAGACTGCAGAAGCAGACGGGGGTTTCCATAGAGACTGCAGGAGGCCAAATCCACAATAAGCAACTCCTAAACTATCTTCACACCTTGCGGTTTAAACATTCCCTTAAACTTCCCAGCCTGTAATTAATGGATGGATGTATGGAGGTAGTTGCATTTCTTCTGCCATCTTATTTTGTAAGGTCTTTCTGCACCTTGCTATTATACAAAAATTTGCTATGAAGGCAAGATATGCCTCTAACCTTCCAGCCCACACTGGCCTTATCATTCTATTGGCACCAATGGATGGACCGGCTTAGCACACGCCACTGGCAGGCTTATCACCGCTGCTCACCAAATTGAGATGGGACCTGTGTCTAGCCGACGGTATCAAACAGCTTTAGCCTGACCATGAGGGCATCAATCTACCTCCCCCTTGATGGTCCTTATTCTCAAATTTCCAGCCTGTCACCACACAAGCCAATAGTAGAGATTTGCTTTCCCGTAATGGACATCAAACTCTGACCGCAGATGTTTTGCCTGCTGTTATAAGCCCGATGATTATGTGCCAGATGGTGAGCAGTCTCACTTTAGAGTGTATTAAAGATATTTGCTAAATACTACTTCAAGGCACAGCATCACCTGCTTTTTTGCTCAGATGAGATCAGAACAAAATTAGGAGCTTGAAGAGCATGCAAAGTGATGGCCTGTAGTGGTGTTTTAATTGGACACATAAATATAAGAATATGGAATCAAATCAGCATATTAGATTGATTTCTGAAGGTTCACGTGACACTGAAGACTGGAGTAATGGCGGGTGAAAATTCAGCTGTGCATCACAGAAATAAATTATATTTTGAAGTATATTAAAATAGAAAACCATTATTTTAAATTGTAATAATATTTTTTTTACCAAATAAATGCAGGCTTGATGAGCAAAAGAGACTTCTTTCAAAAATGTTAAAAATAGTAATGTTTCTAAACTTTTGACCTTTACCTTATAATATACTGGACACACACACACACACACACACATATAAAATGTTAAAACATGGAAAAAAAGGTTAAGTTAAATATATAATGAATAATTTCAAACATTTTCTATTTGCTGTGGGCTTTATCCAGTTTTTCTAAAACCAAATGGATTGGAAGTTTTATTGAAGGAGTATTAAACTGCCAAATGTTAAGATTAATTAAGAGCAAATGCTATTTTATTTTACCTCTGCATCCACAGCATCGATGTTAGCTTGTTTAAATTCTGTTACAGCTGTGTAATGGTGTGTGTGTTTTGGTGTTCATGTCTGTGAGAGTCAACTTGGGTTATGTTTGGCAAAGCAGTGATCTAACTGTGCACAGTTGGCGGCTCCCACACTGACTCTGAGAACACAAGTCTCAGTCAATGACTCATGATGTGTGGAGTGGGCGTCCGAATACTCATTCATAGAAATACAATTTTCTATGGACAGACCTTGAGTGCCACTGGATAATTCATACAGAACAAAGGGATTGTAATATTTAATAATCAGCTGTTTTTGTTTTGTTTTTTCATTGCTTTTTTTTTTACTTTTACTTAGTACGCTCATTAGAATCTGTCCGTCCTTCCATCCATCCAGTATTCCCTCACCATTAATAGATATAGTCTAAAATGAAGAATAGTTGATTTAAAAATGAAGGAGGATGTATTTAGTATTACAAATAGCCCATTTATGTGCTTCGGAGAGCAGGACAGTGTGTACAGACAGCAGGAGAAAAACATGAGGCTGTATTCATCATGATGGCTTTGGCTTACTCTTCATTGATCACATAATGAATGTCATCATTAAAATTCACCATCACGTTTCTTTGTTCTTGCTAGCGATTTACGACATAGCACTCTCAGATTAGACTCCGTAATGGGAATAGGCAACCATGCTTAAATCCAAGACCATGCTGACCGACCGAAAGTGACGTGTTCGGATTAAAAAGCAGGTTTAGTGCTGCTGACGTAAAGTGATTGCGAGTCAAAGTCAAATGTATAATTCTGAGGAATTAGAGCTGGAGCTCTGAAAGTGATAGGGATGCTGTCATAACACATGCGGTGGATGCCTTCACTAATCCCAGACCACTTCATAGCATTGAGTTGACTGGATAGGGCACATGCTAAATAAATTTGAAGATGTGTCTTGAAAAATGTACCTGCTTTACTAGAACCTTATTAAAGCTGAAGTGTGTCATTTGTGCCTCAAGTCTCGCTAAACGTAATTATAAAATAATGGCTAGTTGGGATGCTCAAACAAACACTGAGCCAAAGTGTTTACACTTTTTTTTGCAGCGAAATTAACCTACAAATGGCTACTTATAGTTGTCTTTGCATATTATGCAGGGATAAGAGAAAATATTGAATATTTCAATATTTTAAAAAATGACACTTTAGCTTTAAACCCATTGCCAAAAAAGCTAGATTATGATTCCATTATTTAATCATGCCCTTTGTTTGCACTGCATCCCTATTTGAACTATTTTCCCCCTCCATGCACACACACACACAAATGAACCCGTCTTGTTTATTCATGAGTTTGTATGTGTGCGTGTCAAAGGATATCAGCCAAGAGAGCTCTAATGAAAGATGATTTTTGCACTCTGATCCACGGGGCAAAATGTCTATTTCTGGTTCCTCATATCAATACACATCCACCTCCGGCACCTCTGTCAGTAGCTTCGAAAGTAGGCGCTGCATTTTATTTGTGGGAGAGCTCCTGCCAGAGTTTCAAGAAATAAGGACAGTAATGGATTAACTTGTTTACAACAAACTGCAGAGTGTTCATTGAGAACAGTGATAGATTCTCTGAGCAGTCACTAAAACGTGTAGTGAAAAAGGATACCTGAAAAAAGAGTTAGTAGCTTTATTAATTGAAAAAAATGCTTTATTTTTAAAATGAGCTTAGTATATATTCAATATATTATGTATGTATATATTCAGAATACATACAATATATTAAGTTTGTGTATATACAGAAAGTGGAAGAAGTGATGTCCAGAGGGGATATCTGTTTTTAATGGCCCTACAAGTTTAAACCATCAAAATACGATGAGTATGTTATATTGGGAAGAAAAAGACACTAAACTTTGTTAAGGTGTATCTGACAAAATTTTAAAAAAGAGGGGGAAAAAAAGAAAAAGAAAAATTACTTATTTTACTTGTTTTGCTGCCAAAACAGCCCTGACCCGTCGAGGCATGGACTCCACTAAACCCCTGAAGGTGTGCTGTGGTATCTGGCACCAAGATGTTAGCAGCAGATCCGTTAAGTCCTGTAAGTTGCGAGGTGGAGCCTCCATGGATCGGACTTGTTTGTTCAGTACATCCCCCAGATGCTTGATTGGATTGAGATCGGGGGAATTTGGAGGCTACGTTGTTGTGCTCCTCAAACCATTCCTGAACCATTTTTGCTTTGTGGCAGGGTGCATTATCCTGCTAAAAGAGGCCACAGCCACCAGGGAATACCGTTTCCATTAAAGGGTGTACATGGTCTGCAACAATGCTTAGGTAGGTGGCACGTGTCAAAGTAACATCCACATGGATGCCAGTCGTTTCCCAGCAGAACATTACCCAAAGCACCTCACTGCCTCCACTGGCTTGCCTTCTTCCCATAGTGTATCCTGGTGCCATGTGTTCCCCAGGTTCCCCATCAGACCAGGCCACCTTCTTCCATTGCTCCATGGTCCAGTTCTCATGCTCACGTGCCCACTGTTGGTACTTTCGGCGGTGGACAGGGGTCAGCATGGGCACCCTGACTGGTCTGCAGCTATGCAGCCCCATACGCAACAAACTGCGATGCTCTGTGTATTCTGACACCTTTCTATCAGAACCAGCATTAACTTCTTGAGCAATTTCAGCTACAGTAGCTCGTCTGTTGGATCGGACGACACGGGCCAGCCTTGCCACGTGCATCAATGAGTCTTGGCCACCAGTGACCCTGTCGCCGGTTCACCACTGTTCCTTCCTTGGACCACTTTTGATAGATACTGACCACTGCAGACCGGGAACACCCCACAAGAGCTGCAGTTTTGGAGATGATCTGACCCAGTCGTCTAGCCATCACAATTTGGTTCTAGTCAAACTTACTCAAATCCTTACACTTGCCCATTTTTCCTGCTTCTAACATGTCAACCTTGAGGACAAAATGTTCACTTGCTGCCTAATATATCTCACCCACTAACAGGTGCCGTGATGAAGAGATAATCAGTGTTATTCACTTCACCTGTCAGTGGTCATAATGTTATGCCTGATCAGTGTATATACTGACATTATGTAGATATGTAGATACTAAACTATTATTTGGCAGAATGTAGGCCTATAGCATTTTCATGCATGTTATTTAATCATTTCATGCTTGTGTGAGCATATTTTTCCACATATAGATAGGATCTGCTGTTTATCCTGAGGAATTCATTGCATTTTTGTACAGATAATGTCAATGCAGGAAAGCAGATAGGGCACATTGACAATGGCTACTCAACCAGAATGTGTGAAATATAAAAAGCAGAAGTGTGATGCCCTCTAATAATTAAACCTTCAAATGACACGACAGCTCTTAGCTGATGATTACAGAAGGAGACATGCGGAGTTTGAGTCAGATGCATATGGAAGCGTTGTGTTCACATTTTCGCAGGGGCTGTTATGAGTAGATCATTATTTGCTACCTATCTTCCCGCTTATTATTCCATCCACACGTTTTCAGCATTAAAATCATCTGCGTCTGGCAGCTCCATGATTGATCTATGAACCACAATGTCTGTGAAGCATTACAGGGTGACTGTAACAACCCTCATAATGAGAGTTGAGCTCCCTGTCCACTATGTCCCCTCAACATGACAACACTCATATATCACAGAATAACCTCTGGCTCACGCTGATCAGGACAGCGCTAATGCAAAATCAAAGACAGGGCAGTGTGACAGATTCAACACAGGATAGGTTTTCAGCTGAGCTAAAATGCGGTCCGCTAAAATCCTGTGCAGGGATTACTTCACTCAACAAAAACGAGCTGTAAATGTATGTAGAAAGAGGCTACAAGTTTAAACGTGAAAGTGAAAAGGATAAATGCAGATTGGAGTACAAATATGACAAGCATTAGAAACCCAAACCATATGAGATAAACAAGTAGTTGCAGTTGACATTTGTGCAAGGTCTTTGTGACCTGCTCACCTAATCATACCAATTAGGAATGAAGCTGTTCTTTCTTGCTCTGAAAATGTACAGTGTGACAAACAAATTGTTCAGACATGCACATTAGAAAGTTTTCTTTATTTTGACCTCAGTTTTAACGACATGGTGAGAAGTCCTCATCATACCTACACCAAACCCGTGCAGCAGACTACCACCACCTGATGTGTTATTAGATGCAATTGAAGCCTAATTACAGACCTAATACTCATTTAAATTGGTCATGACTGTGTTTTAGTGCTACCTAAACACAGTAAATGTCTCATTTTGAAAGCAATTATGAAGAATTTCCAAAAGTCACTCTGTGTCAAAGCGAACCAATCAAACCTTTCAGAATAATGATGATAAAGGTAGAGTGAATTCAACTATTACATGTAACTCTCTTCTAAACAACATTATATTAAGTTTAAAGGGATAGTTCACCTAAAAAAAGGGAAATTCTGTCATTTACTCACCCTCATGTTGTTACAAACCTGTATGAACAGAAGGTTGAACACAAAAAAAAAAAAAATTTTAAAGAAGTGTTTTTGTCCATACAATCATTTTTTGGTAATTGAAATAAAGTAAAATATAAGCTAAATATTAGATGTAATAGTTACATTTAAAAAAAAAAAAAAAAAAATCAGAAATGTTGCCTTGAAATAAATGTTTAAAATTGCTAACAAAAACGTAACAAAATTACTAAAACTTAAACTAAAAATACAATAAAAAACTGGTCATATAATAATAAAATCTAATTAAACATACTATTAAATTCCATAATATTAATATAATTCTTCAAGATATCTTCTTTTGTGTGTAAATTTTCATTTTTGAGCTACATAACCCTTGAAGAATTGAGTAATATAAGGATAAAGTTTAGGACTTTATTTTAACACTTTCACTCTCACTCTAAACCAGTTTCTGGGACACCGAGAAGACACAAGTAGTTCACAATCATTGGCTACATCTTGCATTAGTTTCCAGAAATGGCTAGAATGGTGAACATGTCAGATGTCAGCCTGAGGGGATATAAATGGACCCTTGTTGCCTTGTTGAGTGGCAGTTC
This sequence comes from Elopichthys bambusa, assembly GCA_037101425.1. NCBI lineage: Eukaryota > Metazoa > Chordata > Actinopteri > Cypriniformes > Xenocyprididae > Elopichthys > Elopichthys bambusa. Next base: position 7,195,629 of record CM074454.1, on the reverse strand, counting down.
AACAATTAAACTGACAAGCTGAACACATTCACACACGCTGGCCCTGCAGCCTTTATCTTAGGAGACTAAATGCACTGTAGATTTTACAAGATGCAAACAGCATGCGGACTTTGGCCACTCAGATGTCCAATCAATACGGATGGAAGCCAGAAGACTATACTTAATACCATACTTTATTCCTGATTACTGCTGGAGTAATAAATGTAGACTTGCTTGTTTTGTTGTTCATTGTTGGTTTTATCCGGTATCATGATATTTTCAGTCTGGAGAGGTCTAGCAGTTAATGGAGATGTGTGCGTGTGTGTGTGTGTGTGTGTGTGTGTGTTTTCAATCATTTTGTAGGGTCAAAAAAAGAAATATCATGTGCCTGCTGGAAGAGAGGCATTGTATTATAGAGGAAAAATTAGATTTCTCACAGTCTGTACCGTAGCTTAGGATGTGACATGATGTACTTTGAACTAAAAGCTTGCGTTATTTGTGTTCTGTCATGCAAGTAAACAGCACAAAATGATAGTAAAACTTATAGGTGTCACAGCCACCAGCACCTGCACTCCATTTCCCAGCATCCCTCTGGTTCCTCACCTGCACTCACTCACCAATCACCTACACCTGCAAGTCATCAACATTCATCAGCACTCGCTATTTAAGCAGTCACCTTCCCCACCACAGTTGTCTGGCCTTGTCTATGGATAGCACAACATCATACAAACCTTGGGCTACTTACCTGAGCCATCCAGATCTTCCTTCATCTGTCTTCCATTGTCTGTTCTCCTTCTTGCATTGATCTATTCCTGCAAAGAGACATTACCCCATTACTACTTCAGCTAAGTGACAGTTTGATGTGCTTGTGTCCATTCTCACATGCATCATCCTTCTGCCAATTTCCGTGCCTCTGTTTAAAATAAACTATCTGTTTAACACTTGCCTGTCTGCCTCTGTCTCTGTCCCTGACAGAAGACCAGACCTCAACCATATGATCCATCTGCCACATCACATGCTGTGCCCTGCTAACCGTCTGCTCACGCTGTTCCAGGATGACCGCCGATTGAGGATTATGTTAATGAGTTCCTTGATCTATCTCAATTGGTGTCCTGAAATGAAGACACCCTGAAGACCGTCTTTTGGGGTGGGATAGACGACCGACTTTACCAGCAGGTCCCAGCGGCAGCAACTACATGCTCCCTGGCCCAGTACATTGATTATGTGCTGTGGTTGAGTGGTTCTTCCCTCACAGTCTGTGAGGTTGATGTAGACACCACCGCCACTCAACCACAGTCACCCTCATCCACCGTGGTCACCACACCTGAACCTCCAGTCTTCCCTTGAGATACAGACCTGATAACCAAAATGGCCGCCAGTCAAGAATCCCTTCCTAAGATGGCCGCCGCCGCGCCTGACCCCCCTGAGCCCTCGGAGCCATAGCTATTAATCTCTTCCTCATCCAGGATCCTGTCCCTGACCTCAGTCCAGTGATGATTCCAGTCCCATACCACAGTCCAGAGGCGACTCCCGTCCTCGTCCCGAGTCCTATGGCGGCTTCAGCCCGTCCTCGTCCCGAGTCCTATGGCGGCTGCAGCCCGTCCTCGTCCCGAGTCCTATGGCGGCTGCAGCCCGTCCTCGTCCCGAGTCCTATGGCGGCTGCAGCCCGTCCTCGTCCCGAGTCCTATGGCGGCTGCAGCCCGTCCTCGTCCCGAGTCCTATGGCGGCTGCAGCCCGTCCTCGTCCCGAGTCCTATGGCGGCTTCAGAGAGTGCAGCGCTGGTCATTATGGCCACAGCGTGTGTGTGTGTGTGGTCTTCAACCAATGAGCCCACTCCTGTCCCCAAGTCAGCTTCCGACTCCGCTCCTGTCCCCGAGCCCGCTTCTTTAGCCCAAAGACCCAGAGTTTTGTTTAAGAATTTTACCGACCCGCCATGGCCTCCCGAATGGCCAGCACCGCCATGGCGCCCTGAACCACCAGTACCGATCACCCGTCATGACTCCAGGACGGACGCCCTCCCTTCCTGGCTATACCATTTATGGCGCAAGGGCACGCCTTCCGGGAGGGAGGAGTACTGTCACAGCCACCAGCACTTGCACTCCATTTCCCAGCATCACTCCGGTTCCTCACCTGCACTCACCAGTCACCTACACCTGCAAGTCATCAACATTTATCAGAACTTCCTATTTAAGCAGTCACCTTCCTCACCACAGTTGTCTGGTCTCGTCTATGGATCGCACAACGTCATACGAACCTTGGACTACTTACCTGCTACTTACCTGAGCCATCCAGATCTTCCTTCATCAGTCTTCCATTGTATGTTTTCCTTCCTGCGTTGATCTATTCCTGCAAAGAGACATTAGACATTAACAAAAGATGCAAAACACTGGATTATCATGCATCACTACTCTGTAAAAAGAAGTTACTGGTGATTTTCAAGTTTACAGACATTTCCTTTAACCCTAAAATACAACGCAATGCGTAATTCAAAATGCAGGTAAAACACCTCTGAAAAATCAGCATAGAAAATTATTTTATATTAAGACATACCCTACAGGCTTTTCTTTGGTATACTTGACTCTGATTAATCAGTCGTGGCATTCTATATTTAATTTTTTGTATAACAATGCTGAACTGAATATTTGACCCTGGCAGTCAGTCACATGCTATTTTCGTCTTGTATAATGAAATAATTTAAGCTCATCAATATTACATGCAAACCTGGACTAAAGAACCAGTCATAAAGGTCAATTTGAATAAATAAGCTTTCCATTGATGTATGGTTTGTTAGGATAGGACAATATTTGGCTGAGATACAACTATTTGAAAATCTGGAATCTGAGGGTGGAAAAAAATCAAAATATTGAGAAAATCGCCTTTAAAGTTGAAGTCCTTAGCAATGCATATCCACTCACAAAAATACTTTATATATATATATATATATATATTTACGGCAAGAACTATACAAAATATCTTCATGGAACGTGACTTACTATCTTAATGATTTTTGTCATAAAAGAAAAATCGATAATTTTGACCCATACAATGTATTGTTGGCTATTGCTACACATATACCCGTGCGACTTATGACTGGTTTTGTGGTCCAGGGACACAAATGTCCATTTATTTCCTTATTTTTTTATTTAACAATGTAATCAACAGAATAATGCATACATTTTTACATAACAAACCCCTTTAGGATGATACAAAACCCCTCTTTTCCCCCTCTTGTCAGGTCAGGGTTTATTTTGCAATAATGACCAGCGTATTCCATCCAAATCCTCTTATCATGGGTTGTACAACAGCCTAAATGTGTTAAACGAACTTGCCTTAGGACTGTAGGGCCTTTTTTAGTTTATAGCTCATGGTAACAAGATATCAAGTGAGGCAGACAACTCTTTGATATCCGCAGAGATGAAGGAAATGGCAGTTGCCTGTCAGCCTGATCAAGGTTTTCTTAGGTGCACTAGGCTTTTGATGAAGGACCTTTTAGCAGTCCGAGGCTCAGAGGTAAGATAGAAAGCATCGCCTCTTTCAGCAGCATCTCCTTTTGTATTAAGTATGTTTATTTTTTTTTGTTGTTGTCTTTTTTTTTTTACTCTTCAATACAAGCATCATCTGACTGGTGCTTCTATCTTCTCTTTTAGCCATTTGGCTCTGGTCTCTTGTTAAATGGGGCCTTGATGTGGGTCAAAAACATGTATCTGAACATGAATTGTTTACAGCTTCTTCTTCACAGCTGTTAAATGTTAAGATTTATATATATAAACAGTATGCCAATTATTTATTTATTTTTAGAAATTCCAGAAACAGAGACTGTACCATCATATTGTAGAAGCAATTTTCACTTAAATGATCAAATATGGAGCGCTTTGACAAACATCTTACCTTTCATCTCCTTAATTGGCTTGTGGTCTTTCTTTCTCATGCTCTTTCTCTTTCCCACTCTGTCTGTGTCATTAATTATTAAATATCAGAGAAAGCCTAATTACATCTGAACAGTATGACGCCATTAAGTAAATTGTCTGAAAAATTGGTACAGCACAGCATACAGAGCTTTTTCACTTCAATTGCTACTGTCTGAAAGACGTCCATCATCTCTCTGAAGATACAGAATCGTTCTTAATAGACCATTTTCTACTTCACCCATACTTAAATTCCATTTTTGAAATTGGCAAGTGTCTGTACATTTTGAGTTGAAATTTACCCAGAATACTCATAATAGTGGACTTTGCATGAAATTGAAGTCTAGAAATTATAGTTGCAAACAGAGGTGGCCTTTGCCCTTCGGAGGCCCATTTCAAAGAAACAGTTGGAGTAGTATGTCCGAATTTCATTCATACAACCATATTCATGATATAGAACATTTTATTTTAAAGGTCGAGAAGTAAATTCAAATTTAGTAGACCGCATACGATATCAGACACACTGATTGTCTTAGTGAGTCATTGAATCATTCAGTCAAATGATTTGTTCAAAACTGATTCATTCAGGGGAAAAAAAGCAAGCGTTTTCGTTGGATCAGTGATTCTGTAAATCATTCATTAGACCAACTTGTTCAAAAACACTGATTCATTCAGTAATGTAATGTTGCTCATGTTGCTCAGATGCGCAATGACTCTACTGTGGATTTGTTTGGAACTATTTTTGTTGACGAAAAATGGCAAAAACAATATTCTGAGAAAATATTTTAAAATGTAATTCACCTAATATTCTTGTTTATTGAACTGTTGTATAAAATAAGCCTATCACATTTGCAGTCGTGCTGATTTGGGAAAACAGCAACTTAAACTTACCTAAACGGCAAACTTAACTATATCCTGTCATAAATAATAAAAACAAGAACTAATACAGGGACATTTTTGCCCCATATCTTAAATTTTTGATGGCATTTTTATTAATTTTGGTGCCATTTTTGCTCCAAGCCCCTGTTAATTTTTGCCCTTAGTGTGTGCGTGGCATGATGGCTGGGGGACGGGGCTCTTTTTCGAGCACAAGCGGAGGCCAAAGACTGTAGAAAGACGGTTCACGCCGTCTTTACTTATGAAGGTGGAGAAACTGCAACGCGCAATATGGCGGAATACGTCCCGCCTTCTAAATAAGAGAGCCAATCGCTGATTGGTAAAGCCATCGACTGCACATGCGCATTGGTAGGTCTAGCCTGAAAAATAAGCTATTTGAACATTTGTGGGACAGTTTGTCAGATTTTGTTGCTGATTTGAAATATATTATTTAATTGTGAGTTTGTCAAGCTGTTTGAGATTTCAGGAATCCCCCATTCAAATAGATAGGACTTGGTCTTGGATGCCTGAAATGGCTGCCCAGAGGCGTTGCAAATGAACAGACTTTCCTTGAAAGGGACTTTGGTGGAGTCCCCTTCTGTTGAGAGGCCCGCTTCAAGTGAAATGGGTAAAACAGAGCAAATGCCGCTACATCTGTCCTGCTAAGTTGATTTCAGTCGTCTCTCTAAGCTACAAATAAAGCAGCTTTAATATACAACACATTGTAAAATACACTGACAATTCAGAATTTATTTAGTTAAAATACATTTGAAACATCCAGTAAAATTATTTTTCAAATATTTACTGCATTTGTTTTTTTACAAAAAGTTATCACAAACTGTACACATCATAACAACATATAGCGATCATTTTAGTTGTCTGGTGCAAGTATGACAAAAAAAATCACTGAGAAGCAGTTCATCAATAGCTCAACAAGAAATCATCTCAGGAAGTTGAGTGCTAATCAAAACAGTTGTACAGTTTTTAGAAGCCATTACACAATATATGCAAATTGTGTATAAAGTTATTCAAGATCACGAGCCCATAGTACAAACCAACCACCAAACGATCCATAGAAATGCACTTTAACAAGATAACAATTCGAAGAAATTCTCAATTATATACACACATGCCGGCACTGGCAAAGTTAAATGAAATAAAAAATACTACCTCTCAGAAATAAATTTTGAAACCATATTTATATGTACTGGTATCAGCATGCTACAAGAATACTTCATCTTTTTTCTATCACTCCGACCGAGCTCTGGGGCAGAAGCACTGTCTTCATGTGCAAATTAAAGTTAACAGTACACAGCCGTTTGTGTAATTGCCATGATTGCATTATTACTTAATGGACACACCAGCAAACACTCAGAATACCCAAAAGTGAGAGTCCATCTTTAAAACGTTTAAAAGGCGTGCAATTACCATGGTGTACCATATTATTTGCATACCGACTGAATAGATGCTGGATGATTTCACGCAATGAATACTAATTCTCTGACATACTGTAACAAAACTTGACTACAACACCTGGTAAATTTCTATTGGCTATTCATTTTAAATTAATAAATATTTAAATATTTTTTTTCAGTTGTACCTGTAGTTTGTGCGGTTGGCAGTGCAACTGAAAGAAAGAAAGATGTTTCAATGGTGTTAATTGCTTTAGATGTTATTAATTCATTTGAAAATAGTGTCCCCGCCCCCCCCCCCCCCCCCCCCCCTCTGAAGAATGCTAAACATCAATTTTTATCATTAATGATGCATCAACATTGATTTCCTTTTGACTGTCATCTAAAGATGGATCTGCATATACTGTAGTGTATTTTGCTAATATATGCCTGATTGAATTATTTATAGCACCTTATCAAAACTACACACCACTTTCTTACAGCATAGAGTGCCAGACACCATAACATTTTTAATTTACTTTGTCTAGTGTTTCAGGCACAATTGTTTCTCGCTTGTAATGCAGTAGTTTCAGAAATCATTGAAAAGGAAATATTTGTTTTTGCCTGTAAGCACTGACAGTTCAATAATACATCAATAACTCTAGGACAGGAGAACAGGAGTGGGAGAGGGATGATTGTTTTTAGATATGAGAATTTAATGTTTGGCAAGTGTTTCATATATTTAAAAAGATTTTAAACATCCTGCATGTTGATAATTTTGGGCATAATCAACTATTTTATGATGTTTGTTTTGAACTGAGAGAACCATCCCTCTAAACAACCACAACAACAAAACACGCTACATCTTTGGCTACTGTGTAAGACTCTTTTGAACATAATTTTCAGCACATGCTAGCTAAGAAAAAAAAAGAAACATTGTGTCACATTATGACAGCTCTTAAGTTAACTTTTAATGACCTACCAAAACAATTACCTGCTAGATTTGTGCCTCTTTTTATATACGTTTTTATACTTTCTTATCCTGTTATCCTATGTACATATACAGTATTACAGCTGAGTTATTGGATTCTTTTCCTTTTTTTTAACAACTTTAATGTTCAAGTACGATGAGCACATCATTAAATATCGATTAATATGTATTTAATTAAGTTTAATTGAATTGTAATGTCTTTAAATCAGTATACTACAACAGTTTTATTCAAATAACGAGTCTTTAAAGCATCAATTAACAAGCAAATGATTTTAGTTTGTAGATTTGTCATTTATGTATAGTAAACATGCTTTGATTATGCTCTCTCTTTCCTAATGTTTCTAAGATTCATGATGACAGACTCTAGAGGAATATCCATTCTGCATAACACACCTGTCTCAAATGGATAAAAGTTGTATACTTTTGACATCTCAGTGTAGGGTGTTTTCACACTAGCACTTTTGGTGTGCACCCAGGTTCGATTGACGACAGACTTTGGTTCATTTGGATGATGTGAACGCTGTTTTCCAGCATATAAAGGGTGGTCTGGACTACGGTTCATGTGAACTCAGGTACAATTCGCTGCTGATATGAACACACTCATACTAATTCATGGAAGTGAACCTCTATTGATGACGTACGATTTAATAAAACTGTGTATTTGTGCATGTTCTCACTCACTTTCCTGACAAGCATGAATGATGCACTGCAAGCAGAGAATGTATGTCTCATTTCTGCTGGACTCTTGCATTCTTTAAAACAGTTGCAGTACATTCGCAGCAGATAGACGCAAGCTTACTGCGGTTCGGACCCAAATAACATCTTGTGAACACAATCCAGCAGGGGGGTGCAATCGAACTCTGGTTCGGACCAGGCAGTCAAACCAAGTGTGAAAGCAGCACCCTTAGTTTTTTAACAAGTGTAAAGTGATCTTTATTAATATAAAGAAAGACATATTAGAGGCTTGATAAATAATGGTAAGATGGCATTGATATCTATTTGGTCACATGATTGTGTGATTGTTTATCCATATCAAACAGGTCTTGATTTCATGTTCAAATGCCTCTTGTTTTCACTCCCCTAACCCTGCATCAGATTTGTTAAATATATTCACCAGACGTGAGAATATGTACCTGAAATGTTCAAGAATATAAAATGATAAACATTGTCATTTCATGCGTCTGTAAAATGACATGGTATCATTATACTGTCAAACAGCAAGAGGCTTCGCATTATTTCACTGTCAGCTTCAAAGTGACCTGAAAACTATTGTTTTAGGAGCTCCTAAACTCAGCACCAGTAAAAGCAAAATGTCAGAGAAATTGTGAGATTTGGATAATTGATTGTGTCTGTAGCAGGGATACCAGTACTGTTTAGACCTTTTTCAAATAAAAATGCAACATTACAAGCTACAACTAGAGAAAATATGCCGTATTAATTATACAAACCAAATATGTTTTGCAGTTAGGATTGTGTGGATTCCAGGATATTATGGGGTCTGTGGAGGTTTTGGGGATGGACATGATCCTTGACTCTCAAAACTGGATGTTCTTCCTGGCCACTGCAGAGACAGATGATACCAAAATATCACACCAGAGTAGTTTAGAATATATTAGACTTAAATGCACTTAGCAAATGGATCAGAATGAGCCCAAAGCACATTAGGGCTCAATTTACATAAAACTGTTCCATGAAATTGTCATCATGCAGACACCTTTATCTTACTTTCCAGGGATCAACAATATGGATTTTTCTTTTTTCTTTTCTCTAAGCCATTTTTTTTACCACCATGCCAACATTTGAACTGGTCCCACCACAAAATAAATATTTTTATAAAAATGTTTTAGTGAAATATTTGTATGTTCCACACTTTTTAATATAATTTTATAGTGTGTGTAATACTTTTAAAAACATATTTGTATATGTAAAAAAAATTATTATTAAATATATAACAAAAATGTATTATAATTGTTTGTGGTGGGGCCAGTAAAAATATCTAAATAATGTTTAATAAATAATATAATTGAAAAAAAAAAAATTATTGCATTACTTTGACATACAGGTGCATCTCAATAAATTAGATTGTCGTGGAAAAGTTAATTTATTTCAGTAATTCAACTCAAATTGTGGAACTCGTGTATTAAATAAATTCAATGCACACAGACTGAAGTACTTTAAGTCTTTGGTTCTTTTAATTGTGATTATTTTGGCTCACATTTAACAAAAACCCACCAATCTCAATAAATTAGAATACTTCATAAGATCAATAAAAAAAAGGATATTTTAAACAGAAATGTCAGGCTTCTGAAAAGTATGTTCATTTCTATGCACTCAATACTTGGTTGGGCCTCCTTTTGCATGAATTACTGCATCTATGCGGCGTGGCATGGAGGCAATCAGCCTGTGGCACTGCTCAGGTGTAATGAAACCCCAGGTTGCTTTGATAGCAGCCTTCAGGTCATCTGCATTGTTGGATCTGGTGTCTCTCATCTTCTTTTTGACAATACCCTATAGATTCTCTATAGGGTTCAGGTCAGGCGAGTTTGCTGGCCAATCAAGCAGAGTAACACCATGGTCATTGAACCAGCTTTTGGTACCTTTGGCAGTGTGGGCAGGTGCCAAATCCTGCTGGAAAATGAAATCAGCATCTCCATTAAGCTTGTCAGCAGAAGGACGCGTGAAGTGCTCTAAAATTTCCTGGTAGATGGCTGCATCGACTGTGGACTTCAGAAAACACAGTGGACTAATACCAGCAGATGAAATGGCAGCCCAAATCATCACTGACTGTGGAAACTTCACACTGGACTTCGAACAACATGGTTTCTGTGCCTCTCCACTCTTCCTCCAGACTCTGGGACCTTGATTTCCAAATGAAATGCAAAATGACCCTTGTGGATTACCCTCATTGTAGAGGGTCTTGATGATCGTCTTCTGGTGTCAAGTCAAGTCAGCAGATTTCCCAATGACTACTGACCTAAACCCAGTATTTATACTCTGAGAATGGTAATTTAATAGAACTTGAAATTAAATATTCTAATAATTTGAGATACTGATTTTTTTATTTTGATGAGCATGTAACAAAAAATTATAATAATTGTTTATGGTTAGGGCAGTGGAAAAAAAAAATCGCAATTTCATCAAAATCAATAACATTACTTTAACATAAATTTTAAATATTAGCAACTTTAGCAATATATTTGTGCTAAATATATATTTTGGTTACATATATTTAAATAAAATTATTATATATATATATATATATATATATATATATATATATATTTATTTATTTTTAATTTTAATTTTTCCCAGTGGGAAAAAAATTCATACTTCATTTAACATTTGACAACATTGATAACGTTGCTTAGACGTGTTTAAATCAGCAGAACAACATTTAATAAGTCCTGCAAATCCAAATGTTTAAATTATGCATGGCATAAAAACGGCATGATAATGCAACACTTTTCTTATGGGCGAGTGACATTTGCTCCCTGCTTTCTGCTCTGATTTCTAGTCTCTCACCTCGCAAAGTGCATGCCAGTGGGTGATGGGCTTGCGTGGATAAGCTAGCATTTCATTCCAGTGGTCCCTTCCAAGACCCTCCGCATCCGGCCCTGTCCTGCACACCCCTATCACTTCATTGTGTCCAACTCTGAAAGAGAAACCGAACGCAAGACTTTATTTTAGATAAGGTTTTCATTGGTGAGTGGCTTGCTAGCCTGAAAACACATCTCATGACAGAAAGGATGTGCGTTTTAGATCTAGATATCCAAATAATGGATAAACACAGACTGAGGAAACCAGTGGAAATATTAGCGATTATACTTGATCAACAGGACTTGATCAATGCTCCCACATTAACCTATATTTTACTTCTTGATGGCTGACAGTTTAAAGACATAATTTGCCTTAATTACAGTGTAGCTGTCTGGTTTAATAAAGTACACAGCAGAGTTTTACAAGATCAGACTGAATGTTCTCGATTAAGATGTTTGCTGCAAATATCTGAGTAACAACTGCCAAGCATGTTATCTGACTTAATATTATAATCACCATCATCTTTCATGTCAGAATAATTTATCTTTAACATCATGTGAGTTTACACTGGGATAGACGCATCGCAGTGACACTACATAGGACAAGTGGTTTGGAGGATGAATGGATGGAAGTTTTGAATTTGAATGGTTATTGTTTTGATATTTTATCTTAAGAGGCAGGGACTGACCTGTCGTAATCCATCACCGTGATTGACAGGCTGACCTGCTCCACGTTCTCGGGTGGGATGTCGAAAATGATGGCCTCATTATATACAGGATTGAGCGTGTTCTTCTTGGTGGTCGTCTTCCGCTTCTTTAGTCTCCGACCGTCACATATTAGGGAGACTTTAACATATGGATCTGTGGGAAAGTGATTCCGAGCTTTTCAGAATTAAAACACGCAAACAATAAAGCTGGCAATTTTTCATATCCCACAACTGAACATTTTTTAGACCTTGATAATATTTTATGCATAGAAGAATTACATTAACATGTATTTTCTTTTTAGCTGTCTTAACCCTCTGCTTGCGATCTGACAGACCCCACAGGCGTTTTAATATCTCAAAAAACATATTTGCATTGATGTGTCAGGTTGATGACTTTTCCTACTCTTATACAAACTGATTATGAACAAAATTGTAACTTAATAATATAACATTTTTCACAGAGAACATTTGATGCATATCTTTTTGAGGTCGCAGAGATCCTAGGCATAAAACAAAATGCAATTCATTTTCACGTGAGATTTTCTGATTTATGTACACACTGTAAGGAAACTCTTACCAATAGTCTAATTTGATTTATTTTGTTGTATTTAAAATCCTAATATATTGGATACCAGTGACATTTCTTATATCTACTTTGTGACCTTTCAGTCAGTCTCAGAACACAAATGAAGATCTTTTTGATGAAATCTGAGAGCTTTCTGTCCCTCTGTTGACAGCTACACACCTAGCACTTTGACACTTTGAAAAGTTCATAAAGAGATCGTAAAACTAATCCATATGATTTGAGTGGTTTAGTCCAAATTTTCTAAAGAGACTTGATCACTTTATATGATGAACAAATTTAATGTAGGCTTTTATTCACATATAAACATTGATCAGCGAACATAAACAGCAGCACGTCAAGTTAACATGCTTGAGCTTCTGTTTACCATAATTTATGTGTGAGTTGATCTTTATATGAGAATAAAAGCCTAAATTCAATCTGTTCATCATTTAAAGAGATGGAGTCTCTTCAGAAAATTTGAACTGAACCACTCAATTCATTTAGATTAGTTTCACGATCTCTTTAACCCTTTGAAGTGTCAAAGTGGTAGTTGTGTAGCTGTCAATGGAGGGACAGAAATCACTGAGATTTCATCAAAAAGATCTTAATTTGTGTTCTGAAGATGAACAAAAGTTTTACGGGTTTGGAACGATGAGGGTGGGTAAGTAATTAATGACAATTTTCATTTTTGGGTGAACTATCCCTTTAAGTACATTAAGTAGACTTCAGTTTTATATATTTATGTAAATTGGACCCAGTTAAAATGAGTATGAAAATACATTTTCAGCAATTGTGCTGCTTTAACTCAATTTAATCTCATTTAAGTAAATTTAACAAGCAGGAAAAATCATTATTACAGTGTGTTTTGGGGTAGGTTGGAGTGAAACTTTGCAGGACATCAGCCCTCTCTAGGAGCAGAATTGTCCCAAAAACATAAAGATGGTAAAATCATTCTCAACAGATTATGAGGGTTAACACTGACCAGAGTAGCCAGTTATGTCCATGGCTTTTAGATTACGACATTTGATGACGGTGAGGGTCATGCGTCCAGCCGTGGGAAGATAGCAAAGGGAGTACATAATTTCACCCAGATCCACACTCTCCTGAAAGAAAGAAAGAAAGAAAGAAAGAAAGAAAGAAAGAAAGAAAAATTGAAAAGAAAACTTGTGCAGCAATAGAAAACAAGTTGATTTTTCTGTATGATGCCAGGAGATGGCTAAAGCAATGTCAACACATGTTCTAAAATAGCATTACAAACTATTGATTAAATGATCTGCAGGTATCATCCTTTTAGCAAATATTGTACTATGAATTTCCTCTTAAGAGTCTCTACAGAGAGTCCTTGATTCGACTGCAAACAAAACCCTTATTTACTGACTCTCCAAATAGACTTCTGTTTGCCTCGCCGACAACTCAGACATACGTAGCATATGAGCTATTGGACTAATGTTTGCTCATTAGGTTTATTAGATCTAGAGAGTGGCTATATATCTCCTTTGAAAACTTTAGGGGGGGGTAAAAAAAAAAATCAGTGACTCAGAAACAAAGTTGTATACAGAAATATGGCTCTTATAGGAAATTGAGTTTTTTCCAAGAAGACTTTGATAACGGCTGTGTTTGTGTGTGAGTGTGTGTCTGGAAGTATTACTGTGGGACGTATGGTTTGGGTGGCTGGTTCTTTTTCTCAGTTTTGAATGAGACAAATCTAGTTTCCCTGACCTTTATTATCTTTGCAGAGGCAGTAAAGATTATTCTAAAAGGCCAGTGTGTATTTTGGTATTTACAGCCTCTCAGTACTGGAATAAGACAGCCCTTATTCTTTCAAAGGCAACTAAAGATAGTGATTAATCTGTCCAAGTAAAGATTAAAAACAGATTGCGTAATAGAGAGAAATGTACATACTTAATCACTGTTGTACTTTAGGTTCTGTGTTTAAATTTCAGGTGTACCACATGACTATTTTCCAGCCTTCCAAATCACATGCAATGTCTCAATACCATTGATTTACATACAGTGTTTTTTAATTCTTATAGTCATGTTACACATTTCTTTATCCAGTCTTTGTTTTAAATTTTTGTCATAAATTTCGTTGATGAGATTAACACTGATGTGGTACCGCATCTGTGTAGTCTGACGTCAAAACCCTCTCTGTCACATCCTATCCTCTCCTCCCACATCTTTATCCACACCACAAATGCTGAGTATTAAAGAGCCATTGGGCTAGTTCAGGAGTCACGTCTCCTATCGGCGTTCGTGTCCGAAACAATTCACAAATCTTTTTGGGGCAATAATACCCTTCCTGTTTTGACTGTCCAACTTCCCCTCCTCCAGATCTGAATGGCCTTGTATACCACCACAGTAATGTGCTCCAAAAACAGAGAACAAAATTAGACCTCCAAACGTCAGCGTAAGATAAAATAGAGGGTTTCAATGTGCAGTCGGAAGTGTAATGGAGCAAGGCTGCAATCTATGGCTCTGACTATTTTAGGAATTGAGAGTTACTAGCTTCTTTCCACAGTCGGGGGCCTAAGAGCAGCTGGTCTGGTTCTGAGAGTCAGTTTTTATCCCCAAAGGACAGTTATGATATTCTCATAACTGAAAACAACAGGTCGAAACCTCTCCATGTTAATACTTTTGTATTGTAGCTATGAGGGAAAGCAATAGTCACTGGAGGGAATGCGAAGCAACTAGCATGAGAGTGATCCAAATGTTAGCAAAACACAACATAAGTGACTTGACAGGCGCAGAAATGTGCATCTCTGCCAACCAAACAACAGGAAAATGAATAAATTGCTGAAAACAACACAATCAGGAAATTAATGAGCCTTAAAGAGACTGTTGCGTCAAACAAGTAGGAGGAAGAGATAGCTTTTCCCAAACAGGAATGACTCACCACAGAATCTCTGTGGTGAACAAAATGAAATGCTGTCACCATTCACTTTGTTTTTGTAGCAGGAAGTCAGTGGAACGTCATTGTTAACGCAACTGAGTCACTGTAAGTGAGGTGAGTATGACGGACGATGCCTTTCACCTCTACAGATCGTCTAGTTATTGAACAAGTGTGCAGGTTACCACTTAAACTAGGGTTTCAGGGAAATCACAGATATAGCTTTTAAACTAAGTACACAAACCTTTCTTTATCCTCCAATTAGATATCTTGTAGTATATGCTCAGCGTAAAGTTAAAGGGATAGTTCACCCAAAAATGAAAATTATCCCATGATTTACTCACCTCAAGCCATCCTAGGTGTATATGACTATCTTCTTTCAGATGAACACAATCGGAGATATATTCAAAAATATCCTTGCTTTCCAAAGATTTATAATGGTAGTGAAGGGGGGGGGGGCAAAAATAAATGCATCCATTCATCATAAATATAATCCATACAGTTCAAGGGGGTTAATAAAGGCCTTCTAAAGTGAGGCGATGGGTTTTTGTAAGAAAAACATCCATATTTAAAACTTTATAATCTAAAATAACTAGCTTCCACTAGACGACCAAACGCATACGTATGGGTAAACCCCTGACGCGATGTATGATGCAGGATGTAGGAGAATCGTAAGCTTAGACGTCTTTCGCGGTTCAAACAAATAGGGCTGTGCAACAAACTGAAGCTCCTCGTCTTATATCGAAATCCTCCAACATTTCTCTTTAAAATTTCTCGTTTTATACTTCTAATTCGTGACCGGTGTTTTGTTTTGCTCTATCCTCCGTGCGTCTGCGTTCGTCATTGCGCATGCATCAGGTCAGAGTTCACTCTTCCGCCACAAATCGATGCGTACGGTGAACTATCCCTTTAAGAAGTTCTGTCCTCAAAAAAATCCCTCATAACATGACTGATGCAGTTACATAAGCTCTGATATATTAACTGAGGCGTAATGAGTGGGCTTCATTATCATGAGGGCCAATCTGACTAAGAAAGCTAAAAAAAGGGCGGAAATTGCTTATCTTCTTTTTGTCTTAGTCCTGAAATGTGGTGCCAGTAACATTTCTTATTGTACTCTGAAGTCAGTGGGATGGCAGGGCAAACTCAATTCCACACCTGTTGGGTTAGTCACGGCTGTGGTTTGAAGGCTCTGGCTTGATAACCATGCTTCCTGTGGCTCTGGAAACTGGCAATTGAATCTATATTTGGAAGGGGTATGTGGGTGCCCTGAAAGGGTGAGTCAGTTTGGAGATGAGCCCTCCCGCACACCTGGCTTTACATAACAGATCAGTCTATCTGTAAATGAGACATTCATACTGGTGCAGTCAATTTTTCTCAGTTTGATTGAAGTATAGTTAGTACATATGTAAATAGGATTGTCCTTGAACTTTCGATGATATTATTGAAAGGCAATATCAGAGTCATGGTTTTTAATATTTGCATTTACATTACAGCTATGCATTTGGCAGATGCTTTTATTTATATAATATAAAACTTGCGTATGACTTTTATATATTTATATAATATTACTTTTTTCTTGTAATAGTTTTCTAGAAAGTGTCTTCCAAATGCATAATTGTAAATGCAAATATAAATTTAAATTGGACTGGCAACACCCCATAGGAAGTTGAATTGGAATGACAGGAAAAGGAATTTACTGAAATGCAATTCAAATCTACCTTTCCATCCATCCATCCATCCATCCATCCATCCATCCATCCATCCATCCATCCATCCATCATCAATCAATCAATCAATCCATCCATCCATCCATCCATCCATCCATCCATCCATCAAGTAATCCATCAATCCATCAATCAATAAATCATTAATCAATCAATCCATCCATCCATTAATCAATCAATCAGTCCATCAATCAGTCAATTCATCCATCCATCCATCCATCCATCACCTCCAAGTCTTTTTAAACAAGACTTTCTTCTTGTCAAGCCAACATTCATCCAATTTACAGTTTGAATTTCTTTGAATTTCAATTCATTACATTTTATTTCCTTATATTCACATTTGAATTGCAATTCTGCTTCCTGTTTGCAACTTCAACTTAAATTCGATCTAAATTCAGGAATTGACTACTCAATTCAACTCTGAATGATGAACAACCCTGCCAGAAATCTGGTCTTATTGAGGTATCTGATGAAAGTACCGTTTATGAACTATGCTTTGTATACGCACAAGGACTGTTTACTTACTGTAGTAGCTGCAAGGATATCCTTCCAAACCACAGCTTCACGTGAAAGGTCAGACAGCTCAAACAGGTTATCAACCACCACCTCACCGATCATGTCATGACTCGTGAAACGGTCAAAGTCGTACACGCTGAAGTGTAACTTGCGATTGCACAGCTCACTGTACTCCACAGGGAAGCGGAACGTCTCGTCGAACATGGGGTTGAGTGTCTTGCGGTGGACCCTCGTCTGAAACTTCTTTTTGCGCTCTGGAAGCAGGTAGATTTTCACGTAGGGGTCAGAGGTGCCTGTGAAGTCTTTGGCGGGCAGATCCAGGGCCTTTAGAATGCGAACCACAAGAGCTTGTTCCTCATAGTCGTAGCTGAGGGCAAAGCTCAGCTTTCCGCACGTCTCCACCGGCTCCTTGGCTCCTTCTTCAGAGTCCACAGACTTCTGCTTGTACAGCTCAGGTTTGATACGGCCGATACTGACTGCAGAAGACTGACGCACAGGTAGAGTGTCCATGGTGAAGTCCACGCTGGTCACATTCATCTGCCGCGGCAGGTGTCGGCGGAAAGAATTGTGCCTATGAAAGGAGGAGAACTTTTATAGCTACTTATGAAAAAATGAATATTAGTTTGGTCATACACCTTGTGTTGGGGAAACTACTGTCAAACTATACTAGTCAAACTGCTCTTTTAAAAACTTAGTATACAAGCTACTATCAAAAAGTAGCTAAGAACAATGTATTTTAAAATATATCTGAATATATCTGAATTCATTTTTTTTCTCGCAATTTTGAGTTTATATCTTACAATTCTGACTTTTTTCTCAGAATTGCGAGTTATAAAGTCAGAATTGTGTGATATAAAGTAAGAATTGTGTGATATAAAGTAAGAATTGTGAGTTATAAAGTCAGAATTGCGTGATATAAAGTAAGAATTGCGTGATATAAAGTAAGAATTGTGTGATATAAAGTCAGAATTGTGATATAAAGTCAGAATTGCGAGTTATAAAGTCAGAATTGTGTGATATAAAGTCAGAATTGTGAGATATAAAGTAAGAATTGTGAGTTATAAAGTCAGAATTGCGTGATATAAAGTAAGAATTGCGTGATATAAAGTAAGAATTGTGTGATATAAAGTCAGAATTGTGATATAAAGTAAGAATTGCGTGATATAAAGTAAGAATTGTGTGATATAAAGTCAGAATTGTGATATAAAGTCAGAATTGCGAGTTATAAAGTCAGAATTGTGTGATATAAAGTCAGAATTGTGAGATATAAACTCACAATTCGGAGGAAAAAAAGTCAAAAAGAGTTTTTTCTCGCAATTGTGAGTTTATATTTTGCAGAATTGTGAGATAAAGAGTCGCAATTACCTTTTTAATTTTTTTAATTTAGTGGAGGAAACAAGCTTCCATACATAACATAACCATCAGTAAATACAATGAAAAAATCATGTAATAATAATGAATCAGTGAATCAGTTTGATTGTTTTTTTTGTTTTGTTTTTTTTATTAAATCATTTACCGATTCATCTAAATGAACTGACTCACTTAAACGAATCGGCACTATATACTGTATGCAAGAGAGGATGTCATGCTAGTGAAAAATTTAGTTTAGTAAGTTAGTAGCAATGCTCCGTTTAGTTAGTTACTCAGCACTGGACAACAAGAACTTAAATATTGTGTTCCACTTCGAGCTGTTTCATTCAATTTTTAGCAACATTTATATTGTATTTTAAGATTATTATAAGATTTTTTTTTCTACAAGTAAACCTATTTTCAACACTCGTCATGCTCCTGAGGAAATCATTCTCTACTTATCCTTGGTGTTTCCTAGCAACTAGCACCTTTAGGACGATGACAACAAAAATATGACAGTGACAGCATGTAAAAAAAAAAGTAAAGTCATGGATTATATCATTTAACAGACTTGTGGTATTAAAATTTTGTAAATGCTGTGATTAATATATTTTTATATATTTGTTTTTTCCACCATTTTTCTCACTTGATCTCTTATCATCACTGTCAATCTGTGTCTCTCTCTTTCTACTTTGTCCAAATCTGTCTATCACCTGCACATGTTTGCTGCACATTACGCCTTGCAATTTGCACAAACGTCCAAGCACAATGCAATGATAAATTGATGAGACACAGAGTAATTAACTGATGTCTTCAGATGTTTTGAAAAGCACTTCTTTCAGAATCCAGTGTTTGATGGCAGTGTTTCTAAAGTATCTTGCCAAGCGTAATGAACAAGTCTGTGAGTCAATGCCAGAATTCACTATTTGTATTTCTACGCTCCCATATAAGAGATTGCAGAAGGTGGTGGACGAGGTAGAAATGTTCAAGTCTTATCGGCCAGTCACCTGTTGCAGAATACAATGAACTATAAACTATCCCCTCAGCTCATTTGATCTTGGTTTTAGTTCATGTAAGCTATCTAACAATAGTGTTTTATCATATTACAGCAGAAAGATGTTCATTTTTGCAGGCATGTGTATCATAACAAATTAAATTGTGCATACTTAAATAACAGCTTTTGACAGAAATGAACATGAATTCCAGCTTAAATACTAAAGGCGTTTAATAGATTTGCTTGATGTGTGGAAAATAATACACTTTATTATTGAACTCAGTGGGTTGTGGCTGCAAATCATTTCTAAGAAATCTTCACTTAAGGCACTGTAAAACAGTAAGGAGTTATATAATAATAGCATTTCCTATATCTCCAGTTTCTTCCCCAGAAAGCTAAATGATTTAAAAACCTTCAGGAGTGCATTAACTCATCAAAAATAGTTTAAATATCTTCAGCTCACTTTAGTGATCAACCTACCATGAAATGACCATTTCAAAGAAACTAGCTTCACTTTTTAAAGACTTTTAAACAAGGTTTGCCATTATCTCATGACATATTGGCCTATTTACTTATTTTTTTTATTACTATATTTCTTTAATATTTGGAGACAAGTCCAAGTGATGTACTTCCCAAGAGAAGTAGTGGAAGTTAGTATTAGAGGAATGACAGAAGAATAGAAAAAGAAAACAAAAAATGTTTCACTGTGACATTTAAGCAGCTTCGTTTGGCCTTTTCGTGCACCTCATCAACAGGAAGACACCTTCTTTTTTACACTGCATTGGAGTTGTTAATGATATTTCAGTAGCTTGTCAATAATGGATTCCACAAGGAACTGAGCACAGCTGTTCCTCCTTTCCCCAGTCGGACAAACAGTCGCAGCATGTCAGTGCTATTGCATGGCAACACTAATTACATCCCTGCTTCCTTTAAATACGGTGCCACGTGAAACAAAGAGAAGAAGAGCTGATTGTTTAATGGCTGGGGCCACTTAATGCTGTTGCCATGGCAATGTGACTCTAGGGCTCTGATTGGTGAGCTGCAGTGATTAATGGGCGTATGCAGCAACCAGGAGACGTGCCATCACCCTATCAACGAGGTGAATATGTGAAAATAAGAGAGTTGTGATAATAGTAACACCAGAATTATAGAATAATATAAATTTGAATGCCCTAGTTAATTCCCATTAATTGTAATGCTGGACATTTTTATTATATTATTGGTTATTATTGGTAAATTGTTAAAAATATGGAAACATTTAATTTGTTTTTATATTGTTTTAACATGCATATTAAATACAGGGAAAATATAGTATATAGAAAAATAGAAAATACAGCATATACATATATATATATATATATATATATATATATATATATCTATATGGAGATCGGTGGTTAGTGGCAAGGGTAACGGGCATAAGTAAGTAAGCATATATATATATATATGTATATATATATACATATGTATGTGTATATACATATGTATGTGTGTGTGTGTGTGTGTGTGCTGTATTTTTCTACTTTCCTATTATTAAAAATGAAAAAAAAAAAAAAAAAGCTCTATATTGTACATGCTTGTGGGGATTAATCTACTTAGTAGCTGTGCATTGGCTTAGATCCTGTTGTTTTATTTCTAGCTGGAAGGCAGCCATGAAAAGCATAAATGTGGATATCTCAAATGAAAGAAGAAAAAAAAAAAAAACAGCTGCTCAGTCATTTGCTGTGTTTAAAGGCATACACTGATCACAAATCATTCAGTATATGTTTATCATTCAGTAAAGGCAGCCCTTCATAAGCACATCCTCTCGATTACACCATGTATATGTTCTGTTTTCTAGTCTAGATATGAGTTATTAACTCAAGTGATAATAATAAAATTATTAACCCTCTTCTGTAGTGTCATTCAATGTGCAATCAAGCATCAAAAGCAGATCTCCATGTAATTCATCGTGTAATTGGCATATCACCTGGAGGACGAGGTAGGTTCAGTGGTCTGCCTCTGGATTTTGGCCTGCTTGCTCAGACAGTCACGCAGAGCCTGCTGCACCTCAGCAGGGATGTCTGGTGATGTCTGGCTGATCTTCATGGCCGCTTCCAGGATCTTAACCGAGCTGCGGCCATTGACCTTCACTTCTGGTACCTTCCTCCTCTTGTCATCCTCATCGTCTTGCTGGACTTGCGATGGCTGTCTTCCCGCAATTGCAATTCCCTTGGCCTCAAGATGAGGAGAAACAGAACGAGACACCGGAGGTTGGGCCGGGGGGGCCTCAGGCAGCACCCCCGGCGGGCAGCTGTCAGCATTGGACGAGAGTGCCTTGCTTCTCCAAATGGGCCAGCACAGCTTCCAAAAGACAAAGAGAGAGACTACCAAAAGGGCGAGCCCACAGAAACCTACGACCACAGCTAGGAGACTTACAGAGATGTCTACAGGCAACAAGAGGAAGAGAGAGCAAAGAAAAAGAGGCAAGTATATGAAGATTGGAAAGAGAAAGTGTGTTGAGGAGATTATAAAGAACAGAAGGTGAGGGGGAAAAGGAGACGAGGATAGGAAAGAGATAAATGAACACCAGACGGGCAGACAGAGAGCACCAGCAGCAATAAATGATGCATGACAGACAAACAGGAGAAAGAGGGAGAGAGAAAAAGAAAAGAAAGAGAGGGCAAGGTATAAGAAAAAGATGACTGAAATGTGCTTGTTTAGTAAAGCAGAGACCAGAGTTATTTTGCTCCCCTTTTCAGTGGCCAATGCAACCAAAGTTAATATAGAATGAAAAATAGAGAATAAAAAGTCAGTTCACAGGCACTCAACAAACTTGATTCGACTTTTTTTTTATGTATGTAAAAATGTTAATTATATCTCAGTGTTGATGCTGAAAAGGGTAATGAGTGGCACTGTTGAACCTTCGTATGTGTCCAACAGGTGCAAGAGTTTCAGCTGCCTAATGCACTGCGCAATGCAACACGTAATTATAGTTGTTTGCGGTATCATGGAGTAAGTTTTATCACCATACTGCTAATGGTGCTACAAACCAATAAGAAATGAGCTACAGGGATGGAATCACTCTCATACATGACCACCACCCTCCTGAGGTGACTGTACAAAATATCATCTGCATCAGCATGTGGTCATTTAATTTAAATAATTTCTGGCTTCTGCTGCACGCATGGCCATTGTGACTCTGTCACACAATATAGTACAGCCTGTACTGTCTGATATGTTTTGAAAATTGTTAGCCTATTATTTGTATTTCTGTATTCGTTTCATTTTGATTGTGTAAATCAAAACATACTCTGACCAAGTTAAATTGATTTCCATAATGAATTCATGCACAAAAAAATCACCAGTAGTGTGGTAGGTTGCAAACTAATTTGCACAGTTTATAGATAAGTTGTAGAAACTACTTTTGTTAAAACTTTATTTTATACAGTGTCCTTGTTATACATGTTACATGTAGTTACTGTAGTAATAACTATAAATTATGCATAATTACATGCAACTATCCCTAAAACAAACCCTAACCCTATAGTAAGTACATGTAGTTAGCCTAGTTACTCAGTACTTTACACTGTAAAAAGGACACCTTAAAATAAAGTGTAACCTACTTTTATTTGTTGCCAACAATTCCGGGCAAAAAAAAAAAATAAAAAATAAAAAATAAAAACGTTGAAACAAAATGTGTATGTAGGTTTCTGTCGATTAAACGTGTGCGTTATTCTAACGTCTCCATTTGCAGTACAGACATCCATTTACTACGTTTTATCGGGAAAAACTTTTTCTTCTGTTTTGCTACAGAATTTCAAGAAAACGTCTTACACACAATATTATATATTATTGAAACAAAACTCAGTAAACGAACAGAGTTTCAAACTTGTTGCGCACTGATGCTAGGCTACAAATACTTGTGTCCTATATGATGGCTGATTTCAGATAATTTTATGAATGCAAAGAATTGTTTCTGTGACCGTGAACGAACTAATCAAACTTTCAATGCTCTGGCGTCATGCACTCGTTCTTTGAAAAAGTTTTCTGCTTAACTGGCCAACCAAAGTTCCTTAGGAAAATATGTTTGTGAGAGGATAATAGAGCATTGTTTAAGTTAAATTTACCTGAACTTCCTTTACCTGGTATGTTGCTCTCCAGTGGAAATATATCCGCGCATTTCTCCCGGTCGACGTGCCCGGCGAGGCACAACTCCGTCACTATTTGGAGAGCCCTTTGGCACAGGCTGATGCCGTCCTCTGTGCGGACATTCATGTCTTTCCTGTTAATCCATTGTATGTTGGACGATGCGTGAGGGCGAGGGTTCATTGGGGCACCATGTGAGCTGCCGAGTGCAGCTGATGCGCAAGGAAACGGAAAGAGAGTGATGCGTTCAAGTCCATGTCCTCCGCGCAAAGGCGCACCAGATTCTTTGGCGCGGTGGAACATTGTAGGGGCATTTCTACCCTGCCCAATAGGAGACACGCGTTGTCTAGAGAGGGAGGATCATAAACAGGGAACAAATATGTATTACATTCTCATTATTTAGAAAAAAACGAAGTTTTTACAGTAAACACGAATTTGCTTTATGGTAATTCCAAATATTGTCCATGGCTTTCAAACTTGAGATGAATCTGTAAATCTGTATATATACAGTCAAACTAAAAATTATTCAGACATTTTATATATATTTTTATTAGTGGGTGCAGGACACTATAGTTCATTTATGTAAGTGAGGATAGCAAAATTAAGTAAACTGTGACATATTATACTCAAAAATTCTTCATACAGTGGACTACCAGTAAAATTTATAAACATTTGGAACCAAAAAATTATCAAATTCAAGTACACTTTGACCTGACCATGTTTTGTTTAAGTGTTATCTGACAGAATTAAGATTTTTTTTTTCTGACACAGTTTAACTCTGAGATCTTGTCATATTTTATTACCATCTCGTTTTTTACTCTTAGAAGGCTGTAATTGCTATGACTCCTTGCAGTTTCAATGTTTTTGGCAATTGTTAATTGAATATATGCGTGTCCCATTATTAACTGTAACATCTGTGCAAACATTCTAACTCTTTAAATAAGTTTTGCTTAATAGTTTGTGGAAACTGTTTTCATTAATCATTCCATTATCAGAGTTTTCACATGTATACTTGTGTTGTCAGATGTAGAAAACAAGTCAAACATGAGTAGACATTGTTTTTAATAGAACAAAAGAGGATTGGGAATGCATGTCTGATGAATGAGAACACTATGTACTTGGCTCAGTGCTGCTCATAGAGTCTGACAATCTCCTTGACAACCAAACGCAAACTGGGGAGCAGTTGAGGCATCATCCTCATGCAGACCCATGTGTATGTGGCTTTGCCCTGTGAAACCAGCGGCTTTAGAGAATGCGCTTGTCTCATGCTAAACAGATGTGCATAGTTTTCCATGAGTGATTATGCAGGATGCAGGACTGGATACAGAACAAAAGTTTCTGGGTTCACTCAAACCCTGATTGACCCAGCATGTGGACTTGGCAGATTTATTATTTAGTCCCATTGGAGAAAAGAAATGGAATTAATTACCATAATTTGAAATTGAGTAAATCTTCACATAGACAGTAAATCTTCACATACATGTCTGTAGTGTGTATATAGTCATGTATAGTCTGTTTTGGTTTTGTTTTATACTGTTTCTACAACCACTGAGCAAGACAGAACACAACATTTTCCTTACTTTGTTTTTTCTCCCCCTTTAACAATGGACTTGCCAGCTATCAAACTGCTCTGCCTCGAGGAGAGGGACTTTTTAGATCTGGTGTGCCTAACCCACTATCCAGCACACCTGCCAGTGAATGGTCCTCAGGGAGATTTTGCCGCATTTGTGTTGTGGGTGCTGGTCACAATGGTTTGGCTTTCACCATGTGCCATGAGGAGGACGTCACCAGCCTCACTTCAGAGCCCAGCCAGCCACCTCCCCTACTCTGCACAGAGCAAACATCAGAACCCACCACAAATGTAGAGCCAGAGATTGCCGCATTGAGTATGCCAGACAAAAGGACTGAGCCTACCATTGCCTCAGAGCCGAAGCCCCACAGTGAGTCTAACCAGGTGTGTGTGAACTGGCAACATTGTCCATCCCTGTGGAGCTGCAGCTGGCCTCTGCACACTTTTATCATGAATTGGAAGAGATTATTTACCTGAATCTCCTGTCCCTGCTGGTCCCACCCAGCTCTAAGTCTCCTTCATCTCCAGAGATCCCACCCTGCTTCCCTCTCCCACCACCTCTTCTAAAGCTAGCCAGTCCATCGGCCCCCGAATCCGCTGGTTCCCTTCAGCTTATGGGCTCCTCCTTTGTCTACTCCTCAGATCTACTCTGCGCCTCGGATCTTCTGATCACCAGCTCCTCATTGGCAAGAGGATCCCCTGGCTCTGTCTTGAGCATCTGAGCCCATCACTCCACCTCGGCTCCACCTCGGCTCTTCTCTCCCTCGGCTCCTAGGGCCGTCTTCCTTATGGCTCCACCGGGCTCCCTTGTCCCTCTGGCTCCAGCTTGGTCAGATGTCGCTCTGTCTGCGCCACAGACTTCCAGGCCTACAGCTGCACCTCGTCCCTCCACCCCTTCAGCTCTGTCTGGCTCTGCCAACTTTCTGGCTCCACCTTGGTCCTCAGTCCCACCGGTTTCGCCTCAGTCCTCTGGCACCATGGCTTTATCTTGGACGCTCATCGCTGCAGCTTCACCATCTGTGTCGTGTTGTCCCATCAGCTCTCCATCTCCACCTGGGTTTCCACCTCCATCGGCACATCATCTTCATGGTTTCTTCGGCCATGACTCCACCATGGCTCCTCTCTCCCTCAACTCTGCTGTAGGTCATCATCCTGGCTTCAATCTGGGTTCCTGCCTGGCTTCTCCTGCTCATCACAGTCGCCTGCACTTGCCTGTTTCCATCCTTGAGTCTTGCTTCTGTTGCAGTTGGATGTGACCATGTTCTTTCCTAATGCATTTGTTGACCATGATAACAGTGTGATACTAGGAAAAAAGTTATTTCCTAATAGATTTGTTGATCATGATATCAGTGTGATACTAGGAAAAAGCTTGATCTGGTTTCTTAGAGGTGCATGAGTGTGTGTGCCATGTGCTTGGGAATGTCTCTTTCCAGGATTGTCTTTTTCCAGGAATGACAACTATGTTATTCACTTGTGAAGTCTCCTCAATGTGCTAGCAATAGTAATATTATACTTCATGGTGCTGATTTGTAATTATAACAGACTGTACTTAAAGCTGAGAGCCACTCTTATGCTGCATAAATTTCAGATGAATGTTAATGTGCACAAGCCAATGCAATAAATGCATCACTTACTACTGTTTTACTCAAATTAGCATAGATAATTTCAGGTGTCTCACTACATTATGGTAGTCAGGCATAATGTGCATTGTTCTCAATAGTCATTTAATATTATTAACATAAAGTATGAGAGATTATAGCAGCTTCTGGTCATAAAATGTACTCATTTTCACATGTAAAGCCGGTGCACACTGTAAGATTTATAATAGTCGTTTACGACTGTGGCTTGTCATACTGTACAAATATGATCCCTGCTGTAAAATGTTACACTGTGGGATCTCAATTGTCATTAATGTCAGACTGTACAGCAGTCAAGACTCGTTAAAAATGGACATGCAAGAAGACTCGTCTGGAGTTTTACATCAATCCGTGACACGTTCGTTAGGTGTTGCTGCATTACATGCGGGATTGAAATGGTGGCTAGCAAACAAAAACAATAGCGTTCATTTTAATCATACATTGTCTTGAAAAGAAAAATGAAAAAACAAATGAAGATAATGGGCCCTATTTGAACGATCTAAGCGCATGGTCTGCAAAGTGCACTTAGGGCGTGTCCGAATCCACTTTTGCTAGTTTAAGGACAGGAAAAATGGTTGGCGCATGATCTAAAAGGGTTGTCCCTATTCTCTTAATGAGTAATGGGTGTGTTTTGGGGCGTAACATCCAATAAACCGATCATTCCCTTTATATCTCCCATTCCCTTTAAAAGCCAGTTGCGCTCGCGCCATGGCAGATTCCCTATTTACATGGCGGAATTTGCAAGGAAAAACTGAACGCTTCTCTAGCGAGGAAATGGATCTGCTCGTGTGCGAGGTTAAAGTGTGCAAGCAGACCATCTACGGGAAAAGCCGGATTCCACCAAAGCATTTTTATCTTTATGGACACAATAATAATCTTTTACATTGTAACCCTTTTATTTTTAATATTTGGCTTGTTTGTGTGCTGCTGCACGTACCTGTGCGTGAAATAAGCAGAGTGTACGCATGTTGTGCACCCGCCTATAGGCACATATTACTAACATGCTCTTTAAATAACAAAAAAATACTGCACCATTGACTTTAGACCTACGTTGGCCGAGAGAGCTCAACACGCTGCAACTGAAGAAAACACATGCAAATAGAAAAAACACCAGCAAATAAAGAAAACATCTCGATCATTTAAAAAAACATCCATTAGAGCAGCAGGAAGATGCAGAAACCCAAATTACTTTTTCAAGTTGCTCTTTATTTACAGTGAAAATATCACACTCTCGCCATGGAGGTAAAAGCATCACTCAAATTTGTTTTTATGACATTGAGAGCTATATGGGAGATAAAACAGTCTAAACAGTGCGCAAGTACTTGTTCTTGAATTTTAGCACAATTCAGGCATTTACACAAGAGGATAATTGAGTTTAAGAAGATTTTTGAATTTATGATTTATCTCACCAGTTCTGTTTTCATGTTCTGTTGTTTTTTTAACTACTAATTTTCCGACCTCCTTTGTGCAATCATACTTCATAATAATTAAGAAGGACTGTGTCATAGGCTTTTGTGTTTGTAGCCAGCAAGATATTTTGTGTTTGAACAAAGTATACAGCAAATGTTGAAGCATATGATGTTCTATTTTGTTGTACAAGTGGTTGAAAAAGATGAGATTTTAAGTAATTTTTGGTTTGCAGTTAAAAAAAAAAAGCAGCTGCCCTTTAACCAAATCAAATGCAACTACTTGTTTCTCCTGCAGCTGATGGACCACTAATTAGAAGCTGTTGTTTTCCTTTAATCACATGCTTAACAGACACTATCCTAGGGGCACACGTATAATTTGTTACATCACTTCTCATTCCTTTAAAGGTTAAATGAATTCTTCATGTGAGATGGTTCACTGCCCAAGAATCCCATTGTAGAAGTAGAATTAGAAGTGATCCCCTTAAAAACTAAGTAGCAGCTTACAATGATCTATTAGACATTTTTATGTATTTCCCTAGCTAACAGGTACCAATTCAGTGACAAAATCACAATAACACATTGAATATGCATGCCTGAAAAGCTGTACATTAGTAAAAACATGTTAGTTGTCCTCTTAGAATAACTGCTGCTTGTCTATCACCGGAGAACCTAGAGAGACGCACATTCACAAGCATGCTCTAAAATTTTGTATATTTTTTTTATTTATGTTTTTTTTTTTTTTTTTTTTTTTTTACACAATCACATATTCACACACACACATCTAAAGATGAGCCGAGGTTAGTGAGAGCCTCATACTGGGCTGTTCTGAGTGATTACCTCTGCATGGCTAACCCTCCGGACACCCCCTGGGAAGTCATTATTTATAAAAGAGGCTGTTCTCACAGAACTGTAACATTTCATAATGCATGTCTATCAGTCATATTCTGAATTAAAATGCACAATAGCTACTGGCTGGTAATATGCTTCTTGCAAGCTATTAGTATCCCTCAAATAATGTTTTGAAAGCTGACATTCCTGCAGCTTTCTGTTCCCTTTGCTCGTTCATGGTCATGCCATTGTCAGACCAAAAATGCATGTTTTTCTCATTTATTTAAAAGAGCTCCTATCAGCCAGCTACTATTGTACTTGTGCCAATATGATATCACATCCATTATAGAAGCCAAAAGCCATATATTATTCTCATAATTGACATAATTACCCGAGTGTACTAATTTTTTTTGCCGTTTTCACACAAAATACTCAAACATTTAATTTTCAATACAAATGATTTTGCTTCCCCCATTGTCCAAAAGGGTGAAACCAAAAGGAGAGAGCTTGACAAATTAAAATCAATTCTTACATCCTCTTGTTGTTGCTATCATTTCAAGGATCACCATGGTAACAAATGACATTAAAATGTCAAAACAGAGCAAATTGCAAACTGCGTACAGACTGTTACAACCATGTTTAGTAGTTGATATCTGACAGAATATCTTGATTTGTCTAACAATAAGTGATTATAATGACAATGAGATGCTTTTTATAGTCATTATGTTCTCAACATCTGTTTTGGAAATTTGTGAAAACAAACAGATGTGTTACTCTATATTAACAGTGCCAACAATGAGTTTGATCCATCTCTGCAACATCAGCTATGTGAGTGTGTTTTGGCATAGGAATTAAATCTGAAGATATCCTTATCATTGTTTTAAAAAGTTAAAAAATTGACCCATATAGTGATGTTATCGATATGAAGTCTCCCAAAACACATCCAAGGCTTAACATATGTGCATGTGTGTGTGAATATCCCCATGCAAGAATGCTTTGGACCACAGCTTTACTCTGAAACAGACGTTCACCATTCATCAGCCTTGCTCTTTGATTGCCCCGTTGCCAAGGCAACCTCGTCGCCAGTCAATACTGGTTGGGGACTGCCGGTGGAGGTCTTCCCTACCGCCTAGCTGGGCTATAATTAAACCCCAATTAGACCGAGCGTCCACCGCTAATCTCCGCCACCGGCTTTTTGTACAATGCGGTGGGCAGAGACGGAAAGGAGTGTCTCAGCATGAGCAGTCCAGCCACACGTGTGCTTAATGGATGTAGCCCTCCACGCCGCATTAAACTACCAACAATCATCCTGCACTGCATCTGTTAACAGAAATGTTTACAGAAGAAACAGGGAAATTGGCCATTTGCTGCTTTTATATAAATCAGCTGTTAATGTGGCTTGCCTGTTGCAAGGTGAGATCTCCATGGAGTGGCATAGCTTGAAGCTCAAAGGCAACAAGATAGAAAAAAAAAAAAAAAAAAGATGTCTGTGAGCAGTAACTCTCCAGCGACTCGCTCATCCCCCTCAGTCAGTGAGAGATTAAACCCTCATCCTTACAGCATGCTGTCCAGATCTTTGACTTGAAGGCAAACATCACCATATTTATTATGCAGGAGAAACAGCTTGCAAATTTGATTGTTTATCTGCATTCTCACATGCTTCTCTGTAAAGTGTTCTCATATGACTCAGTGGAAACAGTAATAAATCAGAGAATATTAAATGATTCTCAGGGCCAGTTCTGTATGAAACAGGCTTTACAATTCTTGAATATCTTACAGATGACATTCTTAAAAGTCTCCAAAAGTCTAGTTATTATTCTCTCAGTATCTGATTTTTAAGAAAGCTAATTAAGAGTAACAACTTCATCTTGATTGAAGAGTAATGCCAGTTACTCTAAGCCACACCATGTCCTTGAAGATCTTGTGCCTCATTATCAGCATAAATGTGAAGTTTTCGTTATATAGACTTTAATAAGCCTTACCAATGCTATATATATTCTGAAAAACAGCATGACTGTGAGCATGCCACTTGTTTTCAGTCCAATAAACAAGAAGTTAGCTCTAAGCCGTATTGAGGAAAGTTACTTTTAAAAGTATTGTTTTACAATATCGCGTTACTCCCTAAAAAAGTAATGAATTGCATTTTACTTATCTGGGCTGTGCTTGCTTGTTTGTTTGCTTGCTTGCTTGTTTGAAATGCAAATTCACACCTGTACAGTAGAGGGCACAGCTCAAACAAACCTTTCAGCTCTGTTGCCATTCTGGATTGCAGAAGAATAGGACACAGAAGAAGAAAGTTCAACACTCTTACTTGAGTAAAAAAAAGTATGAAACACAAGTGTGATTTTTATCATTTTTTAGTAATTTTTGCTTATTAGTATGGTTGAATTGGATAATAGAATGTCAGCAGCAAAGACATTGGTTAATAAAGTGAGATTAGATACATAAAGTATGTTTGTGTTATTTAACATTTAATTATTGTGGGTTTGCATAATATTTAGAGTTTGCATCTCACTGTTTTTATTGATTTTGAGGAATAC
Organism: Elopichthys bambusa; assembly: GCA_037101425.1. NCBI lineage: Eukaryota > Metazoa > Chordata > Actinopteri > Cypriniformes > Xenocyprididae > Elopichthys > Elopichthys bambusa. Next base: position 7,164,096 of record CM074454.1, on the reverse strand, counting down.
TGAATCTGTTCTCTGCAAGACTCACATTTAGTCTAGAACTATAATAACCATCATGATTACACATAATGCCTCTGCACTTACTCACGTTTTCTCTCAACATGGGGACAGGAGAGCTGTCAGTCAATAAATGTGAAAACATACAAAGTAACTTGCTTTACTTATTTGAAAAAGTAACTCAGATATTTTCTTGTAAATTTAAAAGTGATGTGTTACTTTACTAGTTACTTGAAAAAAAGTAATCTAATTATGTAACTCGCATTACCCCCAACACTGGTTCTGAGTAACTAATTAACCACTAGCAACTCCTGAATGAATCAGCATTTTTGAACTAATTGGTTGACTGAATGATTCAATGACTTTGTTCAATTGTTTCGTTCATTAATGAATCTGCGTTTTGAATTTCACACCGGTGTAGTTCACCACATTAACTATGGATGTTCCCCTAACATTTGAATACCAGAAAATGTCCAAATACTTTTTGTCCTAATTTTGAACTACAGGTCTTTTGTTTTAGTGAATGAACCAAAAATATTTCTTTTCCTGAAATGTTCTGCTTGAAAAGTGTGCTTGTGTTGTCTTTCTTTAAAGTATAGGGCGCTTGGTTTTTGATATTTTGTTATATAAAGTAATGACATCAACACATTTTCAAATGGCCAAGTACTTTTCAAGACTTTTTAAAAAAAAAATTAAATTAAGCTCTCTTAGAAAGATATCTGACAGAAGCATTCATCTGAAACATTCACCAGTGAGGCACTTGGTCAAGCATGGTTGTATATCAGAGGGCTGAATTGCTTTTACTGTGTAAGTCATGACTAACAAATCCATGCCACATAAAACCTTCACTCAGCGTCGGTTTACGGGGGTGAAATACTGAAAGATATTTTCATACATCCTGCACTGATACCAACCCACCACCACAACCACTAAGAGAGTCGATTCATAGATGTTAAACAGCCCAAACCCTTCCCTGTAATAGAGGATTGTGAGAGCAGGTCTGTGACAGAGGTGTGCATGTTATTTATGGTGGTTCTGAGAATGTTTAAAAGTTATCTCTACACCTTATATAATCAGGTACACACTGAGTTATGTAAGAGGGTCTTATATAAGATCACTGGACAGGAGTGAATGGTGTTCGGTGAATGAACAGAACAGAATGAACAGATAATGAGTTCATGATCAGGATTATAGACATTCCAATCGTATTGTTCTACTACACATCCTATGGAAACACTGCTTTACACACAGGTTTAAGAAATTGATAGTGAATGCTCTTTCAGCTCTTTTTCTGTCTATCTTCCTCAGAAGAAAGAGTGGGTTCAACAGGTATTCATACTAATAATCTATAAGTAGTTTATGGGAGTCACTAAAATGGGAAAATCGGTAAAAGATGACGCTGTTGATCTAATTGATCTAATAAAATATTACAAATATTAATAAAGTTAGAAAATTAAACATTTTCTCTCTCTCTCTCTTTGTCTTTTTAAACCATTTTATTTAACTCTATTTAACATCCAATCATACTGTCACATGTTCTGTTTGTCACATGTCCTCCTTTGTTCAGTTTCCCGCCACTTGTTTGTTTCTATGGTTACCCTCATTGAGTTAATTTGTTTCAGCTGTGTCTTATTTATTATCTTGTTAACTCCCCTGTTTGGCCTTGTATTTAAACCCTGTATTTCGTTCAGTTCTCTGTCTGTCCTCGTTGTTGTTAAGTTGGTTGTTCTGTTCTGTGTTCTACATGTTTTGAGTTTGTTGGAATAGAGAAGCTGTTACAACAAGATCCTGATTACCTTCCTTTGTGCTGCAACCAGCGACCGTGACATATACACATGATTAAATAATAATAAATAAATTATTAAAAAAAAAAAAAATAGGTATGAGAGGCTGTGCTTTATTGTGAATACAATTTCTTGTCACAGCTGTTTATATCATATATATTATTGATTTTAGCACAGCTGGAACACTGTATTGACCCATCAGAAGCCAGGGCCAGAACTATCCATTTTATAATTGAAACACAGATTCCAAAACCATAATGTGTGCCATAATTTCAAAACCGTGTGCAAAATGACTAAAACTAACAGTATTCAGTGAGCTCTTTAGATTAGATGCATTAGATGCAGTAGGAAACACTGGAGCCTTTCTCTTTGTATGCATGTTATGTGTTGCGCTGCTGCTCTGCGGGTGATCTGTGACCAGAATAACCACTGGCAGCAGCTGTACATGTTTCACCGCAGCTCTTTATGTGCTCACTGCCCTTTTGGGTCCATGTCGATGTTATCAGACCTTTTCTTTCTGCCCTGTCACACAAGGCAGTGAGACACTTTTAAATACTTTGGAGTCCAAAGGTGTGCAGAGCCTGTTATCAAGGTATAGACTTTTGTGGTTTCCTGTTTAACTTTATCTGTTTGCTCCCTCAGGTTTATCTGGACACATGTTCACACTGAGATGGATTCCTCGAAAAAAAGAAGGAAAAAAAAGACAAGCTGAGAAAGAGTGAGTAAACAGTGTAGCTGGCTGCATTTAAATGCACATTTGTTTAATACTTTTTTGTGGACATCTTAGTGCATAGGAAATAAAATAGTCTTTATTGACATCTTCATGTAAAAATGTAAAGTTTAATTTAATTACATAATCTTCTTGTAAAGAGGACACTATATTTACATTTTAATGCATATTTTAAATGTAAATGTAATATTAACATTAAAAATTTCTATTAATAATATTAACATTAATATTAATTTATATTAACATTAATATGAAATTAAATCATTACACTTTACACATCCACATTGTCACTATTATTACTATTATGTATAAACCATTACATTTTAGAATAATAGTGTCATAAAAAATATTCAGTTCAGTTTTCATTAAAAATTAACATCAGTCTACAAAATTGTGCCCACACCTCTGACTGGACGTGTGCATTAAAACATGATATTATATCTATTGGTTCACAGTATAAATGTCATATAAGCTGTGGTGTTGATCGATGGCTAGACGGATGTTTGTCATCTGGATGGCAGGGGGTCACCAAAATAACATCACTACCAAGTCAGACAGAGTGGCACAACAGCACAAAATCAATACAATAAAATTATAGGTATATTTCAGAATGTACCAACAGTTCAGGTAACGTTCTCAATCCTCACTCAGACAGAATGTAATATGAAATAAAATCTGGATCTGATATTGATCCCACAGTTAGTGTATCCAGCTGTCGTTCTTTCTCTGGACTCACGCCCAGTCAGATATAAAGGTTTTTGGTGACAGGACATAAATGGACCAGGCTTTCAATTTACAGACAATGTCAGTCAGAAAACGTCTAGGACAGGACGTTCTCAGTCTGTGCCCCACCTTGGTGCTGCTATTGTGAACACAGCATGAGAATACTGTTCCTGCTGCCACTGACAGAAACACTGTGTTCATGCAGAAACAGCACATACAGATACAGTGAAGCATAAGAGATGCACTAGGAACATAACCGTTCTGAAAGAAAGCAGAAGGAGAAAGACTACAGGTTTTTGTTTTTTTTTTGGTTTTTTTTTTTGTACACTACAGTAAAGAAAACCAAAACCCAAACATATTCATCATCATCATAATAGCAACCACAATCATAAAACAATGATATATATATATATATATATATATATATATATATATATATATATATATATAGTTTTTGATTGTTTATTACTTTTTAAATTAATGATTTAAGTAATACTTTGCCTACTTTATTACACAATTTAGAAGTAGTAATCACTGTTAATTACGGTAACTAGATGAAAGAACTACTGCTAAAATAGAACAAAGACTTGAATTGACTTGGACGATTGGACCCCAAGGACTTGAGTGTCACAGACACGCCAGGCTCCAACAATGTCCAATCACAGCACACTCCCTCACCGGAATACTGATCACATGCACCTGCACTTCATCAGCACGCCGATCAGTCACCACATAAAAGACACTCACACACCTTCAGTCACTGTCCGGTCTCGTTCGCATCAAGACTTACCTTCATGCTTACCTCATGGACTCCCAACGATCTACTTACCTGTCTCCAGTGTTTCCAAGTCTCCTCTTGTGTTCCCAGTCTGTGTGTGAGTGTCTCCCGTCTTCTGTACAGCTCTTCGTCACCATCACACCGGATCTTCACCTCTACAAACACAAAGGACAGTATCACTCATCATTCACCCCAAGACTCATCAGTTACTCACCTGGACGTTTGTCCCCTCTGCTGTGTGTCTAATAAACACCATTAACTGTTACCTCCAGTCTCCGACCATTCTGTATTGTGACATTGAGACTTGACATGGACTTGGACCCCAAAGAATTGAGACTTGACTTGGACCCCAAAGAATTGAGACTTGACTTGGACTTGGACTCCAAAGACTTGAGACTTGACATGGACTTGGACCCCAAAGAATTGAGACTTGACTTGGACTTGGACTCCAAAGACTTGAGACTTGACATGGACTTGGACTCCAAAGACTTGAGACTTGACATGGACTTGGACCTCAAAGAATTGAGACTTGACTTGGACTTGGACTCCAAAGACTTGAGACTTGACATGGACTTGGACCCCAAAGACCTGAGACTTGACTTGGACCTCAAAGACTTGAGACTTGACTTGGATCTCAAAGACTCGAAATTTGACTTGGACTTGGACTCCAAAGACTTGACATATTTTGCAGATATTACAATACAAAAGAACAATACAAAAAAATTGTCACACTTGCAGACTCTATAAGCATGCAAAATTCAGAAGATCTTTGAATTCAGCCAAAAAATCTATGCATGATGTTTTTATCCTCTTAAGGTCAAATGTCTTTGTGCTATACATATTTGGTACAACTTTAATACACAAACAGATGGTGAAACGTCTTTTCATGAGCTTTGCTCTCCTACATTCATACCCATATTTGACTTAAAACTTAGCTTATTCTGAACTTTTAAAGGGGACCTATTATGCAAAATTCACTTTTGCATGGTGTTTGGACATAAATGTGTGTTGGCAGTGAGTGACACAACCACCCTATAATGATAAAAATCCAACCACTCCTTTTTTTTTTATCGCCATAAATCATAAGCAGTGTCTCAGAACAAGCCGTTTCCAGATCCCTGTCAGTGTGACGTCACAAAAGCCACAGGCCCCGCCCACGAATGTTGACAGACACTGCTGTTTTAACATAGAACCGTCCTGAGCGAGTTCACAGCCAGTTGTACAGTCCACCACTGCTGCACTGACAAGAATGTCACCCAAGCGTTTTAGGTGTTATGTAGCTGGATGGATTAATCCACATAGTTCTCTCCATTTACTCCCTAAACCTGAGCCGCTGAAGATGAGGTGGATTCATTTTGTTTTTGAAGAAAATGCTCCTTCAACTCTACCGAAATTTGTTTATGTCTGCGCGTGAATCATTTCACACCGGACTGTTTTTTGAAGAATGTCAATACAAAGGGACAAAACAAAACATACAGTCTCTAGATTGATACTGGATATGGCAGTAATAAAGGTGAGGGCACTTTATTACAGTTCATCAGAGTTGATTTATGGATATAAAGTTTACCAGTTTATTAAGCACCACCCGAAAAGGCATAATGTATATACTTGTTTACTGTTAGTTGTAATGAGTGTTTCTGTGTACTTCGCTGTGTATCTTGATGATAATGCAATGGAGAGAGAGAGAGAGAGAGTTTATGGATAATATTTTAAAGGACACGTGCACTGTGTTCTATTCAGCTCTTACAGTGATTTTCTAGAGTGAAGACAGACGCTTCATATTTTGTGTGAAGTACAATAAACGTCATAAACCTCATTGGTAAACTGGCTTGTACTAATATAGTGGATAAAAACAAGAAGACAATATAAGTTATAACCGTAATGTATCTAAACTATACCTCCATGCAGCATATATTCGCAGTTTCTGACATTATAGTGCGTCCTGACTTAATCCTGACAGGGGAGAATGAGCTCTTGAAGCTCCGCCCTCTTAGGCAGAGCGCAGCAGCTCATTTGCATTTAAAGGGCACACACTGAAACAGCGCATTTTTGCTTAACCCCAAAAAGTGGCAATTTTAACATGCTATAAAAAATTATCTGTGGGGTATTTTGAGCTAAGACTTCACATACACACTCTGGGGACATCTCTTTAATCAAAGTGTGCTACATTATAGGCTTAAAAAATCAATGCTGTGTTATCTACATGCAAGTGGTTTCTACTGAAAACAGAGAGATAAAAAGCAAATACTCCAATTAAGTGAAAATCAATTTAAAATACAGTACTTTAAGTGATGTATCATGATATGCACAGGAGAGACTACATCATTTCCTCTTATAAAAGTTAAAAGCATTCTATGTAACGTCTCCGCATGAGTACAATTTGAATTGGAACTGGTGAAAAGATCCTGCTGTGAGAACTGATTAGAAACTTATATGATGGAAGTCCTAACTTTACATCCGGCAAGGGGGAGTTTCTGCATTAGGAGAACATTCTGAGCAACAGCAAAAGTGTGTGTCAACTGAGGATTGCAAACATGAAAAAGGCAGCCGGCATGACATCAATAATGGCCCCTGATAGCAGCTCCAAAAAAGACTTAGCATGGTGCGTTTGCTCTCTTTCCTCTAGCGACAGTGAGGTTCTCACTGCTTTAATTGGACTGTTTAGTGGATTAGAGGATACTCGAGAGCTTGACACTCAGTGTAATGTGTTAAAACCCACAACCAACCTCGTTACTATACAAATGAATAGGCATAACAATATTTATTTGTAGACAGGACTGAGTGATTTGGTTTTTTCACGTCCACCAGCTAGTCTTCATGAAAAGGCAGTCTGGGTTTTCTGAGCTTCGGATCAGCATTGTGAATCATTATGATGATTTAGTTTGAATTTCATGAGCTCTTGTTTTTCATCCTCATCCCCTCTAAGGATGTCTTGTTTATGAGTTGCTCCAATGTATAACGCAGTAATCATATTTGGGTCATGAAACATGCTTAAAATGGCAAAGAATGTGAGTCAGAAAATCGTTCTATGCTCAGAGCCAATGCATAAGACTATGTTTATGAGAGCTGACCTGGTTTCACAGCTTGAATGTGAATATTTGTATTATGTGCCCATATTACAGTGCCTGGGTTGACACTAAATCCAATTTTTAAAAGAGACAATACTCAGTGTTGTGCAAAAGATAATGAATAGCCTCCTATTTTTCAGATATCTGCCAAAAATTCAGTAAATTTAAGTTACTAACAGCTTATGGACCTTATTCAGGCTAGATCAAGAGATCAAAATTTTGCTAGTTAGCATGACCTGGTTAGACTGTGCATGTCATAACTACGTCTGGGCCCAAAAAGCAATTTCTCCATTGACAATCTTTCAAAAGTAGCCATGTATTCTGCTGAAGAACTATGCTAAAAACTTCTAAATTGCATATTTTTCATTATAATATAATAGATGTTTTACCAGTGTCCAATTTTTTGGAGGGACTTTTAGAAGCATGAAATTGATGCTTTTGTGAAATTATCTCATGACAATATTTTTGCATTCAAGCTTTTTAAAGGGGCTAGAATTCAGAAACCCTTGTTATCAGCGACACCGGTGGCCCGTTATTTTTATTTATTTATTTTTTTTGTACTTTGTTAAGAAGTAAATAGAAGATTGAAATATGGATGGGGAAAATGGATTAATACATGAAAATTCTTACATATAGATTAAACACAAAGATGATGACTTTCTGTGCAAAAAATTATTGTTAAATAGTTAAATATGTTAAACAGTTTAATTGAATTCAGTGGCTTTCATGAATAAGGGTCAGGTTTTTCTTATGAAATGATGTGTATTTATAATACACCTGTCATTTCATAAGAAAAACTATTTATCTTTCACAATGCTATTCTTTACATTCTAAATGCCTTCATAGGATATCCGTTGCACTTACTAATTCTGTCAGTGTGCTACTAGTAATGTGAAGACCCAGCCATTATTTGTTCTCATTAAGCTGGGAATCAAATTATAAATTATGTGGTTAAGAGCAACCCTTTGGCCATCTAATTTGGCTGAAGTGCAAAGCATTATGGTCAGAGGGGAAATACAGCTAAAAATAAATCAAGAGAGAGCGCTCTAGTGTTCTTGCCCATAGATACCTCCACTCAATGCATCAAATCTTTATTTTAGCAGTGCCAAAAAGTTGTCTGATTTATCCACAGTGTGATTACCCTCTCAAATCCGACATAATGTCAAGAGCTACCAAGCACACACTTAAGCCCATAGTGAGACAGAATAAACCTGTATAGGACTAGCTGGATAACAGCTACAGAGTTCTTGAGCCATTTGTTGTTCAAAAGTGCCATTTTATGTTTCAAATTTGGAAATGCATTAACTTATGCTTAATGCTTTCAAAGTGGAGCTTTTACACACAGTATAGAGAATGCTCAATTTCTAAGCCACTTAAACCACACTTAAAAATGCATGAATGTCATTGCATTGGATAACAAAATATCAAACTCTGGTATTTTTTTTTTTTTTTAAATCACAAGAATTGAATGAAATCAGTAATCTGATACAATGAAAGGAACCCTGACAGTTTAAATTCTCAAACAATAGAGCAGTGTTTTCCCCAAATAACCGACAACATGGTAAAATGGTAAAGCGTTTCATTATTATTTATTATATTATTTAAAAATTAAAAAAAAAAAACAAATAGTACTGTTTCAAAGCAAAACTTGAGCTTGTTTTGATGTTCTTGGTCTCTGTCTTTCTTATTTTTGTTCTTTAAATATATCATTAAAAAACTGAGCTTTATAAAACATCAAATTAGTATAGTTCTGCATTTTATTCCAGGTTCAAATTTATTTGTTTGTTTGTCATTTTAAATCATAATTATATAGCTTAAGTGACCAAATATGCTGTCAGAAAAAAATATACTTTTAGGTGTACAACAATTTGTCCCTAGAGTGGTATCCTCAAAGACTTGTATCTTATCTAACCCCTAAAGGTTGCATATTAGTATTAGGTAATACTAAAATGCACCCTTAGGTTACTAATATGCACCCTTTATAAGGTACAAAGGTGTACTTGTGAGGGTGCTGTCCCAGAGACAAGTTGTTTTTCTGCATTTTCCTGATAGTGTAGTTGTGAAGGCCATTGTATAATTAATTCTCGGATAAATGCAATCACTGGCTCTTTTCATTTGGCTTGTGTTTAACTTGGTCATATTCTACTTTCTTTGTTATTATGCCAAGTCTAGCAGTTTTTCTCTCCATCAGCCAGCCCCCTCCCGAGTTCCTCTCATTATTGGATCAAAACTGCTTTTGCATACTACCTGCATCAACCTACATTCTGCAGCCTTTGTCCTGGCTTTTGGCTACCCTCTAATTTTCAAAACAGTGGCGGTGACCCATAGCCAGATGTTATTCATTACAGCCAAGCAGAAAATGGCCTCTTTTCAAGGTGTTTTTGAGCTGCAAGATATTTACTTTACAAGCTACCTTATGTCTAGTGCAGGAACAATATGCATGAAGCTTCTGCTCCTACAAGAAAACATATTGCACATTAACATCAAAACCAAAGAAAAGTTTTTTTTTTTTTTTTTTTAAATGATGTGTTGCAATGTAGATGAAGCACAGCTAAAGCAATTATACAAATTAGCGAGTGGCATGATTTGTGATACTAATTTTTATTTTTGTCATACAGATGTATCGCAAACACATGCAAACATGAAAGAGCATGAAGGTAACTGTGCTAGGGGGTTTCACCCCTCTAACCTTTGGATTCATTTCCATTTCTCAAGCTGGGTGGTGTCTCTCCTATCGCCCTAAAGGTTAATTGATTTCTCCCCTTGAGCACCGAATACTCCGGAACACGGACATGAATAATAGAACAAGACTGTGAATGGTGCCGGCACACCGGGTGAATCATGCAGATCATCTGTGTATTGTTTCAATATCATGTAAAACAGAAGTCTCCACTGAGGGAGAGCAGAAGGACCACAGTATAAAAATGAATGGGAAAAATTGTAATCCTCAATATGCTGACTGAATCATGATTTGACCTGAAGAACTGTTATTTTAGTATTTTTGTGGGTAACACTTTATTTCGATAGTCCACCCCCTGTTTTCATGACAGAGGGTGGTCGTGGCCTAATGGATAGAGAGTCGGACTTATAACCCAAAGGTCATGGGTTCGAGTCTCAAGTCCGTGAGGGGAGTGAATGTCCAGCACTCTCTCCACCCTCAATACCACGACTGAAGTGAGACCCTTGAGCAAGACACCGTACCGCACCATACACTACTCCGGGTGTGTGTTCACGGTGTGTGCGTGTGTTCACTGCTGTGTGTGTGCACGTGGATGGGTTAAATGCAGAGCACAAATTGTGTGTGTGCACATGGATGGGTTAAATGCAGAGCACAAATTCCTAGTATGGCCACACTTTCACTTCACTTCACTTAGATATTCTACTTTGAAACTACATGTACAGCTAGCAGTCATTAGTAGACTGTCTGCTTAATATCCCTAACACTTTATTTTGATGGTCCCTCAACAGACATTCTACTGACTGTAAATAAGTTTGCAAGTACATGTCAACTTATTCTACTAACCCAAACCCTAACCTAACAGACTACTAATGCTCTAATGAGAGTTAGTTGACATGTAGTTGCAAAGTTTGAATTAGTAGAATGTCCAAAGTGGACTATTGAAAAAAGTTTAACCTTTTTGTATACTATCATTCCTGCTGAATGCTAGATTCTGTTTGATTGACGTTCTAAGGTGTGCTGTTATTTTCCAGTAAACGCACAGCTATGAAGTACCAGCCCAGGTGTGCATTATTTTTCAATAATTCAACTGCCTGTCATCAGTTATTCCTGTAAAACAGAACAGTAAAATTAATTAAATTAAATTAGTTTGTTTTACTCAAATAATAATGAAAGTTCATTGTACTTAATAGAAAAAAGTTGCGTGAACTCAAAATTTCATTGTAGTAAGCTGAACTTAATATGATTAAGTTGAGTTGCAGCAGATTTCTAATTCCCGGCATGCTTTGCATCAGTATAAATAAATGCTGAAATTAAGTGTTATTTTGTGTGTTTTTGCACAAGATTAACATAGGGAGACATAAGTTAGTGTTTGATGTTGTGTTATGTTGGGATTTACAGGGGGTTCTGTTATGTTAGTTTTATAGGATTACCATTGTGGTGTTGAGGAGTTGAGGATGGGCTACAAAACTTTTAAGACCACATATACTGCATGTTGTTTGATTATATACATGCAAGTATAGTTAACACTTTAGAATACTGTTTCTTCATTAATGAATAACTACACAGGAACAAATGAGTAATGCATTATTAACACTCTAGTAACTACTATTAACTAATGAGAAACTCTGATTAATGAATTAGTAAGTAATAGTGCTCAGCTGAAGGTGGTAGTTCACTATTATTATAGAATTACTAATTATTTGGATCAGTATTCTAAAGTGAGAAACATGATAACTCTCCAGTAACTACTGAAGTCATTGTAAACTTTTGAGGTTTTTGTAAAGTATTGGATAGTAATAACTCAAGAGTTACTTCATATAATTAATAAAGGAACTACTACTTATTTGGATCAGTATTCTAAAGTGAAGATCATGGTAACCCACTAGTAATTACTCAAGTGTTACCAAATACATCAGAAGGAATTACTGTACAAAAATGTACAAAACCCTCAAAAGTAAATTATGTTAATTATGAACCTGTATATAGTAGTTCTTAGTAGTTCTCTGGGAGGTATGAAAAAAACAGTAGTTACTGATTAGCTAATAGTGAAGTACCACATTCAGCTGAGCACTATTACTTACTAATTCATTAATCAGAGTTTCTCATTAGTTAATAGTAGTTACTAGAGTGTTAATAATGCATTACTCATTTGTTCCTGTGTAGTTATTCATTAATGAAGGATCAGTATTCTAAAGTGTTACCCAAGTATATAATGACAGTCTCTCTGATAGTTATAATAGCATGTATTATTCGCTATTTAACATTTAACCAAGATCTGAATGATGTTAAGGTAAATGAACTGTATGTAATTAACATTATGATGAGTTGGGCGAGGCTGAGATATGTGGGAGTAAAGGGATGCTGGTCACGTAATTGTTAATGAGAGACACCTGTGCACCACACTGGCCTTGCTCCGCTTACACGGCTCTTGGCCCCGCCCCACTTGACACAAAAATGTTAAGTTCTACTAACTTTTTGAGTATTATATTTTGAGTCCTTCAGTGTTATAGTGTTATTGTTAATATTTTCAGTTTATTTATATATTTTGAGTTTTCATTTTAGAAATGTAACATGCTTTTGTCAATTTTATTAGTTTTTTTTATATTTCTATGTAGCTTTCTATTTTAATTTTAATTTTAGTTTTTATAATTTTAGGAGCAACTTAAACTTATTTTTATTTCAGTTAGCTGCCAAGGCAATGTTTTGTAAGGTTTCTTTTTATCTAATAATGATTAATTGAAATTAGATATGAAAAAATATCTACAGAATGATGTTTGACAGCTGCACTTTTAGACATAATCTTTTTATATTTAAGGCATTTCTCTTATCAAGAATGAGTTACATAAAGTTGATTAGCTTCCTGTAAGAGGCTGTTGTGATTAAAAGATGATAATTCAGGAACATTTTGTCCTAGGTGTTTTTGTTGTTGTTTTTGTTTGTTTGTTTTTAGTATGTGATCTCAAAATGGCGGCCACCAAATGCAGAAATTGAATGAAAGCCACTCAAGATTTTGTCTCATGTGAGTGTACATCTTTTTTTTCTTTTTTTTTACATATTGGTCAAAAGTATTACTACATTTTTTAGAAGTAAAAATTTTTGAAGTGGGGAAAAATGCAGTGATTTTCTGATTACTCAAGGAGCTTAGCAAGATACAAGTTCTATGCAAATATAGAGTACATGTAAAGGGCAGACACTGCATGTTCCTTTTCCGACAAAAGAGGTTTAAATCTCACCGGGGAGCTGTCACATAATAAAAGATGAAAATCTTATCCTTCAGACTACAAAGTAAAGGTCAACACGGCCAGTAATACTCTGCCTGGGGTCAAAGAAATGTCATGAACAAGGTTCCTAAACTCAGACGAGGACTTTGCGTGTTTGGTCTTGCAACGCTCTTGCTCACCTGCTGCGTGCGTCTCTCACCTGCTTTGAGTCGGTCAGGAAGCAGTTGGCCAAATCTATGCCATTGCCCTGCAGGGTCTGCACAGATCGATTGGTGACACTTTAATGCCTGCGGTGACTCTTTCACACAAAATATGTGTCAAACAGTTCAAGAGAATCGAAATGTCTGGGGTTAGCAAATCAGATACACCTGCACAACAATCTTTAGCAACAAGTCTGAATCTAAATGAAAGGAGCCAAAAAAGGCTCTTTTTTTTTTATTTAACACAAAAGGAAGACAGCAGCGCAGAGGTGATGGGCTAGTTAGCAGAAACACCAGGCAAATTGATTCCCTGGCTGACAGCAGCAGCAGCAGCAGCGTGGCCGTGCATCATGGGTTGCATAAGCGGTCTGCCATCATGATCAAGCACAGCAGGAAGAAACATGCCAGCGCTCCACCGCCGGCGAGATTGACAGAGACAGGGTCGGCGGCATGGGTTACAGAAAATGCGAAGTGGAAAGCAGCATAATACCTTTTGACATGCTTTGATGCTTTTGACATCATTGGGGTCTTGTTTTGTCTCGTGTTTTCATTGGTGGCTAGAGTTAGCCTTGCTTAACCTCATTTGCTACAAGCCAGTTTCACTTCACTTTAAAACATGGGAATCATTAAATGGCTATTTTTGTTTAAGAAAACAGCTCTATTCTCTCTTTTTTTATTATTAAAATGGTTTAATGTCTGAAATGTATGCATTCGTTGGCCTTGAAAATGTAGTAGTGTCAAGAAAAGTTAACACTGAAAAAATTAATAAATTAATTTTTTAGCATTCTTTGAAAATTTTGCCTTGCAGTGATGATGAAGCACTGGTAAAGCAATATTAATTGAAAAAAGTAATGCATTTTTTGTTTTTAAAAAGTCTCTGAATTTACGGCTGAATTTATTTGATCAAAAATACAGTAAAAACAGTAACATTCTGAAATATTTTTAAAATTTAAATTCATTGTTTTCTATTTTAAAATATTTTCAAATGTAATTTATTCCTGTGATGCAAAGCTGAATTTTTGGCTGCCATTACTCCAGTCTTCAGTGTCACATGATCCTTCAGAAATCATTCTGATATGTTATGATATATATGATATATTACCAATCAATGGTAAAAACTTAATATTTTTGTGGAAATTCAGTACATTTACTGAATTTACGGTCATTTTTGTAACAATGTAAAAGTCTTTACTGTCACTTTTGATATATTTAATGCATCCTTCCTTACTTAATTAAAAAAAAAGGTAGTGTATACACTTTTACTTTACCCTTGATAGTCCCACGTTAATTATGTCATCGTCACATTAACAACCTTAGTTGTGAAATGGCATATGTATATGTTTTTTCTACAAAGATTTATTTGAAATCCATAATTAAATAAAAATGAATTCCTCTTGGCAGCACATTTGCACTTTAATTGCAGTATTTTGGCTTAAAAGCTCTCACTGTTAACCAGTAGCATTAGACTCTCAGCATTGAGATAGCTTACAAATCCAGTGACCCTACAGAGAGTTCAATGGCAGAAGAAAACAAAGACGAATGGAGACCGAAGTCTAGTAGCTGACTGCAGGGGCCGAATGAAACGAAATCAAGCATAGAAAAAGAAAGTAGCCGCTGGCTGACAGGTAATAAGTATCGAAGTCTGAGGTTACGCTCCGGTGTGCTCAGTATACCCAAGTCAATAACCACGAGATGTCCGCATTCAGATGTTGACATTCAGCTTGACTGACATGCTGAAAAAGGGAATGCCAGCTCCTGGTGTAGAGTAACACACAAACACAGCTGTCCCTCTGGGTCTCCTGCAATGAAGACAAAGTGGCAGTGGCTTCATTCAATTGATCCCATCAGCTGAAATCAATGCCCGTGCACACAACATGATCTAAACTGTTACAACACACTGCACAAGGCCAGATGGCAGAAGGCCATTCAAACCAAGATCAAATTCACAACAGGTGAGCTTAAGCTTGTGTTCTTGGCCCCACATTGTCATCATTTAGTGGCACCGAACAATGTGTGCTTTGTTTCTTAAACTGATGATGGCACAAAGTGTGCGAAAAAGCAGCATTTGAACAAGAATACATTATGAGTTTTATGGTATTAAGACATTTTTTTTTTTCAGTTCATTTGTTGAAACTCATTAAAACAGCAGGAAATAAGCGCATGCTAATGATTCAGGTCCGTCTTAAGTCATCTAACAAAACGCTTCGGGTATTAGGGAAATTTTTCTGTGTCTAATATGATTTTGTATGGCTCTTGGCGCTTAGAAACCTTTCATTCTAACTTTCCTCACATTTTAAGATCTGTGTAAAAGATTATTCTTTCATGGAACAAGCTAATGTATAACATGTTCTGTTTAAAAATTAAAAAGAATAATAGTAGGGGTGTAACATTTTATTTTTTTTATGTTTGTATACTGTCCCTAGGCTAGACAAATTAATAAATAAAATCAAAGCACTTTTTACAGCAGAGTTTTCAATCCAAATATTCTGCCTTAAAAAAATCAGAGGATGGGCATGGGCAAATATTTTGTTGGGCTGTTTGTACGCTGCTCACTGCCAACCGGTCTGATAGTCCTGCCAGCATAATGTCAGTCACACAAATACACACACAGACATCTTTCTTCTTTCTCCTCTCTCTGCCCTTGTCTCGCCTTTTTAATTAACCTCCAGTCCACCCTTAAATCAATTCACACTGCTGAGACCGTCTTGCGGATAACCTATGGTTCCTCTCAGAGCCCTTCCATGATTGGCTGCATCTCCCTCAGCACTTCCTGATTGCTTGACAAACACCCATCAGATAGTGGCACTAGAGCTGGCAGAGATGTTTTTGTGGCATATAGAGGACAATGTATTCTGATTTTACTGTATTACATGATGTGCAGATTAATTAATCTAAAATTAATCGCACATCAAATTTGGCTGAGAAATTACCCCCAAAAGATAAGTCATTATTGTGTTAAATGAGAAAAGCATCAAATAGACATTAAAAAAAATAGCTTTAGAAATAAATATTTTATTTGATTCAACATAGAATTTATTATGCAAAAACATTTAGGCTACCAGCAGCCATGTTTTTTTTTGTTGTTGTTGTTGTTTTTTTTTTTACAGAAGCTGCATCTAGATACATTTAGATGTATTTACAGACCAAAACAGTTTGGTTACCAACATTTTTCAAAAGATCTACTTTTATGTTCTGTACATACAGGTTTGAAATGACATGAGGATAAGTAAATGTAAATAAACATCCCCAAAATATGAAATTATTTTTTTTATGAAGTGATACTCTAACTGTAACTGTATAAGTGAGTAAGTCATTGAATCATTCATTCATTCGATTCTTTCAAACGGCTGATTCATTCAGGAATTAAGTAATTCAGGAATGAAGTGGCTCTCTATGAATTGGCCAATGAATCATTGGTTCACACAATTGATTTGCTCAAAACGTGGATTCATTCAGAAACGAAACAATACTGTGTGTTTCTCAGAGACGCACAACAGTTTGGCTGTGGCTTTACAGGTAATTTCTTTTGCTGGCAAAATTGAGTCAGTAACAAAACAGACAATATTGTGTCTAAAATACAACACAATATAAAACTTCATATTTATTGAACCGTTGTATAAAATCAATATCACATTTGCACTCGTGCTATTCTGAACAAAAACAGAGTGGTGTGATATTGTGCTTGTGTGATATTGCTTAAAGGGTTAGTTCACCCAAAAATGAAAATTCTGTCATTAATTACTCACCCTCATGCCGTTCCACACCCGTAAGACCTTTGTTAATAAGATATTTTTGTTGAAATCCGATGGCTCAGTGAGGCCTCCATAGCCAGCAATGACATTTCCTCTCTCAAGATTCATTAATGTACTAAAAACATATTTAAATCAGTTCATGTGAGTACAGTGGTTCAATATTAATATTATAAAGCGAAAAGAATATTTTTGGTGCGCCAAAAAAACGACTTATATAGTGATTGCCGATTTTAAAACACTGCTTCAGGAAGCTTCGGAGCGTTATGAATCAGCGTATCAAATCATGATTCAGATCACGTGTCAAACCGCCAAACTGCTGAAATCACGTGACTTTGGTGCTCCGAACCGCTGATTCGACACACTGATTCATAATGCTCCGAAGCTTCCTAAAGCAGTGTTTTGAAATCTTATGGGTGTGGAACAGTATGAGGGTGAGTAATAAATTACATTATTTTCATTTTTGGGTGAACTAACCCTTTAATGATATTAAAAAAAAAAAAAAAAAAATCATATAGAGGCATTTTGGCCCTGATATGTTGAATTTTAGGGGCATATAACTGCATTCTATAGGCTATTACTCAGTGAGTTGTTGCCCTGCATCATGTTCGTCACCAATATATATAGGTGTCTATTTACTTTTATACCACAGAGATGCCAATTCTGGTCTTTGCAGGTCAGTGGGAGCAGGGATTGTACCCTTCGGACCTCTGTAATTCCAGTAATGGGATTTTACTTTTGTTTTAATTGGTCATTGAGCTGCTCTGTTGCTGTTGCATAGCTGCAGTTCAGCCTTCAGAGCTATTAGAGCTGATTGAGGTCAGATGTTAATTGCAGACTAGTTCTCATATGCGTATCTGTCTGTGAATCCCATTACGGCAGTTGAGATCTGCATTACAATGTCAACTCAAGGGAAGCAGGGGGCAGATGAGACTCTGTGTAATGATACAACATGTGACGGGATAATATACTTTCAGTGTTTAAACTACTCTGATGTGACAACTGTAATTTCTAGATACAGGTTTTTTTCTTGCTGATATTGCTGATGCCTAAACAGTTTGTCTTAGATAATTGTATTCTTTCCTGAGGTGATCAAATATGATGGGTAAACAGTCTTGCTTTTTTCTTAGTTTCATGATGTAATAGTTCTGATTAGATTTTCAGAAGTGACCTCTAAGATGGATCTGAGCACTTAATTCTTACATCCAGCAGAGAAACATCTGGACAGCCCAAACAGGGCTTCTATATTAGTATTTAATTACTGTTTTCTTTTTTTTTTTTTGTCTCTGCATTTCTATGTGTGTTTGAGGCAGGCCTGCATGAAAATCTACAAGCATATAGGAAATATAAATATACAGAAATGTACATTGATTTGACCTGTTCAGCGCGATGACATTTAATGGGGCCACTTGTTAGCAACCATCATTTTCAAGACATGTAACAGTTTTAAAAAAAAACATGGGTAGGTTAATACTGATGTATTTTATATTGTAGAATAAAACGTGAAAGTATCTTGAGCTTGTGTTAACCACGGACCTTATTTCAGCCATTTAACCAAAAACCCATTCAAAAAACCCATTGACTTTGGGACGATAGAAACGGAAGTGCTAAAATGTTAATTCGCTTTTGGGTTGTGGCCTACAAAAATCCGTCAGAGTTCCACCACTCTATTTTAACCTATCCCAAGGGCAGAGATAAATGTTCGCTTTTGGTTTTCTAAAGGCTTTTGATGTACAGTTGTGGCCAGAAATATTGTCGCTCTTGCATTTTTTCAAAGAATGCAGTTCAACAACAGCAGTTGGAGGAAGGAAACCATTCAAATCTAAGAGAAAAAAGTACAGTTTTCAAAAGAAGAATGGCCAGTGGTAGTCGAGAGGTTCATGTTAAGACTCAGCAGGTTTAGGTGTCTTGCCAGGATTTATCTGTAGCTGGTGCTGGACACACAGTAGGTCATGAATGGTTCTGTGAATGTGCACTTAGCATGGTACCTTCCTCGTTAGAGCTGTTCGCTCACACGGAAGATAGGAGAAAAGTGTGAGAGTGTGAAATGAGGGCTTTATGGACTAAATTGCCAAAATTGATACTTTGGAACCTTTTAAACATAAAACCAAGTGTAAAAAAGAATAAAACACCCGAGGATGGAGAGAAAAGTGTGTGTGTGTGTGTGTCTGTCTGTTGGGGAACTTAGAGCAGGCAAGAGATTTACAAAGAACAAAAAAAGGGAAAAGAGATCATTAGCCTACTAGAAAAAACAGATGTGTATGTGCACTTATCTATCTGTCCTGGTGTCTGTCGGTTTAAGTGTCTTTCTGATAGTAATGAAGGACAGCCGGGCCAGAAGGGATATTGAAAAGGTTTCAAAGTGGAGCAGTCACTGTATGCTCTCTCTCCTCATAATCGGAGGACAGCTTGTACGATGCGAAGCTAATAAAGTCTTTCTAATGGCCTTGAAATGTATTATTTACTTCAAAAAGCTGGGTTTCGTTCTCCTCTTCGAAAAACAGCTTGCAAAATGGTGTTCCACCATATGCCCATATTTATTATGAGGACACCATTTTCAGTGGTTGACATGGTGTGTGCTGCAAAAACATTTTTAATAATTAGCTACAAAACCTAATTGGAGTTATGAAACTTAAAAGTTGTAAAGGCTACAAAATGTACACAGTTCTGAAACTGGAAAGTATTTTTTAGATAAAAGTTAAATGTTTGACCCAACCTGCTGGGTAGTTTTATTGAACTCAACTATTGTTTAAAAATGACTGTATTGCTTGCTTAAAATGAACCCAAAGTATGTTGGAAATTAACATTTATTAACATGTTTAGTAATAGAACATCTATTAACAAGTTTCATGAATAATAATTAAACAATAAACATTTATTAAATTGCTTATTAATAATGTTCACCTTTTTATTATTACTGATTTTTTTATTTCCAACCTATTTTAGGTTCATTTTAAGCCAACCATATAGTAATTTTTAAACAATAGTTGGGTTAAATAAAATTTAACCCAACCGCTGGGTTTGTCCATTT
The DNA here is from genome assembly GCA_037101425.1 of Elopichthys bambusa. Classification (NCBI taxonomy): domain Eukaryota; kingdom Metazoa; phylum Chordata; class Actinopteri; order Cypriniformes; family Xenocyprididae; genus Elopichthys; species Elopichthys bambusa. The sequence continues at coordinate 7,144,138 of CM074454.1, read as the reverse complement.
TCAACTCAACTTGGATTATTTTTAACCCAGCATTTTTTAGAGTGTACTTTTTAATAACATAATAAAATTAAATTGTGTAATTTCACAGCCACTTGCATCAGCAAAGACAACTTTTTCAGTACACTTCTGCCATTGGTCAGCCAAACAGATAATCCCACCCCTAAACACACACCATTGGCTGAGCCAGTGTTGCTGTGTCTGAGTGACTGGGATGCTCAAATAAAGAGTGATTTCATTGGCATTAATCTGGAATAGAAGAAAGTAAATTTTAACAACAACAACAACAAAAAAATAGAAGTTTTTAGAACTTTACCCAAACAGAATTGAATGCTTGCATGCTGAAGTGAAGCAGCAGCTTGACCTTTGCAAATACAGTATTTACCAACGACGCAAATATACCAAGAAAACAATATGAATTATTACACACTCCTTCTTCCACAATCAATTATACTGAGAGACACTTAAGATTTCAACTTGCCATTAGGTCAAATTATGAAATTCATTCAAAGGTCAATAGCATATTCTTCAAATGGATTTACGGTTCAGACTTCAGTTCAGATTGCGGTGCAGGGCAGACAGACTGAGGGGTTGAAGTCATTACCATTTTCAGTAACACAAGGAAGAAAAGCACTTCATACCTTCTGTCACTCCTTTTCAATCAAGTGTGGTTCTTTGTGTGCATATGCAGATGTAAGTGCTTAAACCTTGAACATTTGCTTGGGAAATGAGTGACTTTTTCCACTTGATGATTACTGTAGGAAAGTATAACCTGGCATTAGTTTCAGGTAGTGCTGTGTATGCATTACTACATATTTTTGCTACAGTATAAACTAAAGGCAATGCCTGACAAACCTTCAAGCAATTTAGATAATGAATCAGTGGTTTGTTTAATTGATTGATTGATTGATTCATTCATTCATTCATTGATCTATCTATCTATATTTTTTTATCATTATTATTATTATTATTATTATTTTTGTATAAAAAAAATTATATCATTTTGGATTTATGAAATTGCTCTGAGCTCAGAAAGACTATCTGTGCTGTAAAGATGCCTTACATAATCAAAGAGTAATTCAATTTTCATCTTCCTTTTTTATTTGTATGTTTTGATGTTGTCACAATTATTATCAAAATTAGTTTGTTTTTTGGCATTTAGTTAAGAAGACGAGATGCTGAGGATGTCTAGACATAGCCTGACCTTTATGAAGTTATTGTTGGGTAAGACCTCAAAGCATTTGGCACAATATTAGCATAGCTGCTGACGAGTGTGCACATGGATGACCTTTTCCCACTAGACAACAGTCTTGTCTTGTGGTATGGTTGACTTTGAGATTTCCCTTTACAAGTACATCTCATCGTTTGAGTACTATCAGTTGGTGGAGGATCGACCATGCATGGGTAGTTCTAGAGATACATATTTATTAAAAATATAAATTGATGAATCAATTTTCATATGACACAAGCCCTAAGCATGGTTTAAAATGCTTTTGGGTGTACTGGTCATCCTTTCTGCTTCATCACAAAATCACAAATTTGATGTTTTTTATTCAAAGCATAAATACTCAATTGTGCTTCAAAGCAAACCAATTTCCTGCAGAGTTGCCTTTTAAATCTGGATAATCAAATCCTAACCTTGAACATGCAAATTGCCCCTTGTAAGTGTTGCAGTACATTTCACAGAATGTTTTTTTTCCCCCCCAGGATAAACATACCTTTCAGGATCTTCAGTTATTGAGCATTGCTCATCAGCTATAGTCAAAAGATAATTAAAGCTACTCTTTATGTTTAATGGCAGTTGTCAACAAGCCTGCACAATATATTGGAAGTATACTGATTATCAGCCAATATCAGTGTGTGTTTTTTTTTAATTGATTGGTATCAGTTGATATTGAAAATTGATCAGTATTGGAAAGTTAATATTTAACGTAATTGTCTATTAACACTATTTAATGGAATCTTTAGCAAAACTCAATATGTAATTCCATTTTTCATACTGTGCATTAAAATTACATGATGCCTAAAGTCACATTATCATGTAAAACTATTTCTGTTATGACAGCTCTTGAGTGTTTGACATGGTAATGAATATGACAATGTTGATATGTTTAGTCTTGGCGGAATAGATCTGCTACAGCTACGCTGCTGCAGATCATGTACGGGACTTGCTACTGCCAATTCATACACAACACATGCTGCTGCTGTACAAAATAGCATACATGAATTACCCGTCTCAGATCTATACAGGTGGAGCTAGGGAAGGTGGCGGGTTTCTGAAAGCATGCTGCAAATGCTGACCAAGTATTCGAAGGTTGAGCAGCAAGATCATTGGCTACTGATACAGCAAGAACCAATCAGCTGCGCCCTATATAGAATGATGTGATTGCAAGCATATTAAGTCAAGGACCTATCAGCTATGGCACAGGTGTTTCATGACAGAACTTTGTATTTATAATATATATATATATATATATATATATATATATATATATATATATATATATATATATATATATATATATATATATATAATTTTGTGTATTTTACTTCAAATTTTTTACACAAAACGTTATGGAATTTGCTACTGCTAACAGATACACAGACACACTACTGTGAGCATGTAAGATATGCTGCTGCTGCATAAATAGACATACATAAATCCCGTAGCAGATCTAGGCAGGTGGAGCTGGGGGAGGTGGAGGATTTCAGAGGAACTAGCTTACAGCAAACAATGAACCAGACTATTCAAATGTTGATCAAGCAATCTCATTGGCTGCAGGATCAGCAGAGGCCAATCAGCTTGTGCCATGCGGTAATGATGTGATTGCTTGCAGATTGCATGTAAAGGACCTGTCCATCTGCACCTTCTAGAGTTTCATAATTGTTGCATAACTGCATTGCATACTTTTACACTGGCCTTTTGTTGATAGGTTTGTTTAGTCTGTTTTTTTTTTTTTTCAGTTCTGCTATTTAATTTAATGTTTAATCTTGGGATTGTGCCCAAGCCTTATAGACGGTAAAAATGTAATGGTTCAGTGAGTTCAGTGTTTTTAGCTCATATGCATGCGGCAGCGGGCTGGATCTGTGGCCTTTGCAGGTGAGCCAGAACCATCATTATGTAACTGTTAACCTTCAAGGTGGCTGATATGTTGACACAACTTTAAATGAGCATTTGAGCCGGATATAATGATCTTGGTTAAAAGAATTATGTAATACTGACAGGCAATCAACTCCTTGCCGTACCCCCCACCAGCACCTGAGCTTCTTTCAAAGACGTCCAGCGCTGTTACATAATTGACTGCGGTCGTTAAACACAACAAATGTTTGCACAGGAGCCTCATGTCAGATGTTGTTTTTTTTGTTCACATTGTTTTCTTTTAGGAGGATATGGGATGTCTAAATAGGATTAGGCTTTAAAAACACTCTCTGCAGAAAATCACTATCATGTCTATTTCTTATCAAATTGAGCCCCCATGTCGCCTGCTTCCAGGCTGATAATAAAATTCAAAGCTGCTCTGTTTTTACGGATACAGTAATTAATCCTGCCATTCAAAGTAAGAAATTTGAGTACGAATCATCAGCACAGTACCGTAACTCATTCAAATGTTAGAAGGCATTTAGTTTGGAGTCACCAGAGAAGAGATGGGGAGGGGAAGTTATTTTAATGAAAGTTTATGAGGGCACATGAATTAAAATGAAAATGATGCGCAGGGATCATTTATAATAAATGCTTCAATGTTCCATAAAAAAAATGGTTTTGATTTCATTTGACTTTAACAAATCTGAGCTCATGCCCACGTGAAACAGACCTCTATAAATTCCCTTCAGCTCTTCAGCCACTTACACAATATGATTTACAGCTTCTATCAGAATGTCATTTGTTGGAGTGCTGGACAACTGAACTAATGAGTGATATGATATTGGAACAGGTGGTCTAATGCGAGTCCTTCTGTAAGCATAATTACATTTATCAAGCAGATCTGTCAGTTTGCTTAACTCAGGCTGAATGAAAATGAGGTGTGATTTGGTTTAGCCCCATCCAGACGACATGAATACTCCCGGCAGATGCAGATCCAACAAATGCCAAAGATATCGAATCCCTTTCATTTACATGAAAGCGACTTGGATTAATTAATGCGTCAACGCTTTACAATTGTGTGTACCTTTCTTTTTTACTTGTTTTCAATGTGGCAATTAGGCAGATAAGCGAGTTGTCTTGTTGGCAGCATATTGTGTTTAAACGCTCTAGGGACAGATTATATTTCATGCATTTAATTTATTGAGTTTCTCTTTAGAATGGCATTACTTAATTACAGTTTAACTTCAAGACAAACAGATTGAAAGTTATTAAAGCGAATAATGAATAAAGGACCAAACTTATCAATCTCACCAGCCCCTGCAGCTTGATGTTCCATAAGTATGTAGACAGTTTTATTCTTTATTCTTTCACATCATCAGAAATGATGTAATTACACAGAGTAGCGGAGCAGAGGAGACGGTAGACTGTCTGAGAAGACTGTCTGTCGACCTCATTTATTTCAAAGGACAAATCATTATTATCACAAAAGTATTATGCAGTTTTGAGCAAAAGAAGTCAAAGAGACTTATGAACAAAGAATATGAAAAAAAAAAAAAATTATAAAGAGGAATTAGCACTAAAGAAATGGTGCCATTGCTTATCACTAAGAAAGCATACCGTTTTTTGAGGAAAATTCACATGCGCATTTTTATTACCACATTTAATTTTTAGTTTTTAAATTGATACTTAAATTGATGTTTTAGGTTGAGTTTATATAAAAATGCATAGACAGACAAATAGACAGAGATAGATAGATAGATAGATAGATAGATAGATAGATAGATAGATAGATAGATAGATAGATAGATCTTTCTTTTAAAACTTAGCAATAGATAATTATATACATAAATGTTCTTGTTTTATCAGTGTGTGTTTGTTATTGTTAGCAACAGCCAACTCTGTCTGGTGTATTTGTTGCTAGGTGTTCTATGTGCACCTAGAATAAAAGGGTTTTTCATGTACAAGGACACTTCTATCTCGCTATCGTCAGTAAGACGAAAGGGTACACACATGTAGCATTAAGAGATTAGCTTCTCAATTTCATTATCCAAACATCCTTAGCCGCTTTGCCAATATCCTTCAGCTTACATTTTGGTCAGTGGTGACCTGTTAGAACAGGATGTGCAATATCTTTATTATTATTAGCTTGACATAGCTCCAAAAAGTTAAATATGAAAATAGAGGGACTGAATATAACTGCCATTATGTTGGGTTACTTTGTGAAAGTTGTAAAGAGCTCAAACATCTTGCTTGATTAACTGACAGTAAATTCAGTAGTTTAGCTTAAAGGGTTAGTTCAGCCAGAAATGAAATTTCTGTCATTAATTACTCACCCTCATGTCGTTCCACACCCGTAAGACTTTCATTCATCTTCGAAACACAGATTAAGATCTTTTTGATGAAATCTAAGAGCTTTCTGTCCCTCCATGGACAGCAATGCAACTGACACTTTAACGCTTTAAAAAGTTCATAAAGAGGTCGTAAAATGAATCCATATGAATTGAGTGGTTTAGTCCAAATTTTCTGAAAAGACACGTTCGCTTTATATGATGACCAGACTGAATTAAGGCTTTTATTCACATATAAACTGAGTAAATATATTCCAATCCAATGGTAAAAAAAAATATTGAGGCTTTAACATTTGCCATGGTGAAGTCCTGTGCAAACGAGACCATGCATGAGTCACTGCTTGATTCATTCAGAGCTGGAACAAGTCTAAAAACTACACTGAATGACCATTAAATACACAGCCATTATTATTCCATCTCCAACACGCTCACGACAAACAAATAACACTGATGAGTAAATAACGTCATTGCTTCGGTGTGAGCTTATTTTAAACTCTAAAAATAATTTGTTTTCTTTCTACAACATTTGAAGTTCTTTCGAGTGAGTATTTAGAGAGGAAAAACAAAAGTGTGCAGGACCATGAATAAATAATGGAACTGGAAACCTCTGGGATATAAAGAAGCTTGATTCTAAATAAGCAATCTAACTGTTTCTCTTATGGAGCCCAAGAACCAACTCATCCATCTGACTAAGAGCGACTTTATGGCCATTTTTTTACTAGGTGTCACTAAGTGCCTCCCCTATGGAGATTTCCCTGCTGATCCATGGGCTCCTTGTTACTGGCTCCCAGCATCCACAGATAATTACTGAATGTTGCAGGGCCTTCCATACTATTGAAGGCTATTTGTAGACTTCTCTCTTTTTCTTTTGCTAAGGTTTTAAAGGGACCCACAAAAGTACATTATGTGATCGTTTGCAATATATCATCACCTCATGGCATTCCAAACTTTCTTTCTTCTGTGGAACACAAAAGGAGATACTCTAAAGAACTATTTTTGTCCATACAAAGAACTTCACAGAGGTCCAAAACAACATTTTATATAATCTTTTGTGTTCCACATAATAAAGAAAGTCATACAGATTTGGAATGATAGGAATTTTTCTTTTAATGCACCTCCTGCTGAAGAAAATATTCATGTCTTTGTGAATTATTATTAATGGGTTAGTTCACCCAAAAATGAAAAAAAAGAACAATAAAATAACAAATTAAATAACTACGGTGCTTAATTTGCACAAATAAATTTGTTGTTGCTTTCAGCATACTTGATTTTTGAACATTCTTCATTCTCACTGCCAGAATCATGTATGAGCAGCACTGAAGAATTTAATTTAATTTAACATTAATTTAATATTAATTTATAATAATAAAATTAATAAGTTGTTATTAGTAGCTGATTTTGTACGAATGAATGAGTTGTTGCTTTAAATGTACTTGACTTCTGCACACATTCTTCATTCCCACTGCCTGGATGTTTGTGTGTATATTTTTAATCACAGGCATTGGACAAATGGTCTATTTCTAGGAAAATGACATTCTTGCATGCATTGAGGTGAGCGCTACCATGCAGTTGCCCAGGTGAGAGGATGAGATTGCTGGTTTCCTTCCCATTAATTAACATGCTGTGTCTGTGACACAGTGAATGAAATAAACAAAGGTCATATCTGGGACTGTGACACCTGGATGGCAAAACTATTACATAAAAAGCCCTTTATATTCCCGTTTTGATGTGGGATGTTTGCTGTAATGAGAGTCCTCGGTGTTCTCTGAGTCACTGGTTTCATCCAGAGATGGATTTTTTTTTTTTTTTTTTTTTTGTTATTGAGGATTTTGAATACTATTTGTTGGGTATCTGCTTCTATTCGCTTTGGCTAAATTCAGCAATACCTCTGCCTACACAAAATTGCTGGGATTCACATGGAATTTATGAGAAGTTGCTTTGAATAAGATATGGGTCCTGTATTAGATTAATTTGCTTTTTGCTCTTAAAGTGCATTTTCTCCTGTTCCGAAAGTGACAACTTGACCCAGACAGGGTACAAACTCTTGCCCCTGTGGGCTAAATAAGTGCGATGTTTGTGCCATTGAAAAAAATGATTCCCATCTGAGCCTGGTTGCCATGGACACTGAAGTGCCTTGATCCAAAAGCCAAAGAAAACAGACCAAGATATTACAGGTTAGTGAAAGTAATTTCGATAAATAATGACTGTAAAGAGAGAACATCAAATCTCTAGATCCTAAAACCATGGGTCTGTCCGGGAAGAACAACATTTGAAAAGTGGTGACGGAAGGTCATGTTTTTGCACCCTGGAGCATCCAAGTTATAACATGTATCCATTAAATACAAAAATCTATTTAATTATGACATTATCATACAGTAGGCTAAATAATGGTTTCAGTGTATTACAATAACAGTCACGTGTGTACAGTTAAAAATTTAAGTCAGAAATAAAGAAAGAAACACCTGTTTTATCAAACTTAAACTGTAAAAAGCTTGCATTTGCCTGCCATCTAGTGTGAAGTGTTTGAAAAAAGAAATTCATGAAGACTGGAGCCTAACTCCGCTACAAAGACGCTTGATTTCCCTCATCAATCAACTCAGTATCAAATGGAAAATATTGTGGTAGTGTATACTATACACTATAATATTTCAGACATATTGTTTTTGAAAATGTAAACATTTATCAACTCATTCAATATCCACCAGAGGGCGGCGTTCACCTTTTTTGTCGGGAGCTCATAGGCTACTTGTTTTCTCTAGACGTAATTAACAACTTTGGCTCGTTTTATGGTTGCGATTGGTTGGACAGGCGCATGCGCACTCGAGCGCACAACTCTCAAGTCAAGTCCGAAAGTTCCACTTCTGCTTTCTGAGGAGACGCGTCCATCTCATTTGAGCACTTTAATATGAGGGACGCTGGGGAATATCTGTTGATTTCGGACACGTACATCTGCTGAAGAAAGTTTATAATTTCAAATAAGTTTAGGACCCTCGTTACATTAGAAGGTAAGTCATTAATGATATCTGAAAAAGCGTTTAAAAAATAATAATGCACTTTATCTGTGTCGCACCTGAGAGTCGTTTGCTCTTTTTAAGATGGTTAGAGTTTTTTCAAGGCGTTCTTTTGTTAACTTAATCCTTATCTTCTTTTTCCTTACCTACTTATGCATTACAAACATTTTAAATGCAGTTATTTTATACATGCTTTTCCACAAAACTCCATTTTTTTTATTTTACTGTCTGTACCTATTGCAGACCGTACTGATGCGTACTGGTCACTAGAGATCTTCCGCTTTTTGTGAGGAAATGCTATCACTTGTCACTGGGGCAGTACCCCATATTTGTACCCTTTTACCCCTAAAATTACCTTAAAGTAGGAGTATATACCTTAAGGTACTACTATTAACCTTTTAGGGGTAACAAAGTTCAATGATGTCCTTTTGAGGGTACTGCAGCCCCAGTGACAAGCTGTTGTACCCACAAAGGTACGACCCATTTATTTATTTTTTCTGAGAGTGGACATGAGAAGGACATGAGCCAGAGGAACTTTTTTTTTTAAAAACTTGTGAATGTAGACATTCATTTACAGAGCAGAATTTGCTTGTGGGTGTGACTCCTGGTTTGCACTGTAAAGTAAAGCGCTTACCCTGAGTGGTACTGTAAATATTCTAAACCTGGAGTGTGTATGTATATCCTGTGTTTACGGTAACTTTTAGGGTGGAACTGTGTCCTTTCACAGTGGATAAAGGTCAGCTATGACATCAGGGACTTTTTTTTTTAATTCTTCAAATATAAGACCCCAAATTGCTCCCATGCAGGCTTAAAGTGTGGGTCAGATGTTTCCTATCTTGTCCTCCACATGTTTCCTTTTATTCATGTGAACAAAAGACAGACCAAATACAAAATGTCAAAATCAAAGCCATTTGTAATGTTTGAAATCTTGATTGTGGTTATGTAATACTTGGTTGTGAGTGATTGAAAGAAAAGCTCTGTTGGCTATCATGATCACTTCTCCAAAATCTTAAAATTTTAGAGTCACAGAGGCAGTGTGTGAAATTAACAATATTATAACTTTTTTTGTGTTGCTTTTGCTTTGTTAAACATATAATAGATTCAAACTAGATTCTTTTTTTTTTTTGATGTTTGTATCCATATAACATGTTTTATAAATGTGTGTGTGTGTGTGTGTATGGACAAGTTTTTCACCCCCAGTATCGATCGGTTAGTTCACCCAAAAATGAAAATTCTGTCATTCATTACTCGCCTTCATGACGTTCCACACCCGTAAGACCTTCGTTCATCTTCGGAACACAAATTAAGATATTTCTCATAAAATCTGATGGCTCAGTGAGGCCTCCATTGCCAGCAAGATAATTAACACTTTCAGATGCCAAGAAAGCTACTAAAGACCTATTTAAAACAGTTCATGTGACTACAGTGGTTCAACCTTAATGTTATGTAGCGTTGAGAATACTTTTTGTGTGCCAAAAAACAAAATAACGACTTTATTCAACAATATCTAGTGATGGGTGTTTTTAAAACACTGCTTCATGAAGCTTTGAAGCTTTACAAATCTTTTGTTTCGAATCAGTGATTCGGAGCGTGTTTCAAACCGCCAAAGTCACGCCCCCCCCAGTGGTGAACCATTGAAATTCCAAAACCCTTATGAAGCCTCGTTTACTGAAATCACGTGACTTTGGCAGTTTGATACACGCTCCGAACCACATATTGTTGAATAAAGTTGTCATTTAGTTTTTTTTGGTGCACAAAAAGTATTCTTGTCGCTTCATAACATTAGGGTTGAACCACTGTAGTCACATGAACTGTTTTAAATATGTCTTTAGTAGCTTTCTGGGCATCTGAAAGTGTTTATTATCTTGCTGGAAATAGAGGCCTCACTGAGCCATCGGATTTTATCAAAAATATCTTAATTTGTGTTCTGAAGATGAACGAAGGTCTTGCGAGTGTGGAACAACATGAAGGTGAGTAATTAATGACAGAATTTTCATTTTTGGGTGAACTAACCCTTTAATAATACTATTGATATGTTAATAAATTGAATAAGAATGCATTTCTGTATTGTTGATTAAGGGCTTTAATGATGGGACTGTGGGTTGGATAAGACATAAATGGTTGGGAAACACTGATGTAGGGTGAGTGAGGAGTCTCTGGTCTTCATCAGCTGACAGCTCACTTCTGGTGAGAGGGATGCTGCTAACATTCCTTCCCTTTAAAGCACTTTATCAAACCAAGTGATAAGAGATGGTATTATGATTTTGCTTTCATTTAGGAACTAAAAGCATAGGATTTTCTATGTGGAAATCTGAACTCCTACACTCCCACATCCAATCGAATGATTAGTAGCGAATGGGATTTCGGCACTAGGAGCTTTTTTAATGCGGAAGGCCGCATATGTGTCACATCTGTGTGTTTGTGTAGTTCAGTAGCACAACCCGTCTGAGGGGTTGGTGTATTTAGGACGAAGCTCAGCCTGGATAACGGCACGGGCAGTGGGTTGTTTTTCTTTCAGGCTACCCCCACTCCATCCCCTATCTCCACATCTGGCCAACATCAGAGTATGTAAATAAATAAAAAACGACATCTACCTTTGTACTCATAGGCCTGTCTGGGAACTGAGCCAATCAATACCGTCCCTCCTACAGTGCTTTGGTTAACAGCCCTTTAAGGGAATATGTGGTCTGCTGATTTACTAGCAAAACATGTAAATTAATCTGTGCGAGGAGCTTGACACTGTTTTGGCCTGAGGGCGGGCTGTACGATATCTATGTTTAGAGGAAGCACTGGTTGTGAAGGTATGTGAGAGGGAGCACACATCTGGAGGAGTTTTTTAGGAATCTAGGAGAAGGGGGAGGGTTAGGGTCTTGATGGAGCTGGTCATCTGGGTCATGGAGCGATTGGTGCGTGGTACTCGTATAGGGCCTTGTTGAGAGTGGCGAACCCTGATCTGTTAAGAAGCTGAAACAAAACATTTAGTACTATGCCCAATTAAGACTGTTTTTCCCCCCTTCTTTCCGTATGGAAATGTAATTCCTCACTCCATTTGTGCCTGATTAAAATCTGCTACGTTCACTACTGGAAAGTATTGTTCAAAAGTTTGTTTGGAGCCAAAGATCACTCCACACTATTATGAGGGGCTCGCTTTTATCCATATGATTTTCCATCCAAGCTTTCAAAATATACATGAGCTGAACAGAATGGAGCTGGTTCTCATCTGAGATGGAAACACATGGTTATACTTGGGTCAGATTGTGAATGCAGAGAAGATAAAGAGGACACCTAACATAAATGTAGGTAAAAATATTATATAAAGCATCTGGGTCTTATGTAGCATTAAATTCTTATTGTGTATTCTTAAACTATAGCCAAATTATATCCCTGTAATCACAAAAGCAAATATTCAGTTTTTAGAGTTTCTCCTTGCACTGTTTGGAGAAGCTGCCAGAAGTCTAGGGCTTCCCCATAGGAAGTGATGCAGGCAGCTGACTAAATACAGCTCCTTTTCCCTCCAGGGATGTGGAGAATGTTTTGTAACTTGAAAAGCCGTGGATTTCAAGACCTTCACTTTGGCCAGTGTTTCCACAGGTGTTAATGGGTCTGGATGTCAGTTCAAATCCAGTAGATCATAACTTATTTTTAGCGCTTTTTCATAGTGATTAATAAAGTTTCGGTGAGGATTTAGTTGTTGTTTTGTGGTCAGAAGCTTGACTTGGTCATGTAGGCTCTAAAACAACTCTGGTTAGAAAAAAGCTACTCGCTATATGGTGTATTTTTGAACAAGCATTGTATACAAAGGACTCATTGACTTAACAAAATCTGATATCCATAAACAAAGCCCTGGCCCGCTTCTCTTGCTACATAAAAACTGTGAGTGACGTGGGCCGGTCTTGCCCTTTCTGCAGTCCTCGTTGATCAGATAAGTGCATAACTGAATAGATTCGTGTTATGAGAATGTAGCTTGTATCTGTTCTCTTTCTCTGGGGGTTGGTGGTAAACAGACAAACAAAGACTTCTGTGTGTAGTTATTGAGATTTGCAGCCCTCTTGCCCAGTCAGTAACAAAATTAAAAGGGTAATTTTTGGAGTCTTTTACCCCCACTGATTTGGCTTGTAATTGTGACCAGTAATGTACAGCATTTTGTCCTGTATAGGGATGGGTCAGTATGGTTTACTAGTGGTTGACGAGTTTTCGGATTTATATAATATATATGCTGAGCTTTAGCTGTTTGCATGGTAAAACTCTGAAAAATTGTTAATTAAGCGCTGTTATAACATTCATATGCATTTAGAAGTACAGCCATTGCATTGCATCTCTCTGTTTTTCGAGTTTTCTTCCACAAGAAAAATGTGACGCAACTAATTAAAACTAAAACTAAAACTAATTTTTTAAGACCCCTGTAATCTGTTTTCACATCCCTTGTCCTATAAGGCTGAAATTCACCTATTTTTATGCCATTATTTGTTTTATTCTGTTTTTTTTTTTATACTTCTATCTTTATTTAGATATAATTTATTTTTATTTAATTAATTTTAGTACTTCAGCTTATTTCAGTTTAGTTGATAAGGTAACATTTCAAACTTCAAGTTTTTGTCTCATATTTGTATTTTATTTTCACTGTATTTCAATTAATGCAAATGACTGAATAGTTTTAGATAACAAAAACACTATCCTACATACCGTAAGGATTGTATGATTTAGTACTTGTTCACACATGCATGATTTGACATTTGTTGCTACAAATTTTTAGATTCATCTTTAAGCATATCCATCTATTAGATTTAATTCACCTTGCTAATATAAATTCACTTTGAAATGGCAATTCCAGGATTCATTCAGGAGTCCAACCTCTTGGGTGGAGTAGGGAAGCTTCTCTTAAACTGTAAGCCAATGGCACTAGCATGACATAAAGCCTGTGGGACTTTGTTTTGAAGGTCTGGAATTCCAAGCATTCCAACGCAGTGCAGAAAAGTCCTGGGAGAATTGTGCCATTATCCTACACACGAGCCCTCCCATTCTGTGTAGTAAGACAGAAACGCCTCATATTAGTGCCAGGGAGGAGAGAGAACATCAGATAGATGGAAAGCATATATATAAAATTTGCACCACTAACGCCATTTGAAGAGTCATACTCTTGCTTACCTTTGAATGTCTCATTTGCAGGTTTCAAAGAACGTGATCATGATGTGTGATGCCAGTGAAATGTTGGCAGCTGCTCTGGAGCAAATGGATGGCATCATTGCAGGTACAACTAAATAAATGGAAAAAATACTATGCACAAAAATGATTCTTTCTTATGTGTATTATTTGTAGATTTACACAGTCATCATCTCTGTGATCATGTATATAAGAAATAGACAGAGAAATTGAAGGAATTTTTAAGAGCACTGCACATAAACCCGTGAAGGGAATGAATCTGCACTGTGAGTGTTTCTGCAGATTTGTAAGAGCTGAGAGTATGCGTAGTGAGCTATGTTACAAGCTTTTTCCACTATTTCAGCACTGATGAAATCTAATGCTTATTCGGTATTTGACCACAATACTGTCCTTCTCTGGGAACATCAGAGACACATCAGAGAAAAATAAATGTCTTTGCTTGGAGCAAGAGTCTCTTGAAGGTTATGCTTTTCCATTCACTCTATAATTATGGCAGTGGACGTCCCACTGTTTACATCATCTGACGATAAGCCATCCAAGTTGTGTGGTCACAGTCATCCAACCTGTGTTTTGTTTTATTTTGGAAAGTGCTAAAAGTAGCTACAGAAAAATAGATTTAAAAGTGAATTCGCCCAAAAATTACATTTGAAATTAAATAATTTTAGTGAGTTGTTTGCCTTCATTTTTTTGTTTCAAACAAATCAAACAGATTTCCTCCTGGTTTTACATGTGATGTTTTTCTACTCGATTGACTGGTTTAATACACTCATACAGTCTAATAATAGAGTCTAACAATAGATGTGATGAACCAATGAAATTTCCATATTATATAATCACTGATAATCTTCATCCAGTATTGTGTTAATACTGCAGGTTTGACATCATGACATGCAGTTAGGATCAGTGATGTTACTTTAGAATTTGAAAAAAAACTTTTTTTTTTTTTTTTTTAGTTTCCCATGAAAAAAAAAAAAAAAGGGTTCGTAAATAATGACAGAATTTTCATTGCTGGGTAAAGATTCATTTTTATTATCAACTGAACACAGAGCCCAACAAACTTCACTCATCCCTAAATCCCTTCATTGATCGTCATTCCTGCACTTGCCTCAGGTTCTAAGGCCATGAACTACACCAATGGTCTGTTTGATTGTCAGTCACCAACTTCGCCATTCCTGGGCAGCCTTCGGGTTCTGCATCTTTTGGAAGACCTGAGGGTTGCTTTGGACCTTATGGATCCCCAGGAAAAGGAGAGTCTGCGCAGTCAGGTATCCGAAACCACTGCTGAGGGTCTGATGGAGTGGCTGCAAGGCCAACTGGTGGGTTTCCCTCAGATTTTGTTAGACTGTTAGGTGCTACTACAAAAAAACAGGCCTAAACAGTTATGCTGACCTGTATGTTTTAATATACAATTACATTTTTTTTTTTTTTTAAGTGAAAAAAAATAAATAAAATAAAAAATCATGTACTGTGTAAAAAAAAGGTGGGTGCACACTCTGCATTTTTGGCCACGATTTGGTTGTCTGAGACAAATTTTGGGAATCCTAAAAGATTCCTATAATCCTAGGCAAAATCTGTAGTCTAGTTTGACATGTTCACCGAAAGCCGATTACTGACCGTTGCGATCAAATTTGACCTCCGACGAAATTCTGGCAGTGTCAGAAGATTTGGCACACAGTCCTGCAGTGTGACTTCTCCTACGACAAATGTCAAATTGTGTTTGTTTTTCAAGATAAGCCGTGATCAAAATTAACGCTAGAGATGTCTTTGTTAGCCACCATTTCAGTCCCGTGTGTAATGCAGCTCACTGTCACCGAATGTGTGTGGGTTGATGATGTAAAACTCCGGACAAGTTTTCAAGCGCGCGTCCGTTTTTAATGCGTCTTGACTGTCTGAGATCCCAAAGTGTGACATGAGGATCATGTTCGTACAGTATTGAAGACTCTACATATATTATATTGCTAATGTTCTTCCTCATTCCTCCTTTTATAACTAATGTGAATAAATTTGGACTAATTTATATAACCTGACCCAGAGATGACCTGTGTGGTACAAAGTGCAGATTTGTCAACCTGAAGGTTTCATTGATCTGTTGCGAGTCATCTACATGAGAGAGAGGCCCTAAAATAAAAAGCTTTAATACTTTTTTTTTTAAGAGTAGACATTGCAATTTTGGCAATAGTTTTATAAACTGTCACCTGTTTGATGCAAAAACTTGCTCTGAAAAGAACAAGACCAATGACTTTATATATATATATATATATATATATATATATATAATATATAAAATGTATTCGTCTGACGCTTTTCTCCCTTTGCATTTTCCGTCCTTTACTCCAGCCATGGTTCATCTGGATTAAGCACATTTCAGCTCCCCAGCCCATTTTTCCATATTCAACCTGAAGTTGCTTGCTTTACAAAATTTCCACTCCTGGGCTTCAAAATCTTGCAATGTGAAAACCTTTCACATGCATCTCATATTGCAGAGTATCATCTGTATGAACCCCACATGACTCACAGATGGCAGCATGTGATTTTTTTTTTTTTTTTTCCCCAGGTCCCACTGGCATTTGCCTGTATATGGTCATTTTAGGTCATTTCAGTTCATTTCACTGCATTTTTATTTCAATTCAAGGATGCACACCACATTCAGACTACCAGCATATCTGGTATGCCTATTTGGAAGTGCGTCTCCATGTATGTTTTATGTAGAATAAAACTGTCTAACACTCTAAGCATTTATGTTTCCAGACCAATGGCCATGGATCTGTAGCAGGGGATTTGGTCTACCAGGAGCGACTCTCTCGCTTGGAAAGCGACAAAGAATGTCTAGTGCTCCAGGTGTGTTGTCAAAACCAAGCTGAGAGACTTTATGGACTGTATGGGATTTTCTTGTCAGATTTAAAGTTGTGCACTGCTGCTTTCCTTTAAGCTGTCAGTCTGAATACAGCCATTGTAATTTCTAAATGTCACGCTTCACACAAACTCAACTCAATAAATATGCACTCTTATTCCTCAGGTAAGTGTTCTGACTGACCAGGTGGAAGTTCAAGGAGAAAAGATAAGGGACCTAGACTCGAGCCTTGAGGAACACCGCATGAAACTAAATGCTACAGAAGAATTATTACAGCAGGTGTGTTTTATAATCTTATGTCCAATAACAAAAGTGCACAGCATTTAAGCTATATTGTTGTAGGGGTGGTCAGTATTAAAGCAATACATTTCCCAGAAAATTAATATCTAAATTATATTGTGTAGGAGCTGCTTAGCAGGAGTGCTTTAGAGACGGAAAAACTGGAACTGCTGACTGAGATATCAAGTCTGAAACTAAAACTAGCCGCTGCAGAAGGGGATTGCAGAGAAAGTGAGGTAATGAGCACACATTTGTACATTCGCCACTATGAAATTTCATAGGCTACAGAGTCCCACAGGCCTAATAAATTACAGTCTCCAGTAATTAATTAGAACCTTAAAAGTGCTCTCAATGCAGAACAGAATGAACTGTACTGACAACTTGAACATTTAATGAAATTAAACCTGGCTATTATGGTTTGACCACCCTGTGGTTTCCATAGTGGCATTCATTGCTGCCTAAGCCTTCAGCTTCAGGGTGAGAGTGAAACTCTTAAGTGCTAGAGCCATTTCCTGTTATAAAGCTTTTTTGCTCGTTTGAGTCCAGACTACACTGGTCCCATTCAGCTTTCTCTCACTTGCATGAGCCCAGAAGGGAGTTTCAGTTTCAGAAACCAGAAATCCATGGTGGACCAAAAGAATGGGCTAGGTTTCCTCCACGTTAGATGAAAATACAGGTTTTTTTTTTTTTTTTTTTTTTTTTTTTTTTTAAGTATTCTTGAAGTTTTAGTGTTTATTTTTATTTCTTTCTTTTTTTTGTCTCACTTTGTTAGGGTTCTTGTTTTGTTTTGTTTAGTTTTTTTGCCTATCGTTCAAACAAAACTCAAAGTATTTAGCACTGCAAGTCTTTTAGCTTGTCAGTTTGTATGCAAAACTCTTCTTGACTCTTTGACTTATAGAAATATGGTCTGTCTCTTCAGGGTCTTTACCAAGATGTGAAAGACATGCATCTCAAGATGACTTCTATGGAGAACGAGAGACAAGAATATGAGAGCAGCCTTAACTCTACCAAAGTAAGAGTGCCTTATGGTCAGGTGATAATTACACAACATAAGATTAACAGCACTGAAGTGTAACAGCAAGCACTTGTCCATGAATCGCTTTACCACAAAGAGAAATCTTTTGTGTAGTTCACTCTAACCCTACAGACTACTGGAATGTGCCAAGCTAATAACCTTTATCCTCATGCTCAGAGCTGGACAGATTCGTAAAAAATCATGTCTCTTTCTCTAGATCCCCCCCCCTCCCCCCTGCCTCTTTAGATACTTTAAAATGGCATTTGTTAACACTACATTATAGTTGCCTATTGCTTTCTTGTTAATGCACTGTTCTGTGCTGCATTTTAAATCAAGTCAATATGGGTTTGGTATGTACTGTGTAGTGAGCTTATATTTAGTTCTTGAATTGAATGTGTTAAATTTGGTTTTGATTGGTCAGGAGGAGCTGATATCACTACAAAAACAGTTGGAGGACAGAGAGCAGGCACTTAGAAGACTTCAGGACCAGGCGATCCCAGAAAGCCCAAACATAGAACAGTCACAAAGCAGAGAAAAAGGTACGATATGAACTGCTACTATGTCAACAACATGCCAACGTTCATGTGAAATGTAACTAGAGTGGATTCAAAATCAAATTTAAACCTGAATGTGAAGTAAGATGAATAATACATATTATAATCTCCATACACAGGCAAGAGTATGAGTAATTCCCTTTCTTCTGGATACATATATATTCTGTGCTAAATTGACATTGATATGAATCAAATCCAATGATCAACATTTTGTTTAGTGTCTCTGTTCATGATTTTGTATTCATAATCATTATTTTGACCTGCTGATGGACATAGTGGATGTGCAAAAAAAAAAAAAAAAAGGGAAAAAAGTCACATGACCAAAACAGATATTTAAAAAAAACAGCCTCAGACTTTTGGAGCCCACTGTATACGCTAGCCAAAGGGAGCCCTATACAGACACATTTTACAGCTAATAAATCCATTTGCAGCTGAGGCTATGCACTTTAAATGGATGACACAAGAACAAAAACATTTTAGTGTGATAAAGGAGAAACTATCCTGGCACATTGTAAGAAAAAAAATGTTGGAATGTATCAAGTATGTAGGTTTGTATTACACATGTCTAGACATGCATTTTGATTGATGGTGACCTTATTTTGGCTGCAGGCTCTCCTGCTCTTATAACTGTGCTTTGCTGGATTTGCTTCTATTGTCTTGCAATATTTATTTTACACTGCAAATCATCTTTACTTCCAGCAGGATGGGTATAACAACTGTGCATTTTCTGGGATATTTATTTGAGTGACTCTAGTCTAGAGGCATAATAATGTTGTCAAAGGCTTCAGTCTTGTTCTGAAATGTTTAGCATGTTGAATGCTGCAAGATGTTATTTGTGGAGTTGTTTTTGTGTGTGTTCAGAAATGGAGGTACAGAGAATGAGGAGTGCTGTTGAGTCATTGAAGGCAGCTAATGAAGAGAAGGTATAAACAATATGATGTCCTGCTATTTTGCGGTGACAGTCACATCAACCACCTGCCAGCACACAGATTACTTCATTTCTAATTAAACCATCTCCATGATCTTTCCAATTAAGCAGTCTGTGCATGGATGCATGTATGTCGAAGTAGGACATTTTATATATACACTATCATTTAATATTAACAGATACATTGTTTGTGTAATATCAATAGAATTTTGAAATAATTGATATTAAATTCCATGTTGTTTTAATCTGAATCTTTTTAGGATCTTAAGATAAAAGAGCTGCACCAGTCTCTGATCCGTTACAATAAAGTTCAGGATATGGTGATGTCTGTGCAGCTTTCAAAAGGTGAGGTTTCCACAGCTCTGTTATGTCTTTCTTTTAATTATACATTATTTCCTTCTGCTATAATGTAAAATCACTGATTTTCAGTAGGTGAATCTCCCATTACCACTTACAAGTTACTTGTCAGTAATGTTTTAAAAGTGTACAGTGTATTTCTTTTAAAATGACCTTTAAAGTGTTTAAAGTGTCATTGTACAGGGCTTCTCAGCCATTGTCATGAAACAAACTGCTTGTTGACAGTCCAAGTTCATCTATAGCATTGGATATCAACCTTGTTGACTTCAAGGAACCCCCATTGTCCACGCAATATTTAAAGCCCCCATCCCCTCCTCTCACAATTTCTATCCAATAAAATATTTTAGCACTTGGCATAACTAGAAAGATGTGTATTCATTTAAAAAAACACCAAAGAGTAAGAAATATCTTGAATTTTATGTCATCTTGAGGCCCCCTAGTGGGCCTCGGCCCCCTGGTTGAGAACCACAGATCTAGAGTGATGTGAAATCACTCAGTTTGTATAATTTATGTCTACTTTTCCTGGAGTCTTCATGACATTTAGGCAAAAGATTATTAAGATCTCCAGAATATTTCCCAGAAAGCTTTTGTCGGCATCTCGATCTAATAGCTTGGCTGATTTATCCCGTCTCATGACTTGTGCTGTTTTCCCAGACAAACCCAACGAAGATGACACACGAGAGGGGCTGTTTGACACCGAGACAGTCTCCACAGGAGGCACAGAGGAAACTGATGAAGTATGAAGGGTCTTACACACACACACACACAAAAATGGTTATGATCACAGGATGTTCCTCAGACTTCCTTTTAGACCCCCTCCTTGCAGTACTTTCATTGTGATGGTCTGACAGAGAATAACAATTTAACCATAACCATTTTTTTTGGCGGGGAACGCATGTTGTTTTTGTTTGGGAGCAGCATCCTGTGATTTCAGGTCATTTTCAAAGCAGTCACTGCTTGTGTTGTTCATTGAAATTTGACTCCTCAGGGAAAATACTTCACTGATATTCTCCTCAGTGCTGTTCTCTTGTACTCTTGCGTGCATCAGTGTTGTTTTCTCTCACACAGCCTCAGCTCATTCCATGTTCAGAGCTGCTCCCTGAAGTGGACCTCACCAGAGTGACCGCACTCGGACCCCAAGCACAGAGACCCACAGACAGGTCTGTTTACTTTGGGCATCTATTATTCAAAGTGTTTTATACAAAAATGTATTGATATGTTGATTCAGACAATTTTTAAAATAAAAATACAGTTAAATCCAAGTTTAAGAATTTTAAAATGTATCATAAGTCATAAAGTCATATCCTTAACATATGAGATCTTCAGGGAGAATTTTTATTCAAAAAGTAATGGGATACTACAAAACAGTATTCTTATTTTATTTATTTTTGTATTAAATTAATTATTAATGTTTGTAACAGATTTATTTTTTCCATTTTGCATTTTCAGTGTCTCTTCAGTACAGCAGCCTGAAAGGTCTCCTTTGACAAGCAATAATGAGGTACTGACTTAATCTATATGAGAAATGATGAACTATTTTCTGGCGCCACCTGTTGTTTAAAACTCTATTTTGCACACAAAAGCATCACTGTCCTCATGGGGCCCCCTACAGGTACAGGTCCCTACAGCATCTCCGCATACACAACATAAGCAAAGTGCACATCATCGTGATCATTGTGACATATTTACAATAAATGGGCCACATGGCTGCACTGGACCGTTTTTTATGAACGATGCTGATGACTAAGCATCTAATTTGTTTATAATTAGAACAGTCACTTAGGAGGTTTTTAGAGGCAATCGTTTGCCAATGCAAAAAGTGCAACATCTTAACAAAGACCTTCAAACTTTTGCTTGTAATATTTTAGGATGAAGCCAGTAAAAATGGAGGCTCTCCATTCATCTCCCCGACTCAGCCCAGCTCAGGGGGGAGTGAGAGTTTTGGCTCTAAAAAAACACGTTCCTCTTTTGGACGTGGCTTTTTCAAGATCAGAGGAAACAAGATGACGAGCAGCGCCCCCAGTCTGGGTGAGTTACAAAGTTTTACTTGAAGAATTGAAATAACTTGTGAGGTGAAGTATGCACCTTTCTTGGCACTGTTTTTTGTAAGATTAACCCTATTAATGAATTATTGGCAGTTGAAGGAGAGCGTAAGGGGACGGAGCACTTGGATTTGGCTGGAGCGCAAACACAAAAGCCGAAAGCGTTAGAGACGCTCTCTCCTGAAGGGAAGAAGAAATCAAAGGGGCTCATGAAGTTACTTGGAAGGTCTTTGTAATGTCTTTGTTAATATGCCAAGTAACAATAAGCTGCACTGATTATTAAGATGAAAATATTAACTCTTATGCACATGCTGTATCAGGATGAAGAGAAGCCAGTCCACGTCCTCTGACCTTGACGATTCGCCAGAGTCAGAGTTTCGGAGAGGTGGAGTCCGAGCGACAGCGGGACCCAGGCTGGGGTGGTCACATGATCTGCAGCGACGCAATAACAGGTACATAGTTTGTTTGTTTGTTAAG
This sequence comes from Elopichthys bambusa, assembly GCA_037101425.1. Lineage (NCBI taxonomy): Eukaryota > Metazoa > Chordata > Actinopteri > Cypriniformes > Xenocyprididae > Elopichthys > Elopichthys bambusa. The sequence goes on along the minus strand of CM074454.1, from coordinate 7,122,037 downwards.
GAAGTTATGTCCCCCCTCATTTGTTCAGAGGCAGGGTTACATGTATTGTTGATGTCTCTCTCAGCGAGCAGGACAGCCCATTTTCACGCTGGAGTAAAGAGCAGGTGTGTGAGTGGCTGCAGGAACAGGGACTGGGCTTGTATATAAATCAAGCTCAGCAATGGATCAGCTCTGGACAGACCTTACTCAAGGCATCTCAGCATGATTTGGAAAAGGTCTCCTGACATTTTTAAATTTGCATATACAGTGCTTGACAATTTTTTTTTTTTTTTTTTTGGTCGTCAATTTATATGTAACTTTTTAGGTTATGTGTTGGCTTTGTGTTGTATGATATTTGTCTCTGTGCTTCAGGAACTGGCCATCAGACATCCTCTACACAGAAAGAAACTGCAACTGGCTCTTCAGTCACTGGGCTCAGAGGAAGATGCCATGGGTAAACTGGACTACAACTGGGTTACTCGTAAGTAACAACTATCAGTCATTTGTTTTAATTAAAAAGATTAAACCAGATGTCTGAATGCAGTTGATTACAAATGTTATTTAGGACTGATAGATCTAGTATTAGTGAAGCACCAATTAACATTTTATTATAGTGTGCGAGTGCTAATATTATTATTGTAATTTCAAAGGATGGCTGGATGACATCGGCCTGCCTCAGTATAAGTCTCAGTTTGATGAGGGCAGAGTAGATGGGCGCATGCTTCACTCTATGACTGTGGTAGGTGTCCAGAAAAAAAGAATATGTATATGTATGTGTATTTATATATGTTTGGAAGCATTTTTTACAATTTTATTAATTAACAATTTTTTTTATGCTCACCAAGGCTACATTTATTTGATAAAAAATACAGTAATACTGTGAAATATGAAAAATATTTGTGAAAGTTTTCTATTTTAGTATTTTATATATTACATTTACTTTATATATATATTAATTTATTTTATTCCTGTGATGGCAAAGCTGAATTTATAGCAGCCATTACTCCAGTATTCAGTGTCACATGATCAGAAATCATTCTAATATGGTGATTTGGTGCTTGAGAAACATTTCTTCTTTTTCTTCTTCTTATCAATGTTGAAAAGTTTTCGCTGTTTAATATTCTCGTGGAAACCACAATTCTGAGGTTCTCAACGTGTCTTTGGTTAGGATGACCTGCTGGGTCTGAAAGTGGGCAGTGTGCTTCACCATCTCAGTATTAAGAGGGCCATCCAGGTGCTACGTATCAACCGATATGACCCTAGCTGTCTCCGTCGCCGACCGACAGAGGTAGTACACCCTGACATCATGTTGCCATGCACACTTGGTTCCATTCATTTAGAATATGACTTAGACTTTTGCTCTATTTATTTCCTTTTGACTAGAATAATGCCACACCAGCAGAAATCTGTCAGTGGACCAATCACAGAGTGATGGAGTGGCTTCGTTCGGTGGATCTGGCAGAGTACGCACCCAACCTGAGAGGAAGCGGAGTCCACGGGGGCCTAATGGTACATACAGTGAGGACGTAAACATGCAGGAAGTTTCTTTTTACTTATTTTTTTTATACTTACATTTCTCAGGTTTTAGAGCCTCGCTTCAATGTTGAGACAATGGCTCTGCTTCTTAACATCCCACCAAATAAGACACTGCTGAGACGTCACCTTGCGACCCACTTCCATCTTCTGATTGGCTCAGAGGCACAAAGGCTGAAACAGGATTATCTCGAAAACCCAGATTACGCCGTCCTCACGGCCACAGCCAAAGTTAAGGCAAGTAACTGTAAGCGAGGTTGCCACTGAACATCTCTAATATATGGAATACAACATTAAATATAGACGTTTTACCTGTCTTTTTCCATCCTCTCCTCCTTTTAGCCAAGACGTCTGTCATTTGGAGGTTTCGGGACATTGAGGCGGAAGCGACAGGAGGAGACAGAAGAGTATGTTTGCCCCATGGACGTGCAGATGCCTCAGAGCAGCAGTTTCCATAAAGGCTCCTGCATATATGAGGACAGCTTGGATCAGCTGGAGCAGGTATAGGCAATTCCACTGACCAGGATGCAATGCAAATAAAACTGCTAATCATAGTCCAAATCTTATCTGGTCACGGTTGGATTTTGTTGCTATTATTTAAATGACGTTGTGTATCTCTGTGCAGATGGAGGACTCCGAGGGCACAGTGCGACAGATTGGCGCCTTCTCGGAGGGAATCAACAACCTGACTGTAAGACAATCACTTTAATATTCCAGCTGTACTCTGTCTGCTGTGGTCTTTCTTGTCCTTGCAATGGTTTCACCTAACACTCGTGTCTTGTGTTCTCCAGAGTATGCTAAAAGAAGATGAATTCTTCAGGGAAGCATCCTCCCGTTCACCTGAAACCAGCACCAATGATGAAGACTAAGAATGTTTGAACATGACAATCATCACTTAAGTCTGTAGCTGTGAAATTTCCCAACAAGTTGAAACCCCCCAGCAAGACACTGTGATTTTGCAATTGAAAGCAATAAGTTCCACTCGCAGTGAAACTCAAAAGAATGACACCATAAATGCAGTAGTATATTAAATCAATGGAATGTTATTTATTCATCTAGGATCTGCAGTATATACCATAACTCAGACAGTATTTATAAGTGTTTCACCAAGCTAAAACCAAAGACTACATATAAAATCAGTTGTTAGTTCTTAAAGATTTTTATTGTCTTTTATACTCTAGGCTATTATTATGTGACCATTTGCTGCATGTTTTCATCATTTTCCTATTTGGTTACATCAATTTATTGGGAGGGAAATGTTGTTTATTTTGCCTGCAAACTCTTGATATTGTTATGCTATAACCATATCAGTGAATACCATGTACTATGTACTGTTTTGTGTGTGTGTCAAAGAAATTCAATTAAAACTTTTTTTTCCCCCAAATCCAGTCTCTTGTTTGCTAGAAGTGCAAGTTAGTTTTTTCATTCAAATGAAAGAATATTATCTATGAATCTATGCATTTGCTCACCATCCTGCCATTTACACAGATTATGTGCCGGAAATTAATCGATTCAAGTTTCTTAAACCTGGGAAAAAAAAAAAGGTGAAATAAAATCTGAGAGAATCTTAAATTAAAAAAAACAAAAACAAACACTAGTCATACATAAAAGTCTTGGTTCAAATCCCCCCCAGTCTCTAAAATGTCCATGTGAAAGGCAGAAAACTTACAAAAACAAGTTTCAGGCTTAGTGGCTTAAGTGTTTTACATGTGCCGCCTTGTGTTCTCATATGTGGGGTAGAATGGAAAGACGTAAAAACTGTTAACAGTGATACCTGTCTAAGAGTTGAGCCAGGATGTAAGAGAGACATCAATCAATCCATTTTTCCACTGTAGGGTCATGGTAATGCAGACCTGAAAAAAAAAATGTTAACATGTTTAAAATAGCATCGCCATCTCTGGCTTTTCAATTAATTATTTGCAGAATAGAAATGTATTCCATGTACATGTAGATTAAATTATTAGGAGATTAATCTTATTTAGCCTATATATTGTTAGGCTGACAAACAACAAGAAAAAAAAAAAACCTTATTAACTCTGTGGGTTAGAGCAGTTTCCCAACCCTGGCTAAAAACACCACTCTTCAAAATGAAAGTCATAGTGGCGCAAGTGGCTAAACACATTTTCTGCTGCTAAAGCAGAGGCATGGGTTCAAACCCCATTACTGTTTACATTAAATTATTGTCATGGTAACTAACAAAGTGCCCCAAATGCCACCTTTCAGCATGAAAGCCACAGCGGCGCTAGTGGCTAAACACATGTTCTCTGTTGATAAAGCTGAGATAGAGGTGTGGGTTCAAACCCCACTGTTGCATTCCAACAAAGTGGCTAAACACATGTTCTCTGGTGATAAAAGCATGGGTTCAAACCCTACTATTGCATATGTAGGCTACATACTAAGGCAAAACACTGTATTTGCTAGGTTAAATAATGTCAAGTGCGAAATAAGTGATCGTCAGCTCCCTCTTGTGGCCAATTAGTGTTTGTTGTTGATCAAATGAAGAACTTGGGGTAGCCAGTCGTAAGTGAGAGGACTTAGAATTGATTTGAACTGAATATATTTGAAATCAAATCTATTTTATTTTTTATCGAGGCCTTGAGCAGCAAAACGTATATTTAGCAGTTTCGGGTAAAAGGTCCAGATCAACCGATGCGGTAAGACAGATCAAATGTGTTAAAGTCAACGGCACGTGAGTGTAAACATACAATACATCTTTTTTGTTGTTGTGGGGTTATTTATGTTAATCTAAGTTGATGTTTATTTGTCTTTAGTTATTTAATATGATATAAATCATGTTTGTTCACTGTTAAACAATGTTTGCGTGTTGCTGTTTTAAGCAGATTTAAACGGCATTTATAGTAGCTTGCCTGGTGGTTTGGAACAAAGGAGATTTAGAACAATCATTAAAGTATCAAAATGACGACATGACTGATATTACTACTAAACTTATATATTGTGTCTTTTTACTGGTCAATATAACCTGTGAGATCTGATCAGTGTCAGCTCCCTCTTGTGGACAATACGTGTATATGCATTAATATATAAAAGCACCAGTAGGAGCAAAGAGGGTTTTTACCTGTAGATCTTAGAAGCTGTATGCAGCTTTCCCGTCGTTTAGAGAATTAATTTCAGTGTGAATGTACTTTAATTCCTTAAATCGCCCCTCCACCCCACTAAGGTTGCAAATGCACTGAAATGTATACATTGACACACAGATCAATTATATAATAGAGCAGTTTCTCTTTCTGCAGGTTACATTGATACACCAGTAGGTGGCGATAAATGATCCTTATGTTCATTCAGTAACGAAACAAGTGAGTGACTCATTCAGTCAGCTGATTCAAAACATTGATTTGATTGAGTGAAATGCCATTGCAGGTAAAGAAATTCAGATTAATTTAGATAGGACCAGTCTTTTGGCATTTTAAAGGAATGATTTTATAGAGCAAATACATGAAATATGAACTTCTACGAAGAATAATACTTTTGTCTGTCAATACTGTTGTTTAGCCATGTAGACAAGTAATATGAACTTCAAGCAGGGCATAAACGAAAATTGTGGTAGAGGAATGATTAAAAAGCTAATGATAAAAATGATCTGTCCAACAATATATAGGGCATATACATTTGTTTTTACTCATTTAATGCAGCATTAATGCAATCAAATCAATGCAACATTTGGTAAATAACCTCTATTTTTTTTTTTTTCCTATTAGATGACTTCTGTTGGAATGGATCTACAGCACTGCACATTTTATGTCTGTCTGATCACTGATTGAGTTCAGTTCATGCAGCTCTCTGAGTGAATACGTGTTGTGTGCAGTGCTGGAGTATAGGTGTCTGCAGCACAGTGATGGGAGTTACCAGATCAGTGGGTGAGGCCATAACGGAGGGCGTTACCTCATTTGCTCACGTCACAGTGACGGTTGTGTTTAAGAGTGGGGTCAGGTAAGGGGTGTCACCCCATCAAATTTAGAAACACCCACTTTTGTTCTGCAGAGACTCTCTGGACAAGGATAAAGGAATACAGGTTTGCAGGAGTACTGAATCATGGGAGGAGGTCAATGCACATGACATGAGGATGAGTGTGTCATCTTCACCAAGTCCTCACTGATGAAGCCTTGTCTGTACTCATCCCTTCTCATCCCATCACTTTCTGACTGATTATTAATGTCTGGTTGAACTTAAGTAAGTCACCTAAACTAAGGTTGTTCATTTGCCTAAATATAATCCACAAAAACAAGAAGTTCTTACCATCTGGCGTCCTGTCGATGGTGTGCCACGTCTCAAAGCGATTGGCCGTGACCTCTTCTAACTCAAGGTGTTGGAGAATGTCTGTTTTAAGACAAACATTTATGAGTGGAAAAAATTATTTGAAGCACTCCACTTAACGCATGCTGCAGACACCTGCTGGTCAAAATGTGTAAATGCAAGTAAGAACAGTCCAAACATGACACCTTTTGCAAATGTGTTTGTGTATTCTATTACATGTAATCTACAAATCATTAAATACATAAGCGTCTGTATAATCTGTCTTGTTTTATTAATTTGTAAGGCCTGTTTTGTGTGTTTTCGAAAGGATTTGGTTAATCAGGTCAATATCAATTAACTATTCCTCTAAGCTAAATTATAAAACTGACCTAAGATCAGTTAAAACCATATATTAGAATCTGGTTAGTGGTTCACCAGGTCAACGGCACCTAGCAGCGAGTCACTGAAATGTTTCAAAGCTGTATGTTGTAACGAAGCCTTATTTAGCTGAAATCACATAACTTAGCCAGCTTGATACACACTTTGAACCAGTGATTTAAACAAAATATCCATAAAAGCTTAATAAAGCAGTGTTTCAAAAGCACGCACACACTACATACTGTCTCAGCGGTTCGAATCTGGTCATGTCTTGATCACACTCCCTTACTTTCCCATCTGTGCTCTACTTTTCTATGAATAAAAACAATAAAACATTGACATTGTTTATATACTGTAGAAACAATTTTTTTTTTTAAATGAACAGAATGTGCTAAAAATGATCAGGTGATTCAGGCTTTTTTTGTCATTTATCACAAAAGTGATATTAATACAATACAAACCTTGATACAGGGCTTCGTTGGAAACCGCTGCATCACTAATAAACTGGCCCATATCCTTAAAAAATAAAAAGAAACAAGTATTACAAACTCAGTGGCTCAGCAAATAATTGTTTGCTTTTCACTCACATAAAACACCTCAGTGGCTCAGTGGATAAAGTGTTGTGTTTTAATCATGGAGCTCTAAGTTCAAATCCCACTATTATATACATTAAATTATTGTCATTATAACTAACAAAGTGCCCCAAATGCCAATCTTCAATGTGAAAGCTACAGTGGTGCAAGTGGCTAAACACATGTTCTCTGGTAATAAAGCTGTGATAGAGGCATGGGTTCAAACCCCACTGTTGTTTACATTAAATTGTTGTCATTATACCCAACAAAGTGCCCCAAATGCCAGTTTTCAGTGTGAAAGCCACAGTGGCATGAGTGGCTAAACACACGTATTCTGGTAATGTGACTGCAATAGAGGCTTGGGTTTGAGTCCCAACTCAACGGGGTGACAATCAACCAACAGAGACTCTGTCAGAGCTTTAACTGGTTTATTGTAAAATCATACAGGTAAATAGTGAAATATAAGTTCCTGCTCATGGTCAAACAAGAGATCACAGGTTAAGAGCACTGCCTCATGGGTTCAGAGGTTGCTGGTTTGATCCTAGCCAGATCTCAGTGACATGAATGAATGGTGAGTGAGGAGATGATGGGGTCTCCCCTAAGCTCCAGCACGATGTCCAGCAGGGGTTATGCTTTTGCCTGAAAAAAATTTAATTAGCAGAGTAAATAAATTTTTTTTTTTGAAGCCTTACCCATCCTTGAGCAGATGTCCATCATTACAGCGAATGTCAGTCCACACGTCCCTGGGTGTAACGGTCCAAACACATCTCTTATTCTGTAGGGCAAAGACATAAAGACATTATACTATTGTATATACCTAAAATAATTTAAAAGTTAGTCTAAATAATGTTTACTGAATGTAAATTGACTACATAAATTCAATTCCTAAAGCTGTGCAGTGTCATATTATACTTCAGAAATATTGTTTAGCACCAAACAAAACACATTCACACATTAGAAGCCTTACCTGTTCATCATTACAATCAATGTCTGTCCACACGTCCCTGACTGTACGCTCCAAACACATCCCTTTTTCTGTTGGGGAAACATATTAGTATATGTATAAACACAAACATTACTCCATATAGTTTATGTACAGTTTTTTTTTTTTTTTTTTTTAAAGCAATTTACATTGAATAAATGTATATAATTTAATGCAAAAAAAAAAAAGACAATACATATGTTAAAGACCAGTTAAAGACTGACATCTGTGTATTTTAATGACATGACACTCGTTGATATTTATATACAGACAATGACTTTGAATACACCTCTTTGAACTAAAAGTAATTTATATTTGTCCTGTGGTGCTTCAAGTAACAAATGTTTAGGTGGGGGAAAAGCTGAAATTCTTGAAAAATTAAAGGGTTGGTAATTTGACATAAGATTTATACTTTTATATCTGTAATATTTTAAAAAAGTAATTAACATGCAAGAAGCCAATTTGTTGTCAAGTAGCAAGAAAACAGGATTTTAAAGCACAATGTATAGTTCATCTAAATATAGGGATTTTATCAAATTGTGCTTTTCTCGTGTGTGCAAATAAACATTACACAACAGCCAAGACAAATATCTGGTTGAGATATCACTTTCAAATAAACACCTTATGCGCCAGAGAAACGTGCGCGCAGCCATCTTAGAATTTTGTCTTTGAACTTCCGTTTTTGCGGTAGCCCTGTTTATTTCTATGGCATCGCTGTCAAAGAATATTTACTTATTGTGGAATTAAGAAAAGTTTTCATGAGCATTGCAATGTTTGTCTTAAATGTCAGTAGACCGGGAAGATTTTAAAACGAACGCTGTGGAAAGACAATCCGGAAGTCCAAAGACAAGGAACGCAGCGCTGAAAAGGGGCGGTGCTACCTGTTAAATGCCTTTTAGAGAAAAAACAAACCAATCCGGAACGAGAGGCGTCACCGTTCTCAACTCTCATTGGCCAGATTCGCAATCTATCACATTGTTTGACAGCACGTGAACACACCCACCAAAACCATCTTTTCTTTACTAGAGTGATTAGGATTAAACAATAAACACGTTCATCTGCATCACAAAGTAGATTAAAATATATAACGGTCTTTGCGTTTGTGCGCAAATGTTCTCTGCCTGCGGCCTGCCAAGTATATAAATTGATATTTTCATCTTGAATATGTTTACAAAGCTTCGTATTTGTAATTTCATAAATGTTTGAGGCATTATTTCTTTCACTACATGTTTAACTTATTTATAAATAGCTTTTATTTAACATTTCCTAGAAAGTTAAATCGAGGAACTGCTGCTATAACTCGTGGCTCGCACAGTTTGGCTGCTAACGAGGGTGAAACCACATTTTACTACCCGATTAACTGACACCCTAATGTCTTCAAAACATCACATTTTCGATAAACATGTGTTATGCGAACGCCACAGACGCAAACGTAGTATTTTCATGATTCACATGGACATGAACTGCGTGTGGCACCTGAAGATTAATGTCAAGAAAGAATCCGGGTTAAAGTGAAGCCACTCAAGCCAGCTTCTTGCCGCCTGGTGGAGCGGATGATAAACTGCACTTCTGTTTCTACCACGAGTCGTATTATAATGCCAACAGACCCAAAACTGCCTCAAATGGCCTCATGGACTAAATTCCAAAACGACACATATGTTAAAATGCTTATACTCAAGCAAAAGTATTCGTTATGTTAAACGTGTATATGGCAAGTAACAAATGTGATCGTCAGCTCCCTCTTGTGGTCAATAACTTTATTATCTTCATTAAATGAAACGACAAGTCCAAGGCGGTCAGTCAGATGAGAGGATCGAGATTTAAATTCATGTATTATTAAAAAAAAAAGTGATTTTGTCAAGGTCTCGACCAGCTAACAGCATAGTTTCAGTAAATGATCCAGATCAGCTCGTAACTGATGGGGTAAGACATAAAATGTCTGATGTGTTCAACTGAAAGTCACATGCCCAAAGATTCAACTTGTACTTTTGTTCCTTCTAAGCATTTTTAGAAAGAGAAGAAAACAAAGTGTAAGAAGAGAGGGGGAAATTGTCATGAAAGGAAAAAACAAATCCCAAATCATGTATTGACCAAGGTTTCAACAGACAATCTTTACACAATTCTTAAAACATGTACGCTTACCTTCTTCTAAGGTTTCTGGTTCAAATTTCAAAAGGCAATGATTTTGAGAATTTTTATTATTGTAATATGCATTTTTAAAAAGTTTTAAGAGTACAACTTTTGTCAAGAGTGAACAAACTTTTCACATAGGCAAACTCTTAAGCATGTAAGTTCTTAACATTTTAATAAACAGAAAATGATTTTCAGGTGCATGTACTTTAAGATGCTTTTGGATAATTAAGCATGTGTCAAATGTGTAAAAGATTGTAAACCACAAAAAACTTATGCAAATAGTAAATAGACAGAACTCAGAACCTTCACAGTTTTTCTTTTATTTCTTTTTTCATTTGTGCTTTGAGCAGGGCAGTTATTTAAAACATTCTATGTTGGACATTATTAATGCCTGTAGTACAACAGAATTTAGAGACTGCTGGTAAACAAGTTCAAAACATTTACACATTCAATTACTCTCTCATCCAAAAGAAGAAAAAAAACAAACAAAAAACAACCTCAGTAGATTCAGATCGATTTCTCAGTCTACATTAACTTTCCACTGTCCCGTAACTGTGACGTGGAGTTCACAGTGTGCTCTCGTGTTCTCAAAGAGAACTGCACTAGAATGTACGACTGCTTTGTTGCTGGAGATTTAAATAATTACATATCATATGCTTGACTTTGTGATTTCAGCTGTCCTGGAGAAGGTCATAGGATCCACTGGAAATCACTTGATGCTTGTCTTCACTCTTTTACAAAAGACAAAACAGATCCATTTTAATGAACATCAATTTGAACACATTTATTTAAGGAATGATTATAGTCTTATAAGATATGATAAAAATTCCCAACATTAATCATAAACTTATAGCCAGCTAACAATTTTTGGTTCCCAAAATGTTTTGGGAATGTTAGTTTCAACCTTAAAACAACCACTAGAGAATGTTATGTATAGGTCCTCTTTAGGTTATTAAAAAACGTAATAATAAAATAAATAAATAACCCTCTCTGCATGTTCTGGGAAGGTTAGTTTATAGTTACAAAAAAAAAAAAAAAAATTGACACCTAAAATAACCATTATAGAATGTTTTTTGTAGATTCTTTTTAGGTTTTTACCAAAAACCCTGCCACATTCTAACCTATAGAGATTGTTTCCAGGACATTCTTATATTGTCTCCAAAAACACAGGAACCATATGGGAATGCAAGGGGAACATTGTGTTCACTTTACTTACCTTTGAGTCAATGACCGTTGGAGTTTGCTCTTTTGTGGCAGGTTCAGAGTCATATACAGGATTACTAATGTTTGGACTGGATTCTGATGGGTTCACATCTTCCCCTTCATCCTCCTAACATTATAATAATTACAATAATTATATAGAAGCACACCACATATAGACATGTATGTAATAGGGACATGTATGTAATAGGGCTGTCGATCAATGAAAATATTTAATTGCAATTAATCATTTCAGTAATTATTGGGTTTGGCAATTTGTGGATGATGTTCAATTTATAAATACATTAATGATAAATAATAAACAGTTTTATCCATAAATAGTGAACATTGACAGCCCTAATATATAAACCTGAACACAAACAAGGTGCATAGACAAGGATTACCTTAAAGTAGTGGAACTGGAATGGCTTTGTTTTATGTGTGTAGAAATTGTATCCCACAAATCCAGTTGCTACGATGAGGATGATCAGTCCCAGGATGCCGATGCCCATCCCAGCCTTATGACCTGGGTGGATGGATGGAGGTGGAGGGGGAGGTGCTTTCAATGGGCCCTGGAGAACATGGATGACCCCATTGGATGCAAAAATGTCGGAGTCTATGACATAACGGTCATTGATGTATCCAGAGGAGGTCTAAAGGAGGCAAAAGAGTGACGACAAGCAGATCAAAGAGAGTTTGTCCACATAACTCAAATTACTTATTAAAGTAACTGATATCCTCACCATTACTTGAGGGTTCTGGAGATCCGGGACGCTGGCGATGGTCAGGCTGTGTCCCAGTCGTGTTCGGACATGAGTGATGTTAATAAGTGCCTGCAGTACCAAAGCTCTCCCTTCCAGTAGATGGTGCTCTATGTCTCTGCCGCTCAAAGTCTGTTGAACACATAAGGGACATTACCCAAGACTAAGAAAATGTTATGGACTATTTACATTACATTTTTTGTACAAAATTTATTTTTAGTGTTGTGTTGTCAAAGTTAATGTTAACTTACAATATGGTAATGGATATATGATGTGAATATATTTGGTCTGCTACGCTGCTGTTGTTGCTGCTGCTGCAGATCATGTACGGGACTTGCTACTGCCAATACATGCACTACACGCTGCTGTGAGCAAGTAAGACATGCTGCTGCTATGTAATAGCATTCATGAATTACCCATAGCAGAAAGAAAAACAATAACAGGTGGAGCTAGGGAAGGTGGAGGGTTTCTAAAAGCACGCTGCAAACTGCAACAGCAAATGCTGACCAAGTATTAGAAAGTTAAACAGCGAGCTCATTGGCTGCTGATACAGCAGGAACCAATCAGCTGTGCTCTATAGAGAATGATGTGATTGCAAGCAGATTGAGTTAAAGAACTATCAGCCTGTGCCATTTAGAGTTTCATGACAGAACGTTGTAAAAAAGTGATTAACACAATATATATTTTTAATATGCTGCTTTGGGATGATATTTAAATATGAATTCATTTGAAAGCATCTCTTTTTATATATACAAAAGTTTTGAGTCAGTTCAATTTTTAAAAAAAAGAAATGAGGACTTATTCAGTAAGGATGCATTAAATTGCTGACATTTACATTGTTACAAAACTTTTAAATAAACTGTTCTTTTGATGTCTGTGTTCAAAGAATCCTGAGCACAACAGTTTTGATAACACTGATAATGGTGAGAAAAAATTTTTTTGAGTGTCAAATCAGCATCATAGAAGTTATTTTAAATTATAATGATTTTTCACAATATTACAGTTCTTACTGTATTCATTCAAAAACATTAAAAAACTAACATTACTCTAATTGGTGATAGAAAGAATATATGCTGAAAACTTAATAAAGCAAATATTTTAAAGTTAATTGTTAAAGATAACATCACAGGGGTTGAGGCACCGGTTTCTAAACTGATGACCTATGATTGAGATTTTAATCTAACAATAATATTATAATAAATTGCTTTGGCTTTAATATATTGACAGTATAAAAGCCAATTATTTAATTTTGACAATAATAAGTCTTTATAATATCACACCTAAAGTTTTTTTTTTCCATAAAATATAATTATGGGCTAAACTGGTTTTTAAAATCACTCATGCATCAATGGGTTAATGTGAGAATGTAAGTGAAATAACATTTTACTTTTAATTTTTGTTGCCATTTGGTGTAAATTAAAAGTATAATAGGTAGATGTGGGAGTCACCTGGTTGCTATAGAGGCCATCGTTATCAGGTACAAACAGAGTGGACTGGATAGTAATATTGCTTAGGCGATTCACAAACTCTTTTCCTGATGCAGAGGTTGAATAATTCAGGATTTGCTGAAAAAGACAGAGCAGTCAGATATCTGTATCCTAGAAGATTCACCATGCCCATAAATAAATCATTTCAATGCTTTAAAAAAAAAAAAAAAAAAAAAAAAACACAAGCTTCACATTTCAGCTTTTAAACCAAAGTCCATGCAAGTCCATTACAGCACAATTTTTGTTTGTTTTTACATACTGAGAGACGAGTCAAAATGATTAATTCTGTTAATAGCTGAAGCTCTACTCACAGACAGGAAGTTAGACAGGGTTGGTCTGCTTGAGAGAACCTGTAGCAAGTTTCCTGTACAGGAGTACCCGTCACCAATGTAGCCAATTTTACACTCACACTTCACATCTGAAACACACACAATCTGTCTAAACCCAAACTTGCTACTGCTTGTATACACTGATAGAACAGCTTCACATATATCCCATGAGGACTTTTACCTTTCACTCTATAGCAGAACGTGTCCCATGTCTCACTCAGGTTATTGCGAATACCATAGTCCACAATACCCACATGTCCAAAGCCACATTTTGGGTTAGAGAAGCTCATGGGATACGCTACCCTTGCTTTGTCAAGCCAGCCTGCTGCGCACAAACTATAACCTGCCTGCAGGACAAACGTAAAAGAAAAGATACACAATAATATTCAGACAATGGGCTCTAATGGTACAGGAGCCTAAAATGATTGTGTAACTTTAAAAGGGGCACCTGCTGGGCATATGACAGCTGCGTGTAGGTAGCGATAGTTCCTCCTGCCTCCTTGCAGGCTTCCTGTGCCATTGTGTAGTTGAGTTTGTATATTCCCTTTGAGGAACGATAATGGAAAACTCCTAATGTTTTATCTAAATAAAGGAAAAAATAATTAACTTTGTTTCAAAACCTAGTGAGCCTTGCCATGGTTACTGCAAGGGGATCCTGGACCCCCAGGACATGCTGGAGAACAGGGTAATGTTCTTCAACTGGCAAAAACGTTTTTTTCTAAATACAGTGGCTAGAAAAAAATCTACACACCCAGTTAAGGCTATTCCACAAACATAAGATACTTTGTTCTGGCTAATTTCTAAGACATCATTGCATGTATTCTTTGTTGAGACGACAATGGAAGAAAAAACATTATCCAACAGGGTACACAAGTCAAGAGAAATATTGATTATAAATATTTCATTCTGTTCTGAAAAACCATAATTATTTTCAAGATAATTATTTTAAAAATTTAAAATAAATCATATTTAATTACATTTAATTGTACGTAATGAATACATTAAACAAATTAATAAATTATTTAAATAAAATGTAAATAAAATTAATTTAAATACATTCAGAAATCATTCTAATGTGCTGATTTGGTGCTCATTTATTATTAGTTATTACTGGTGTTCAATTATTAACAATGGTTATTATTATTATCAATGCTGAAATGTTTTTGCTGCTTAATATTTTTTGTATGAACCATGATACATTTGGTCGAGATCCTTGATTAATAGAAAGCTCAAATGGAGCATTTATTTGAAATAATCTTTTGTAACATTATAAATATCTTTACTTTACTTTTTGACCAATTTAAAGCATCCTTGTTGAATAAAAGTATTAATCTCTTTAAAAAAAACTTAAACTTAACTTTTGTGTATCATGGGTTACACAAAAATATTAAGCAGCAAAAACAACATTGATGACACTAAGAAATGTTCCTTAGTGTTACCAAATCAGCATATTAGAATGATTTATAAAGGATCATGTGACACTGAACACTGGAGTATTGATGCTGAAAATTAAACTTTGCCATCACAGGAATAAATAACTTTATAAAATATATTTAAACAGAAAATGTAGGTTTTTTTTAAATAAAAATAAAGTAACTTTTATAAAAATATGAGTAGGCAATAGTGCATATGAAGAGTTCATACCCTCATAGTGCAGGTCCGTGCACTGAGCATCAGAATGGCACTGTCCGTTATCTTGTAGACAACGATTGACTGGCAACACCTTTGCTTCGCAATCAATCCCATCGCCGACGTAGTTGTCTTTACACTCGCATTTCCTCTTTCCCTGGTGACCAACGCACATTACATATGCTTATGGATGTGTAATCCCCGTATAAAGACCGTATCCAGTTTAAAAAGCTGTAATGAAAGAGAAAGCTTACAGCTCCAGTCATGGTGCAGGTAGCATGTTCGTGACACCCGCCATTTTCACCATCGGCACAGGGGTCGACAGGTGTGCACACAAACCCATCGCCGGAGTAACCTTTGAGACACGTGCAGGTGACCTTCTCCCCCTTCTGACTGCACTTCGCATCCTTAGAACATCCGCCGTTCCAGTACTTGCACATATTGGCCGCTACAGAAGAGATAGAAGTGAGTGGACAGTTTCTACTGTTGTTTTATCATCACTATTACTATTGAGATCTTCGTGTATGTACCTGTACAGGTGATACCATCTCCTTCATAGAAGGGTTTACAGATACAGGTATTATTTTCCATGCAGACGCCCTTCTCATGGCAAGCCGGATTGCAAACAGGAACATCGGCTGAAACATCAGAAATACATGCAGAGTGAACTAGACTTGCAGGTATAAAGCAATGCCTGTCTTTATCTAGTCTGTTATATAACCCAATAACAAAAAGAGTAATGAAAAGGTCTGTACCTAATTTGTTCTCACATTGTGGACCAGTCCAGCCCTCTTCACAAAAACATGAACCAGTACCTTTAGGACCCTCATCACATGACCCATGTTCTGTGCAGTTGCATGCTTAGGAAGAGAGAAAATAACCAACTATATACACATACATATATACGCACACATATATATATATATATATATATACATATATATTGTTTTAAAAAAGCTTACCTTTGCAGTCCGGTCCAAAATGGTCATCCACACACAGTTCACAGGCTACACCTGTAAATCCAGCATCGCAAGTACAGGTGCCATTGCCTAAATGATCCTCGTCACACTTGCCATGGTTACTGCAAGGGGATCCTGGACCCCCAGGACATTCTGGAGAACAGGGTAATGTTCTTCAATTAGCAAAATAACTTTTTCAATACAGTGGCTAGGAAACGTCTACACACAGTTATAACAAGGTTTTTGAGATGGCAATAGTTCGAATTAGGATATATGTTAACAGTTTACTGTGAATAGTACAGTAAGACACTGCTTACCAAGACAGTCCCTGCCATAGTACCCTGAACAGCACTTGGGCTTCCATATTACCACTGTACATGTTGACTGACATCCTGAATACCTAGACATCATTGAATCTGGAAGGACACACTTTTGTTCTGCCTAGATTGAAAGCACAATTAAATTGGATTAAAAAAACAAAAAAAAAAACATCTAAATAACTTTATTTATTTATTTATTTAAGTATTATTTTTTAACAGTGCATGGGCCCTATTTTAACGATCTAAGTGCATGGTCTAAAGCGCACTAGGGCATGTCCGAATTCACTTTTGCTAGTTTAATGATGGAAAAAATGGTCCAAAAGTGTTGTCCCTATTCTCTTAATGAATTATGGGTATGTTTTGGGCGTAACGTGCAATAAACCAGTCAGAGTCTCATCTCCCATTCCCTTTAAAAGCTAGTTACGCTTGCGCCATTGGCGGAATTTGCAAGCAGAAAAACTGAACATTTCTCTAGCGAGGAAAGGATCTGCATGTGCGCAAGGTTAAAGTGTGGATTATCTACGGGACAAGCTGGATTCCACCAAAGCATTTTTATCTTTATGCACACAATAATAATCTTTTACATTGTAATCTTTTTATTTTTAATAATTGGCGCCGCATTGCACCAGGTGTATGATAGGGCCCCATGTCTTTTAGCTTTGAGGACATCCATATCTATCGAAAATTGTACAACTAATAAGAGCAGACTAGATACGGTATATGGCAAATTTAATATAATATAATAATGTAAGGTTTAGCTTCAGATGAAGATGAAAATTACCTTTGGCTTGCTTCCAAGCGGGCAATCTGCAATAACGCGACCACAATACCTGCAAGCCAGCTATAACAACAACAACAACAAAAATTAGATACCACAAAGAAAGGTAGATTGATTTGATCTGACTTCTTTAGCATTGATGCAAATTGCACACTACATACTACACAATATGCAAATCATACAATGCTACATTTGCTGTGTTTAAGTTCCCTGCAATTCACTCATTTTTTATGCCCTTCCCTCGTTAACTTCCCTTTGTCTCGTTCACTCTGATGTACATCTTACGTTGCACGAGTGCCCACTTAGTGTTTAAATGATCACTTGGAATCTACTATGGAGCTGATTTATTATTTACCATTTTTACCATTATAAATTTGTTTTATGCACCATTCTATAGGTCAGTATATATGCTTGAAGGCAGTTATAAAAAATTACACAAATGAAAATAACAATACAATAAACTATAAACAGTCAGCTTAAGGTAGCTACAAGCATTATGCGGTTAAATGTCAAAATAGCTCCAATATCATACACTAGAGTTGTGTGGGGTGAGGGTAAATTAAGTGCAATCTTGATGTCACAATTGTGTTGCATTGTGTGTGGTCTATGGATCTGCCTAGGAAGTGTACATATTGAGTAGACTCGCTCAAAATCGAGGGGTCAAGGGTCTGTCCAAATAAACTTCCCTTGCCCACTTGATGAAGCTGAATGCACTTCGAAATGGTGGCGGGGAGAGAAGTTTGCGAGTGTTTGTCTAAAAGTGAACACAACTACTTTAAAAAGTTAAACACAACTAATGTTGTTAGATGTAACGAGTGAAAATAATTTGAACCTTGTTAGGACTCACATTGAAATCAACGGTGTGCTTATAATCACAGCGCCCCCCAAGGCTTGGAGGATTCAGCAGACAGTTAATGCCATAAATCATGCCTCCATTGAACTTAAGGTTTCTCTTTACAATCCGACAGCTTTTATGGTTCACATAAAGCTCCCCCTGAAAGATAAATATACATAACACGATGCATGGTTAATTAAAAAATAAAATAAAATAAATATCTTTTTGTCTCAAAAAGTACTTACTATATGCTCTTCCCCCATGCAGGCCACTGACAGATCTGAGCCCTGTTCAGTTTTTAAAGAGCTGGCATGGATGAGCTCTGCAGGCAGGAACTAGTAGACACATAATAAATTGAAATACATTAAAATGATGCATTAGGGAGCCAACAGTGAATTTCCTGTCATTGTACCACCATGCCCTTGCCAAAAAAATTAAATACACCCGATAGAGACCAACCTTGGTGTCACGCAGGATGTGGTATCTAAGATACTCAGCTAGCTGGTCACGGTTATGCGTCGCATACAGGAAGTCTTTCTGCTCTTGGGCCAAGGCGGCCATTACAACGTCCGTGGGCATGAACAAGGTGACAGGCTGATGAACTGGGTCCATCACCAACTTCAACATATCAGTGTCCTTTAAACAAACAAGGTAATATAAAACTTTGGTGGAGTTCATTAGAAAATAGAGGGTTCTTATAAAAAAATAATTCATATAATATAATATTCCAAAAAAGGCAGAAAAAAGGATAAGAACTTTAGCCAAGTTTTGTGTGGAGAACATTTTAGTAGAAAAAAAAGGGGATATTTTTGCTTATTTTACCTCAAGGAGCTTGTAGAATGTCTTGAAGCCATTGATATTGACCACTTCTGAGAGGTTACGCTTTCAGAAAAAAGGAAAATGTCAAAATAAAATCTATCAGTGTTATAATTGCATGATTGCTTTATTACAAGTGGCATGACTCATAAAATTATTATAACTACGGTCAAGAGTTTTTTTTCGTGGGGACATACTGATGTGCCGTCTTGTTCCTTGTCTTTCTGAATCTGGAAACTGGGAGGCATTAGGACAGTGTCAATCTCATGGAAAATCCCGTTGCTACTTTCCAGATCACTGAACACCACCTTGGCTTTGTTATTGATGTATATAGTATCCTGGAAACAAATAATGAGTTAAACACATACCTTATGCAGTCATCATACGGAGTGTGCATCAGGTACACTGTACCTCTGAGTACGTAATGGTGAGGATGTCACCAGTAAGTGTGGTCAGGTTACGAGGCTGCATGAGATCTTCTGGCAGGAGGGTACGGCAGGCCACTATGTGATACCTCAGGATTTTGGCGTTTTCAGAACGCGTCCGCTTTCCAGTGTCCTTCCACTAAATAAAAGCAGGACTAATCAGTAACATTAAAGAAACCCACTATCACATCACTATATCCTCTTACTATTCATGACTCTTATTAAGAGACAGATATCATGAAGATCAAAGGCCATTTAGGTGAATTACAGAAAACCTGTTGAGAACATGTCTAGATCATATTTTAGCTTAACATCTAAAGAATTTTTAAGACCATTGGGACATTTTTTAAATGACAGTTAATCATATTTTCCTTTTCTATTCTTGAGTTTGGTTCAGTGACAATATCATTTTTCTGGACATTCTTTGGAGGATTTGTTTTTATTTCCCGACGTTCATGAAATAATCACATGACACTTGATGCATAATCTTCCAGCCAGTCGAGGCACAAGCTGATCTTATCTACTTGTAATCTGTCAACCAATCAGCTTGCATCCTGTGCAAGCGAGCTAATAGGCAATTAATTTGTCAGCCAATGACAATGCATGCGCCTTATACCACTAACATTTAAATAGCCAGCTTCAATCACTTGCTCTAAGATGGTTCACTGCAGTGTCAACAGTTTTTTTTTTTTTTTTGCTCATGGACTTGTTTAAAGTAAGTGAATTTTTTTTATTCCTGTTTTAAAACAGGATGTTCTTTTCTTTGTACAAAGGATTGACGTGTCTCAGCTTTCCTTTCTCATACATTGGAAGTCATTGGGCTCCAATGTTTGGTTTCCAAAGTTCTTAAATCTTTTGTGCTTCGCAGAAGTCATACAGGTTTGGTGTGACATGAGGGGTGAGTAAGTGACTGAAACCTTTTTTTTTTTTTAAAGGTGGGTACCTATGCCTTTAATTCTTTAAGCTCTATTTAAGCCACTTAATGGTTTTGTTAAAGTAAATACTAGTCAATATTTTTAAATCATCCATTTAAGCTTGACATTCACATGATCTCATTGGTCACACTTGGTGACAAGAATAATCTGGATTTCTGCACTGATACTCCTAAAATGTGGTGTGATGTTAATTTAACTTAAAGTTAGACAAGCATAATCTGACTTATCTGATCTAAACTAAGTTAAAACAATCTTTCTCCTACTGAATGTTGCAGAGTGTAAAGTCATGGTTGTCTATTCCTGCTCCTAAAGAGCCAAAGTCCTGCAGAGTCTTACTCCAACCTGCCCCAACGCACTTGATCCTGAAGACCTTGATTATCTGATTCCTGTGTTTAATTGGGGTTGGAGCTAAACTCTATGGGATTGGACATCCCTAATTTAGTGATGTGTAAATCTCCTTTAAACCTGTAAACCTAGACTTATTATTGCTTAAGATCCACAAGTGTTTTGGTTATCAGTTTCTGGGTATTCTAAATGGCTCAGTGCTCTATAGGTTATGCCACAATCTCAATTTGACTTAAGGTCAGGACTCAGGAAAAATTCAGACATTCTTTAGTTGATTTACTTGTGCTTTGGGTCACTGTCCTGTTGCATCACCAACCTCTAAACATCTAGAGATTCTGTGAAACCATTTGTGATCAGTGTATGATTCTCACTAACCAATCTTTAAGAACAGATCTGCCAGTAACCAGGCTTTGTGCTTTTATTTAAAGGGCTGGGTAACCCACACTTCCAGTCATCTCCTTAATGGACTCTACTTAGCTTTGAGAGGTTGTAACACTTTACAGCCTGTCCTGTCAATGTCCTCAATAAAATAGTGTACAACTTTGTGCATAAGTTAAGTGAGATTGTCTAAAAATGTACTCTAATACCACAACTGAGTAAGCCAGGGGTTCCCAAACAAATTTCTGGAGCATCCACAACACTGCACATTTTGCATGTCCCCTTTGTCTTACACACCCACTCCAGGTCTTGGAGTCTCGACTAATGAGCTGATCTGAATCCGGTGTTTAAGGAGACATGGAAACTATGCAGTGTTGGGGAGGCTCCAAGAATGTGTTTGGGAACCCCTGGAGTAATCATCTGACTTTTTTTTTTTTTTTTTTTTTTTTTTTTTTTTTAAGGTTTCACAAACTTTCTTGCCATTGTATTGCAACTCTCCGTCTTACCTCAGGGCTGTTGTAAGCTTCTGAATTGGGTACAAAGACTGTGAAAGGGCCACGACTTCCGAGTTCAGGAATGTTATTCCTCTATTAAAAAAAAAAAAACCTCAGTCAAATCACAATCTGAGATTTTCAGGTTAAAAAAGACTGTAAATTTGACTAAGAGTCAGCGTACCACCAGTCCCATGTAAAATTCTCCTAATTGTCTGTTTCGGATCTCCTAAAAAGAAAAATGGGTTAAGCACTTAAGGTATTGTTTCACTTGTGTGCCTGATTACATTTTGCTGTACTTCTAACCTTCTGCAGGGTGCCTTTGCAAGTCTCTCCATCTCCAATAAAGCCAAGCCTACAAGTGCAGTTCCTCTCCAGAGGTCCTGTCATGGTACATTCAGCATACCTGTGGCATCCTCCATTTTTCTGACAAAACAAGTAATTGAGAAGAGAGACTTGGTGCCATGTTCATGCTATTCTGTGAGCGGAGTGCCACAATGTCAAGTTTTTGTAATGCAGTGTTTGTCAACTGGTAGGTTCTGAAATTACTGTAGAAGTTGGGCCTGTTCTAGTCAAACCGTTGACACTCTAAACATTTAGTAACCAATGATGGATTAAATCATCTGACTTCAAGGACAACTGTGGTTTAAGGTTGTGCAATAAAGTCAGTTGAGAACTAATGTAGTCACTTTAACACAATTATCAAAAGCATGTACCTCCTGACAGATGTTGATGGCTTCACATTGCTTTCCGTTCCCAGAAAAGCCTGGTTTGCAGTAACATGCTGACTGGGAGATAGAGGAACAAAAACAAACTTTATCAATTCAGTGTTATTCTAAGTTTGAGTCTTTCAAATGCATGTCCAGGTCACACTTCATTCCAAAATTAAATGTTGCTTAATAGTCTTGTCATATCTTAATTTTCTGTGACTTTCATACTTATGCTCACTTTGTCAGTTCTCTTCACTAATGCAATATATAGAAATTTAACTTGTTACTACTTTACAGTAGTATTAGTACAGCCATTACTTTGAATTAAAAACCATTTTGTCTTGTCACTTACTCCCCCCATCTCTCCCTGCCCCCTCTTTCCACTGTGGAATACAAGATATTTTGAAGTGTTGGTAACCAAACCCTGATATTTCTCCATGTCTTCGACAGAAGAAAGTCATACTGTTTTGGAACAAGAGGTTGTGTAAATCTCCCCTCTTTGTTTTAATTTATACAGCACTGTAGTATTTGTGCTGCATTTATGTGGATTTAAAATCTATCTTGTAGTCTTGTTTTCAACGAACAACTTGAATTAAACACTTAAACCAGCTAATCAAGATTTGTAGGAATTACTTTAACTACAGGCACGTGTTTGCAATAAGCTGCAGCACTGTGGAGCAGGGTTTTTTTTTTTTTTTTTTTTTTTGTTTGAGTGAAATGTAATGTGGACATGGTTTTTGTGAGATTTACCTAAACTGTATTTGATTGATTGCTGGCTTTGTGGATGGTCTGTATGTTAGTATCCTACCTTATTAGGACCTGTATGAATGCAGTCAGCATCTACATGGCATTCTCCGTTACCAGCCAGGCATGGATTAATGGCTTCAGAGAGACACACTCATTAATACAATTGTTTACCTTTCTTTGAAATGCACAACAGTACATTCACAATAAACATTGTTTTCTTGACATTTTAAACCTAGGACAGTGGTGTCGTGAGGGCCATGCACTACCCTACAAATTGAGTATTAAACACACTTACAAATGCATACTTTTCCATCGCCTTCATAACCTGGGTTGCACGCACATATTCTCCGTCCTGGGACAGTACGCTTGCACACGGCATGGACAGAGCAGCCACCGTTATTCTCTGCACATGCATCCACCGCTTGGGTTGGAAATAACACCATATATATTACATTAAATCACCATTTGATATAATTGGCTACAGCAGTTATTTAAGTGTTTGAAAGTTTTCTGAGATGCTTACCTGTACAATATGTGCCATTGCCCTGAAATCCTGCAGCACAACTACAGTAATTTGTGTTGTCCACTACGTTTAGCAAGCAGCTACAACACACATCAAACACAAGTCAACTCAAACTTAATGTAAATGCATTATTTAAAGATCACAGAATGTATGGATGTCACAAAAATATATGGGGATCATTTCATAAAACATTAAAAAGCAAGTGCTCTACCAACTGTAGATGAGAAAAATTGGCAATACAATTATTTTCTAGATACATTGGTTTCATTTACCAATTTGACTAATTTAAAACCTCCCTCAATTAGAGGGTACACCTGTTGCTAATTGTAAAGATTCCTCTAAAAGACACTGTTTGCCTAGGAAGCTCTTGATGTCTGATTAAGGCCTTGAAAGTGGGTGAAACAATTTTAAAAGAAATAAAGCTCAAGTTTATATCTGCAGAGTAAATAGTTTTTTGTTTTTGTTTTTTTTAAGGTCACATTTCATCCCAATATTTTTTCTGAAAGCAAAGACTTTTACAATGTTATGAAAGGTTCCCATTTCAAGTAAATGATTGTGATAAGAAATATCAGCATATTAGAATGATTTCTAAAGTAATCATGATTGGAAGAAAATTCAGCTTTTTTTTTTCACAAGAATAAATTATATTTTAAAAAGTATTCAAATAGGAAAGTTATTTTAAAGTGAAATATTTCACAATAATGCCAATTTAAGATTTTTTATTTTTCCATATGGACTATTTTCATGATATTTTTCCTCTAATTTTTTGAAATATAATGTAAAACAACAGCGAGATATAATATATAATGCCAAGAATGCTTTGGGGCTGTGGCATCTGTGATACACATGGTAGTGCTAAATGATTACCTTATTCCTACACTATGGTTTGTACACGTTATTCCAAGGTACTTCAAAATAACATGGTTTTAACATAACCATATTATATAGTGGGTATTTTGAAAGCAAACTTACTTGGCACTGCTGTGGCACTTTCCTCTGCACATATCTGATGTAATAGCTGAAAATAGTTCACATCTTTATTTTTATTTACAGATTACAATATATTTACATATACTCTAATGATGAAAAGCATCCAAGTGCATGTATGAGTGTGACAAGTGAGAATCATACCAATGGCACAGTTTATTCCTCTCCAGCCCAGATCACAGGCACAGCTGCCGTCTCCATCCACATTGTCTTTACAGCGTCCGTTGACACATTTACACTCTAAGTAGTATATATTGCATGAGATAACTTCACAGAGTATGCAGTATGTGCAAGTATGAGCTTTTAACATTTATACGATACCTTGATCACAGTGAACTCCATATTTGCCAGCTTGGCAAGATTCGCATGCAGTGCCGTTAAAACCTTGGTTGCACTGACAGACCCCTGTTCCGTTGATCCCATCTACACACACACCATTGCCAAAGCAGGGCTGACCTTCTGACCCCGGACACTTCTCACAGTTCACACCATAATACCCTGCACAACACTTTCTTTCCTGCGAATAGAGAGAGAAACTTTTATATTTATATATATTTTCTCCTTTCTGAACTCCAGAAAGCTCCTTCCGCTTGTGGATATGCAATAATAAATGTGAAAAGATAATGTATAATGTACATACAATGTTGACTTTCTCACAAGAAACTTTACATCCAATGGTCAGCAGTGTCTCTTCATGATATACTCGACTGTACATGCATCTTCTCTTTGGCTTCATCTGAGAATAAACAATGAATAGGAAATATTATTTTTACCTAACCCAGTTAGTGCACTAGTGTTGTCAAAATACCGACATCGGTAGTGTCGGTACTGAAATTTTAAATGTGCCGATACCAGCATTTGCCCCTAGCGTTTTGAGCTCTGTTGAGCAGATTCTTAATAACCTCTGATTGGCCACTGTGTTCATGTGCTCAACAGATATGTCTGTGATTGGCTACAGTGCTCAGCGCTTGATAGATGCCTGTTTTCAAAAGCTCCCGTGTGTATCTGTGTAATCTTGGTAAAGCGACTTGGTACCGAAGTCGGTACACTATAGTGCACTACAAAGGGGATTTAAACCAGGTTTCAAGGGGAATTAAATCCGTTTTGTTAAATCTTTAAAACAGAACTTACTAAATAAAAATATAAATTTTTAAAATATCAATATTTCACAATTGATCAAATAAAATAGAATAATTAGATCAAATTAAATTCATTTATTAAAGAAAACACAATGTGTAAAGAATCAGTTTGTACAGATGACTCAAACTGAAATGCCAATCAAACTGATATCAGACAATATAAATGCAGTTTTAAAATAAGAGATTTGATATTTTTAAAGTTTGAGTATAAAATTGAAAATGACCATCTCTTAATATGAAATATTGCCGTAAGCATTTAACACCACTTTATGTTCACACACCAGTCGTTTTGTTCCTGAAGGGCAAGGGTTCTCAGTAGGGTGGAAACAGTCCATGCAGCGTCCCTACAAACACAACATACATATTTAATATGCATCCTTGAAGGATAAAGAAGAAAATGACCAGGTTAAATAGATATATTGCACCATGAAAATTGTGGAGGTAGCTCTGTCACAGCGGTTATTGGGGATGCTCAGGACAGCAGACACGGTGTGGATTACCCCTTTACTGGTTTCTATATCGGTCACGTTCACCTCAGCCTCATTTACAAGCAACTATGACGGAGAAATCCCAAATATATACATGAATGAGCATTTGATTTACTGTACCAGGTTGACTTAAAATAATTTAGCCATTACTTACTTTCTTATCTTGCCGGAAAATTCCCAGTTGGTACGAGAAACCAAGCATAGTATCTTTATATAGTCCATCCACCAAATCTCCATCTTTTAGAGTCTCATTCATTATAATGTGATACTGGGTCACATTTAACTCCTAGGAACACACACACAAAATCCATGACACAAGTATGTGATACTGTATACTTAATACCACTTATAACCATTAAGGCGTTGTATATTTGTGTGTATGTATGATACCAGTGACTCCTTGCCCGTTCTTCTGAGGTATTCTTGGATTGCGCTGTCTGTCGGAGCAAACACAGTGAAGCCCGCAGACTCCTCCATTTCTTTAGTCAGGTTGTGTTTCTGGATAAATGCAAAATAAGTACAATTCAGAAACACAATTTACTACAGTCCAAGCCATATACAGAGGCAAGCCTACAAGACTGGACACTCACCAAGAGAGAGCTGCGAAAGAGAGAGAGATCAGACCTCTGACTCAGCACCTCCAGTAAACCTTCACTCATCTGTCGCTCAGGGATCAACACCTGGAGAGAACAACAGTGGCATATTTCTTCAATCTGCGCATATGTGTTTGTTCTGCATTTGTGTGACAATCATTTCATCAATAAGTTTGCACTTTATTTTAAATTTAGGATAAAAATGAGAAACCACACACTTTTTGCATGACAACATAATTAGACAACTTGTATGCAATTTGTAGTAAATAAAACCCAAACTTGAGAACAATACTGAAAGACTCCACAGGCTTACTTTGTCAATAAGATGTATAACTCCGTTCTTTGCTGCCATATCTCCAAAAGTTATTTTTCCTCCTGCAACAATGGATGTCTTGATAAAAAGAGAGAAAAAAACACAGAATGATAAACAAAATGTCATAGAGTTCAAAGACAGATAAAATCCCACTGGGAGTAATGGTAAAGATAAGATGTTTCCCTCTTACTTCATTGGTTGAGGAAACAGGAAGTGTCCTTCTTAAAAGGGAAACCAGTTGTGGGGATGGGGAGGTACAAAGATCTCCAAGAGCAAATATCCCAGAAACTATGTGATTTCTGTAAGAGAAAAAACAGCTAGTTGTAATAAAGGAGTGAAAGAAGGATATTGCAATACAAATTAGCTGATGTGTTTGCATGACCACACTTACTTTACAAGACTTGGAAGATTACTGCGGGTCATCCAGAAGTCTTTGTCGTCTTTATTCAGTTTCTCTATGGCTTGAGCCGATGGCACGAAGAGCGTGAAATTTTCTGCCTCCGACAGTAGTTGAGAAAGATCCGCTCCCTATGGAATAATCCAGAACTTATTAGGAACTCAAACAACATTCATACATGTTTGCTCTATTTTTGTTTCAAAAACTGACATTACTGAATGAATCATTGTTAAACTAATTGAAGGAGTGAATGATTCAATGACTCACTCATTTAGGTTCTGAATGAATCAGTGGTTGCCTACAAAATCGCATACTTCCCTACTATATAGACATAAAAGTGTAGGCAAAAAGTACTTGGATGACCTACTACTTCTGGCGGGATTCGCATATGGTGGATACTATCCCAAGAGGCCATTGGAGAGGATTTGTGAATTGCAGTGAAGCAACACAGCTGACAGGTCACATGACAGTGACAACATGGCAAATGTAGTACATACGGATTACATTCATACTACACACGTTCACACTATATAGAACATACTTTTTTAACACTAGCGAAGTACTTATTCAAAATAAGTACCTAACTCATGAAGAGAGTATGCGATTTCAGGTGCAACCAGTGTTTTTTCAGCGAAGTGAATGATTCATTGACTCACTAATAAAGAGTCAATTGTCGCCACCTACTGGTGTATGATGTAACCTGCAGAAAAAGTCAATAAATAAATTTAAAACTCACAGCAATCCAGAGGTTAAATTCTTGAAGATCTGGGTTTGTTGCCACTTCCTACAAAAACAAAATGAAACAACTTTAAGAATACTTATGATATTAGGTTATATAAATATTGTTTTGAAAAATTAGCATTTCAAAAATTGCATATAATTTTACATTTGTGTCAGTTGTGCCTGACCTCTGCATAACCACATCAAAAAGTATCCAACAATAACACAGTCATACCATACAAAGTCACATACGTTACCTGTGCTAGTGTACCATAACAAATGTTTCCGTCACCATCGTAGCCGTCCTCACACACACACTGCCATCCACCTGGGTTCAGAAACTTGCAGGTGGCCTATGGGAAAACGGGAAAACGACAGGATGCAGTTGACATGCATACATTGCATGTAAAGATGTGTGCAGGTGTGTGATGATTTGTTCAAACACTGACCAGGAAATGGCATCCACCCTTCTGTTCCACACACTGATTGACAGGTTCACATTGCTTTCCATTTCCATGGTAACCACTTTTGCAAGCACAATCGCTCTAAGGAAAATATCAATCATCAAAAATAATGTGAATTCAGGCAGATGGGGTTTGGGAATCACAACGACCACTCTCACCTGTCCTGGGCCCACATATATACAGGTGGCATCGGGGTGACACCCTCCTCTGGTTGGATCCAGACAGTTATTGATGGCCTGGCACTCATCTCCATCCTCCCTCCACCCACTCAGACACTGGCATGTGTGTGTACCTGGACCGGTCTTTATGCATTTGGCCTGAGAGTAAACGAGAATAAACACATCATTCATGACATGATACATAATAAACAAGCACACAGATCCATTCGACTTACGTTGACGCTGCAGCCTCCGCGATGTGGTAAAGCGCATGGATCGCTCTCAATGCACATGTATCCATCCCCTTGGTAACCAGGCCTACATACACACCTAAAATAAAACAATGCAACAAGAATAAGCCATATACAACTGACATTTCCTTTCTTAAATCTTTTTTTTTTTTTTTTTTTTTTTGCAGCAGCAGCAGCAGCAAAAAAAACCTCTAAATATGGTTCCCTTTGTAACAATAATAATAATAAAAAAAAAAAACAGCTATACATGTAAGACTCGTTTATAATGTGTGATAATAAAAATTAAATAATTAATGGACATAATAAGTCTGGACATAATAGTAATAACGGTAATGATAATAATTTAGATTCATTATTAATAATTAAAATATATATTTTTTTTACTTTTTTAAAATTAGTTTTTTTTTTCTTTAAAAGAGTAAAAAACAGTCTAATCTTAAAAATGAAATAATTAAATCTGAACATAATAATAATAATAATGAATTCAAATGTATTTGTATATAACTTTTCACAATAAATGTTGGTCTAAAGCAACTTTTTCTTTTTTTTGATCCCAACAGTCTCCAAACCCTAGTTTGAAATCTCTATGCCTAAAGTATAAAACTTAATAAATAAATGCAGCACAGGTGACTTCTGGACATAGAACACTCACGTGAACGCTCCATTATTGGACACACAGTTGGCGTGGGCATGGCAGGGCTGGTTGGGCCCGCATGACTGGGTCTGCTGCTCACAGAACTCTCCAGTATAACCGTCTTTACAGGAACCCTGCTTACATTTACCGCTGGCCTCTGGATGGTTATCACACACACCGTGTATGCATCCACAAGCTGGTGTTAGGGAGGGACGCAAAGAAAACATTGTTACTAAACATCTGGAGTATTCCCAATCCCTGTGCAATAAAATAAATTCATACTTTTGTCACAAAACGGGCCATATTTGTTGGAGTCTGCACAGTATTGGCAGCGTGATCCTTTGAAATTGGGCTCACACTGGCACGTGCCATTTCCATCGATGCCGTCTGAGCACTACAACAAATGAAAATACAGTTATGACACCTGAAAAATGCTGAACTCTACAGTATAAGTGTATGTGCATGGGGTTTACCTTCCCATGAGAGGAACAGGGGGCGGTGTAGCCCCCTGGGCATGGGGAACAGTCTGGTCCAAAAAAACCTTTACAGCAGCGAGGGGTCTGGTCAAGACAAATAATGGCTAATTTGACCGAATCAGATTGACGAGAAAAACTAGACAGAGTTACAAACCATGTCACATGCTCTGGTTTGAATATATCAAATATAGAGAAACAAATACTCACAGTCTTTGTTTCATTGCAGAAGAGGTTACAGCCAAGGGTTGGTATGCTCATGCCAAAGGAATCCTTTCTGAACACACAGCCTCTGGAGAATACATCCTGAGTATGAGGAGTCAAAAAAGGAGAGACAAAAACAAAAAATCAGTGTACAATTTCACTCCAATTTAACACCAGCCTGATACAAAGCTCTAGTGAGACTAAAAGGTAGCAAGGTTTTATTTTTTAACTTATTTTTTAGCTTTACTGTATTAAATTATTGCATGCACTAATGGTCAATGCTGAACAGGTTACCAGTGATTCACCAGTTGGACAGGTAGATCTGGAGACAAGTGTACAGCTAACACATGGACCCTGTGATAAACAGAAGAGAAGACACACCCTCGTGTCAGTTTGGTAACTAGGGCTGCGTACAGAATTCAATACTCTCTGAGTAGGTACTTAATTTGAATAAATAATTGCTTCGCGACCATTAAAAAAGTATGTTCTATGTAGTATAAATGTAATTCAGACATACTACATTCACCATATTATCATTGTACATCGTATACGCACTTCAGAACCTCACCGGAAGAAGTAGGTCATCCAGGTACTTTTTGCCTACTCTTTTATGAATACTGTGAATGTTTTTCGCATACTAGTAGTATAGTAGGGAAGTATGCGATTTCAGATGCAGCCAATCACTTCTTGAAAATTAATCTATTGTATATGTAAAAAAAGCAAACAACAACTTTAAAGATATTGGGCCCTATTTTAACGATCTAAGCGCATGGTCTGAAGCACATGGCGCAGGTGCATTTACGTCATGTCCGAATCCACTTTTGCTAGTTTAACGACGGAATAAATGGTCCAAAAGGGTTGTACCTAGTCTCTTAATGAGTCATGGGTGTGTTTTAAGCATAACATACAAAAAACAATCAAATTGTCATCTTCCATTCCCTTTTAAAGACAGGTGCGCTTGCACCATGGCAGACTGCTATTTACATGGCGGAATATAGACATCCTCATCCTGACGAGTCAGTTTAAATACATGTGCGTATTGCCACGATTGGTCAAATAATTAGCCAATTTCATTCACCATTACTGCAAATAGGTTATTCTGATACATGCAATGACTATCTATTATGACATGTAGGCATTTTTATCTTTATGTACACAATAATAATCTTTTCCATTGTAATCCTTTTTATTTTTTCATATTTGGCATGTTTGTGTGTAACAAGCACAGTGTTCACGCCTTGTGCACCTGCCTATAGGCGTGTATTACTAACGCCCCCTTTAGATAACAACAACAACAACAACAAAAAACAATACTGCGCCATTGACTTTAGACCAGGTTTTTGTTGGTCAATGGTGCAGTCGTTTTCAGTTGCCTCAAAATAGCAACACGCTAACAATGCACCTAAACACATCTTGTTTTCAGACCAGCACGCCCATGGGCGAACAGATGGCCGCGAGTGCATTTGCTATTTAAACAACGTGGGCGCTGGGCGTGAAAATGATAATTGTGTCGGGCTGAAACTAGCAAAAAACACTTGCGTCATGCCCGTTGCATTGTGCCGGGTGTATGAATGGCCCGAAGTGTGTAATTTCTGTTGTTTCCTTACAGGTTTTTTAAACACTGCCCCCCTCTGGCATTGTTCAGGTAGCACCACCGTGTTACAGCAAGTCAGTATTTGAATGGTTTATTTGTAGTTGTCTTTAACATAAAACTGGGACAGTAGGTGGATTTTTGACATAGAAATACCTTTAAGACAGAAAGGTGTATCTGTATCTACAGATGGTTGGTCAACACAAGTGGAGATACGGCTTACCTTATAAATATTAGTTTCTTTGGTGTCACACCTGTGAGGTAGGATGGGCTCTATGGACGGAGGAATCAGAAGCCCCTCCAGTGAATGAAGATGGCCGTTCTTTGCTTCAACGTCCAGTTCCAGCACTGATTCCCCATTGACCAGGATCTGCCCCTATATGTGATAGAACCAGTGGTTTTATAATACAATAAATCACAATTAAATTGTCTGAATTTCATTGCATTATTTTCAGTAGCATCATTTTTAGTGGCTGTATGGTGTAATTTACTCTCGAATTTACTCTCAAATTCACACTTAATAGTACAGTACAATTTTATTTTGCAACAAATTTATTTTGCTTAAACAGTGTTTGTGTTGTCTGTCTTCCAAATGAATCCCACTTTTGATGGCAACTAAAATAAACTTGCTGAAATATTACTTCATTAAATACACGTGTGGATTTGGGTGTATGTCTGAGCAATGCACATGTGAAACAAATATTTTCTATTTCATCTGAATTTAATGAATGATTATTACTCACAGCAGTCGTCACATTAAATGTCAGGACCTGGTCGGCCATGGTCACAGCACGAGGGTTCGACACGATGAAGCTGGCACTCAGCTGTGCATAGATATGACAGACAGTACCTAATCAATGATGATCTAGAAATGGATTTGAACAAACATATATTCACACACATCTACACACAAACCTGAGAAGAGGACACTATGTGATTGCGCATCAGTTCAAGTAATTTTGTCTTACCCTAAATTGGGAGAAATGAAAAGAAAATGTAAAGCGATGGTTATGTGACTTGAAATGTCATAATTAAAAAGCTGATATATTTGCACTGTACCTCCTCAGAGGTAAGAAAGTCTAAATAGTCAGGCTTCAGGAAGGTAAAGGCTATATTTGTTGGAGCAAATACTGTATAAGGTCCATCTTGTTCTAAAACTGTTGCCATGTTGGTTTTCTGAGAAACAGAAATAACAAAGGGGTCAGAAAGAATCCTGAAAAAAAAAAGTATAGTTTTCACAAAAATATTAAGCAGTATAACTGTTATCAACACTGAAAATAGTAAGAAATGTTCTGAAGGATCATGTGACACTGAAGATTGGAGTAATGGCTTATGAAAATGCAGCTTTGCCACCAAAGGAAATGCATTATTTAAAAAAAAATATATATATATAAAAAGAAAATACTTATTTTAAATTGTAACAATATTTCACAATATTACTGTTTTTACTGTATTTTTAATCAAAACAGTTAAATGTCTTAAAGTTTAATAGAGTTTAAACCTCTGTTACCTCAAGCAGAGACTTAAACTGAGAGAACTTTCCATTTTTTGAGAGAATCTGCAACAAGTTTTCCTGAAAATAAGAGATAAACAAATTGGCCATCCTAACAAAAACAACATTTTTTTTGCTACCAATTTGCATGTAATATCAGTGTATGTCATTTAGGTAACACCAATTTCCAAGAAATCCTTCATCTTCACAAACCTCTTTCTCACTTATCACAGTAGAAGGAACTGCATCCATCAGCTTATCAACCAAATGAATTATTCCATTCGAGGCAACGATGTCAGGTTCCACAAGCGTTCCTTTCTTACGGCTACCATGGAGACGTATTTTCACCTGCTCTGCCTTTATAATAAAAGTTTGCCAGTTTCAGACACAATCTAATGATTCTCTGTCATCATAATACACACACACACACACACACGCACACACACACACATAATGAAACATAAACAGATCTGAGCAGAAAAGAAACAGGATATGATGATTTCAGGATATGATTGTATCTTGCATTTGCACATCCTTGAAAACAACTGGGACATGTACACACAATCTGCATTCAATCACCTACATCTGTCATTGATTCGGCAGCCATGCCGGTCAGAGTATAGAAGAGGATTCCCTTCTTTAGAGAGTCAGAGTTCACCTCTCCCGCAACCATGTGCAGCTTAGCAAGATAGCGAGCTCTCATCTCGTTAGCCAGCAGAGTTTTCACCTGAAACAGAAGCATGCTTTTAGCATGTGTATTAGATGGATGTGTCATATGTGGGTGTTTGTGTTGTCTAACTTACAGATGTGCCCTTAAAAGCCTTGTTCACTGGCACGAACACAGTAAACGGTCCAAGGGAGGTCAGGGGCCACAACATGACTTTATCTGAAACAGCAGAAATAAATTTAGCATAATACTGTATGTCAACCTCATTTGTCTATTTGTATTTATCCCAAGCAACATTTCAGGTAATGTTGATACTCTAGGGCCTGGTTTAACAGATGGAGATTATGCCTGAATTACTGTAGGCTTTAGTTCAATTAGGATATTTAAGTAGCTTTTATTAACATGCTTTAGAAAAAAAAAATTACTGGTGTGCATATTGAGATTATGGAAGCTTGTTTGCGCCACTAAATAAAAAATAAAAAAGGTAACTGCGACTTTTTATATCGCAATTCTGACTTCTTTTCTCAGATTTGTGAGATACTGTATAAACTCGCAATTGCGAGAAATAAAGTCAGAATTGCGAGATATACACTCACAATTGCGAGAAATAAAGTCAGAATTGCGAGTTATAAACACAATTTTGGGATATAAACTCGCATTTGAGAGAAATAAAGTGAGAATTGTGAGACTTAACTCACAATTCTGACTCTGTAACTTGCAATTGCGTGTTATAAAGCCAGAAATGCGAGATATAAACTCAATTCTGAGAAAAAAAAAAAAGTCAGAATTGGGAGAATTGGGAGAAAAAAAAGTTTAGCTTATACTTTTATAATTTATGCTTGCGAGTTTATATTACACAATTCTGCCTTTATAACTCAAAATTGCGAGTTTATATCACACAATTCTGACTTTATAACTCAAAAATTGCGAATTCTGAGAAAACATTGTTGCAATTACCTTTTTAAAAGAACGTACCAATTACTAATTACCTCATGCGGTGTTTGCATACTTTATTATAAGATGCTTAAACAGTGTGTCTGTGCTGTCTGTCTTCCAAATTAATCCCACTTTGATTCATATTTATTATCTAATGCAATGGCATTCATGCAGTTTCTTAAATTCCCAAATAAGTATATACAAGAATAAAGTTCAACATAAGCCTATGCTAGTATTTAAATACCAATAAAATGGGGTATATATGTTTTATCAGTTTTATTTCGATAAACATGACACAATATAACATTAGGATTACATGAAAAGAGTTTTTACTGTTAAAACAGAATAAACATGAAACACAGCCAATCGTAAAATAGCTGTGTTGTCATCGGAGCTTGTGCAGCTACTCTGAAGAAGCTGTGCTGACTGAGCCAGCTGACTGCTCTTCATTTGCTCTTGCGATACTTTGATCGCATACATCCAAGTGACTTGGCATGAGTGACATTTCAAGTCGGACAAAATTTCTAACCGGCATACATGCTTCAAGTCAGATGATGACTGGTCTGCGCAATGCTGCATGAAGTCAAACACACCTAATATCTTTAAAAATAGTGAAAACCTAATAATTCACTCACCGAATAGTGTGATGGCACTGGAGAGCTGACCCTTCCACTCCCCTCCTGGTTTTGAATTCAAGTCTTGCAACTGCTGAATTATGTTCCCAAAGCATATTTTTCCATTTCCAAGGTATCCTTCAAGGCACTTACATCTGACATGTTTGGAATTGAAAGCGTAAATTTGAATATGTGAAAAACAGTGTGAATAAAAATTCAAACAACTGAAAATTGTCACCTACTCAACTGTTCCTGGTTCCACTGTGGCACAGGTGGCATATTTATGGCAGGAGTCTGGTTTGCACATATCTTTTATACTGCAGCCCTTCCCTTCCACCAGCTTCTCGAATCCCTCCAAACACTCACAGTGAGCCTGTGGAAAATAGCAGGATTGTGAAGACGGCAAACCATAATCAAAGCAATCGGTATATTTAAATTGCTCTGATAAGTGTGTTACAGTGTTTGAACACACACAAACACACCTTTCCAGGGCTGTCATACACACAGCGCGTAGAGCCAGATGTGCAGTTGCCCAGGTTAGTCTGGCAGGGGTCAATGGGCATGCAGACACGGCCGTCGCCACTGTAGCCTTCTGTACACGTGCAGACATGCTGGTTCGGCCCAGTATGCGCACACACTGCGTTTGCATGGCATACGCCTCTCAAGCAGGGGTTAATTGCTGCACAGACAATGTGACAAAGGAAAACAATAGATTTTGTGAGATCACAAAACCTCCTCTGCTGAAATTAACAGATTAAACCAGTACAGTATACATTTCTATGCTGGCCTGAGATGGTTTATAGTGTTTATTGCCGGTTTGATGCATAATATAAAGAGTTTTAGAGTTTTGTTGCTTTTAGTAATCTGTTGACTAATAAAAGTTGACAAATTAAACTTTAGTGTGTGTGTATACATGTAAAAGTAA
Source organism: Elopichthys bambusa (assembly GCA_037101425.1). Classification (NCBI taxonomy): domain Eukaryota; kingdom Metazoa; phylum Chordata; class Actinopteri; order Cypriniformes; family Xenocyprididae; genus Elopichthys; species Elopichthys bambusa. The sequence goes on along the minus strand of CM074454.1, from coordinate 7,085,495 downwards.
CAGTGAAGACCAGTGTTGGGGGGTAAATTGAGTTACATAATCAGATTACTTTTTCGAGTAACTAGTAAAGTAACGCATTACTTTTTAAATTTACAACAAAGTTACTGTTTCAAATAAGTAACACAAGTTACCTTGTTTTCACATGTATTAACTGACAGATCTCCTGTCCCAATGTTGAGAGAAATTGTGAGTAAATGAAGAGGCGTTTTGTGCGCTGTGTAAACATGATAGTTATTGTAGTTCTCGACTAAATGTGAGCCGGCATTTAGGCGCAAGTATGCATTTCCTTGAGCCTGAGGCGTATTTATTTCACTTTTGGTGTGAAAGGGCCTTAACATTTGCAAAAAAAAAAAAAATTGAACTTTTTTTGTTGTTATTAAAAAACAAAAAGCAAACCTAGCCCAGGTGAGACACAATTAGTTACTTTTTTAGGGAGTAACACAATATTGTAATGCATTCATTTTAAAAGTAACTTTCCCCAACACTGGTAAAGACTTTTACATTGTACAAATAAATTCTATTTCAAATTAATGATGTTCTTTTCATCAAAGACCACTGAAAAACGTTATCATGGTTTCCACAAAAATATTAAGCAGCACAACTGTTTTTAACATTGATGATAATAATAAGAAATGTTTCTTGAGCACCAAATCAGCATATTAGAATGATCATGTGACACTGAAGACTGGAGTAATGATGCTAAAAATTCAGGTTTGCCAACACAAGAATAAATTACATTTTGAAATATATTAAAATAGTAAAAGAAAAAAAAAGTTGTTTTAAATAATATTTCACAATTTTTTATTGTTTTTACTTTATTTTTGATCAAATAAATGCAGCCTTAGTAAGCATAAAAGACATTATAAAAACATTATAAAAATATTTCCCTGACAGCAACATAGTGTCGGCCCTGATACGGCCCACATCTGGTCTGCATGTAGTCCACGTGTACTAGATGGGCCGGATCTGGGCCACACTATGTTGCTCTCTAGGTTCCGACCCAAACTTTTTTTGTATAACTCATATAGACTCATTTCAAATGTCAGCTTAGCTTTAACAAACCTTTGTTTGCTTGTGCATTACTCACATGTACATTGGACTCCATCACCTTGATAACCAGGTTTGCACCAGCAATTAAGCTGCCCTGTAGACATGTCCTCAACACAACGAGAATCTGGCCCACACCGCAGAGCAGCACATGCCGGAAGCTCTGAAAAAAAAACAAAAAAAAAACATTAATTTATGCTGCTTTAATATCCAATGTCACATGTCCCTGTTGAAAAAAACAGCATATGCTAGTTAGGTATGTTTCGAAGCATGGCACTGAAGCTGGTTTAAGATGGTCAAGTGCTGGTCCTAACCTGGTCCTAAGTAACAAGCTCCAGCTCAGGACCAGCTTATAAACAGCTCATGACCAACTAGAGACCAGCATAAACCAGCTCAAACCAGCAGCCATGCTTCAAAACATACCTAACCAGCATATGCTGTTTTTTCAACAGAGGTATCGTATACATACACAATAATGATCCAAGATCTTACCTCGGTCACACTCTATGCCAGTGTACCCAGACAGACATGTGCATTCTCCTGTGCCTTTTATGCCGCTGTCACATATGCCATTCTTGCAGTTACACACTGAATAACACATGCAGCAGTCAGAGCACAGTTTCAACACCAACAAGAACCAAATGAATTAATCCTTCTACAGAATAAAAGAGGCTTCTTACCATTATTGCACATGGGTCCATATAAGTTCACTTTACACTCCTCGCAAGCTGTTCCTCTAAACCCTGGCTGCAAAAACACCCAAAAAGTCTCAATAACAGTGTGCTTGATTTAGACAGAGCAAGAAAAGGAAATGAAACTTACTGCGCATGTGCAAGTCCCATTGCCCCCTATACCGTCAGAGCAGACTCCATTATTGTTGCATGGGTTCGCCGCTGATCCTGGACACTCTATTGAAAGAATAAAGGATGCCTCTAATTATGACGTTTAAAGTGAAGATTTCTCTTTAAGCTTTCAGTTTCAATCAGATAAAATGGCCAACTTGGAGATATCAATCACACATTGATCAGTTGAGCATGGCATTAACAACTCATAGATCATGTATTTGATTCCCAGGGAATGCATGAAAATAAGTCAATAATGTCTCATTTGTTAAAGGCACAATATGTTATTTTTTTTCATTAAAATATCCAAAAACCACTAGAACAATGTTACATATTTTGTTTACTTGTGTACTTACATTATCCCAAATGTTTCCCAGAATGTTTAAATCCAGAGAAATAAGTTATTTTAACCAGGACACGGACCGTGCGTCGCATATCAATGAAATCATACTCACGTTACCCTTGATTTCAAACACCAAAAAGACATCAAAAAACACTTTAATATATTATGTGTTTTATCAGACAGGTGAGCAACTGTTTGGATACATTCATCGACAGAAAACGAATCTTGTTGTATAGCTCAACACAGTAAGTAACTTATTGTTTAAATCTCGTTTTCTTGATCTGTTTTGAATAAACGACCTCTAGCGACAAAAAATTACATATTGTAGCTTTAACATTAGTTAACATGAACTAACTATGAGAAGTATATTTTTACAGCAGTATTAAAAATAAAAATACAATTGTTCATTGATTGTTAATGTTGTTCAACAGTGTTCACAGTTGTTCTTAACATTAACTTAGATTAATAAATGCTGTAGAAGTATTATTTATGTAATGTAGTTAATCTTAGTTTTGAGCTTTGTTGAGGCTGATTTGAGATCAGCGAGTTTGCGTGACACTGATTTGAGGGCAAGTGTGTGCTATGACTGTTCTGTGTTCAGTTTGAGTGAGATGGATCTGAGATCATTCTGTTTTCTAGGACTGATCTGGGCTCAGTGGGTTTGGGGTGGTAGGGTCTCTGCGAGAGGATATGAGTTAGCAGAGTTCCTCTGTCTTTAAACAGCCCCTCGTCTCTTCTACTGACCCTCACTCTTCTTTTCCTTCCGGCCATTGTCAGTTTGACTACATAATCCTGACAAAATCCCTTCATCGGATCAGATCCTTCCCGGCTAATCACACACACATAGACACACCGGGCACAGACGCGTCACCACAAATAAAAATCACACTAGCAGCATATGCAGACAGTTACTCATGAGCAGGCCTACTTTCTGCACATTCTTCACATTTTCTGCACTTACTGTGAAGAAAAATTGGTAACACTTTCAAAAGTCCCATTTGTTAACAGAGATTTTGAGGAATTGTAGGTGGAAATCGTAACTATTTTACAAGGTGGAATTTGTATGAATTTGTACACTGTGAATGTATGATTTTAGAAATAAAATAAGCATAAAGGTCCTACCCTAAAAAAAAGAAGGGAGAAAGCAGATCAAACGAAAACGAAAAAATGAAATTGTACAATTCTTGCCAACATAATATAGTTACGAATTGTGTTGGTAGATCCAAGTACCGATCTTCAAATAAACAGGTTCAAAACAGTGACTATAAATTTCCAGAAAAATGTTGCTTTCTGCCATTCAGATTGTTGGGCAATCAGATACAGGAAAAAAAAAAAAAATGCTTCACTAAGCTTTCATAATGCTGACCCGTCTCATAGACGCAAAGGTCAAATCATTTAACTCTTAAAGAACAATGCAGAAAGATCTGCTGATAAGAGACCAAAGAAACCAAGACAACACACATTAACTGAAGTGCTTGACTCAGCGAACTTATAGTGGAATCTATGCGAGTGCTGACAGGGAAAGGAAATACTGGAAATGAGACCTCCACAGCCTGTTGGTCAGCACATTCCAGCTGTACGGAGGCACAGGTCTGCCATATCCCTCTCAGAGGGAAGGAAGTACACAAATCCCTTGTTCCACAGCGACTCAAAACTTCCTCTCATAGTGTGTGACAAGACACACAATAATATGTCACATGACAGTTTAAATGTAATGAATGTACAGCTCCCACAGGAAAAACAACTGTGAGAAACAAGGCCGTCATGGCCTCATAATCACATAAAATGTTAAAAATGGATAATGTGTGCCTCCAAAATATCAACAACTGAAGAAGGTCTCATTCATGCATATATGATTTATATCCCTAGTCAAAAAGAATGCTAATAGAATTCCTATCATAATTTGGAAGCAATCCTAAAGGATCTTATTGGGATAAAATAAGAATTCTTCAAGAGTCACATAAGATCCTGCTGGATAAACAAAAATTCCTGTTCCCTAGTTTATTTCTTCTGGAAGTTCAGTTTATCCAGTAGGATCATATTTTATTTTTAGAGGATGGTCGCTTTTAATGGTCATATTATCTTATTACAATCCCTTGGGGTTGGTTTTGACAGAATCGTCATTAAAAAAAAAAAAAGATTAATTATAGAAATTAGCATTCCTTTAGGATTTTTTGAACTGGGAATGATACTATTAAAGTTATGTTTTTCCACATGTCACGTCCACCCCCCCCCCCCCCCCCCCCCAATAAAAAAAAAAAACCATGCTTCCCCTTATTTGCGGTCACATTAAGTTCCTGTCCAACTCTTCCGATCAAAATATTCCCTCAGTGTATCTTCTCTAACAGAATGACGGAAATACCAAATGCCATTTAAAATGTGTTAGATAATCAGATAAAAACACAACATTTGCTTTTGGGCCACATTTATCTGGTTTAAGTGGTTATTGACGTCATAGGTCTTCTGTGGAATAGACTTCAAACAGTTCTACACAAACAACCACAGAAATCTACTTTAAGGGCCTGAAACTCACCAATGCAGTCATTGCCCCAGTAACCTGGACAGCACCGGGGTTCCACCGTGTCTTTGTAGCACTCATACGAACAGCCCGCAACAGACAAACCAGATGTGATTTCATACCTAGACACACATAGAGAGATTACTGTGCAATTATTGGCTCTGTATTAATGGTATATAGCATAACCTTTTGTTTATGCACAAGGGAAACACCTAGTCTTGTCTTGAAAGCTGTTAATGGCATTTGTCTGATATCAAAGTATGGTATTGTAAAGTATAAAAAATCAAGCATATCCATTCCACACCCCCTACCAATAAATGCTGGCTAAATAATTCACTCCGACAGTTGTCGTGATTGAAACACATATATACTATACCTGCAGTCTTTTGTGCTTTTTCCTGGTGGTTTCTTGGTGTAGCCACTGGGGCAATTCACCAAAAACGTTATCGAGCAGGAATGACACTTCCCTTTAGTCACCACCTGGATGTTCTGATCACAGCGGTTCTGACCACATACACCAACACACACACACACACACACACACACATAGCATATTAGTTTTCACAGCAAAAAAAGAGTGTTTAGTGCTGACTCTTACAGAAAGGCAAATGTTCATATGGCATATCATGTGTTTTTTTAAAAAAAACAAAAAAACAATAAAGTTGGAAAACGCACTGGATCTTAACACCTGTCACTGATTTTCCAAGGAGATTTACCTGATTCGTTCATGACTTTACAGCTGGCCAATGACATTCTCAGGATTATTTTACCCAGCATTCCACGGGGCATGTCAAACGATACATGTCAAATCAGGGAATTTCAAACTAAGGAACTGCTTATATAATTCACGTATCTTCAAACACTACATTAACCACATTTTTCAACTGCAACCACAGAAATGTAAACATTCTCTTACTAAATATAGAGAAAGTATCCTTGTAGACTGCCTGGTATATATAGGCCTATATGTAAACAGCGAACGGAAGTAAAGCTGAGACAGATTTCTACTGATTAACCTTGGAAAGCATATGTATCAGTACAAATTGCTCAACAGGAAGCAGACCAAAAACAAACTGCTCTCTCTACTAACTGCAAATTTCATATTCAAAATACTTAAAAAAATTGTTGAAAAATGTTTTTTTTTTTTTTTTTTTTTTTACAAGCAATCTAATATCACATATGAACACCCATATTATATGCATGCTGCATGAGTATTTGTGTGAATCTCACCTGCGGTGTTGCACCAGTCTCCCAGAGTATCTCAGTCCACAGCAGTAGGATCAAACCTCCACAGACTGAGTTTAAGATAAACTTCATGGCAATAATACTTTCTATTTCTCTCTCACTCTTTCTTTCTGGCTCTCTGAGGTCCTTCACCAGACTGTGGCCACACAAGTTGGCCTTCTGCCTTTTCAACAATTCCTCTCTCTCTCTCTTTCCTGTACCACATCAACATGAGAGTCAGAGGGCGACACCTTCCCCTAAAATTCTGGACACAAACCTAAATCCATTTCACATTACACATAAACCCTTTACACTTTCATTAACCTGTACACCAGAAAAAGACATTAAACAGACAAAAGATTATACATGAAGTTGTGCTCAGATAACAAGTGCAATGCAAATAAAAAGCATATTTCTTGTTTTTCAGAACAATTATATACGCATTCTTAACCTTCATACTTTCTTCATTTCCAGGTTACAAAGCATTTTCTCCTAGGTGTGACCTAAAGCATGAAAATTGCACTTTTTTGGGTCCAGAAATCTTACATCAATTTATTATAATAAAATATTTTCAATATATTTATGCAGTTTTTTGAAGATTTCTTTGTTTTGTTTTTTTATTTACCTATACATTTTTAGATTTCACCAATAATATTAATTTATAGTATATTATATAGTATATTATAGGATATTAAAACATACACACATATATATATATATATATATATATATATATATATGTGTGTGTGTGTGTGTGTGTATGTATACTGTATATATATATATGTGTGTGTGTGTGTATGTATACTGTATATATATATATATATATATACACACACACACACACACACACACACATATAAATATATATATATATATATATATATATATATATATATAAGTTGGTCTTATGTTCATTTTGTATGTATTATAACATATATGTTCAATGGTTAATGTTTGTTTTAAATAGTGAATATTGTTTTTCTAACATAATCTAGCTAAATTTAGTGAGGCTAATGATAAAAAAGAGATAAAAGCCAATAGGGAAATAAAAATAAAATTAGTTCAAGAAAAAGTTTTCTTACAGATTTCATTTTGAAATACATTTATTCAATTTAAAAGATGTCTACATAATTTTTACAGACAAAAATGCTGATTAAGAAAATGATTTTTGAAACATGGCAATGAAATCTTGGTCTCATCAAGAAGAGATCTAGAGAAAAGTCATGATTTTGGCACTGGTGCAGCACATTTATGATTATGAAGACAAAACGACAAATGTTTGCTGAATAGTAGTTGACACAGTAGAAGGCTGGGAAGAAGCTGGTCGATTTCCAGAAGCAATGAAACTGATGTGTGTGTGTGTATATATATTTATATATATATATATTATATATATGTTCTGAACAAATAGAGCTGAAGGCAGAAGAATCACAGGATGTCCTCACTCATAAATAAGCCAAGTGGTCAGGTGAAGATACCCTGTCACACACACACTTCCTGTAGGTCTTGCTGCATCATGACTTTTCTTTCATAGTTCTAGAACTTTCATAGTAAGGAATTCCTTCATGTGTGTGTGCATACATTTGGATATAGAGAGTTTAGTATGTTTTATAATCATGAGCATATACAATGCTGTTTTTTTTTTTTTTTTTTTTTAATACTTATTCATGCTTTGTTGTTTTCCCTGCTTATGAAAACAAATTAAAACCTTCATGAACACCCACTTAATTGTCTCTAGTACCAGCCAATAGCTATTTAAAATGGTTCTCTGAAATCGGCCCAGAATGGACTCCCAGCCAGCTGTAAAAAATCTAACACGGTTTTATCCTAAAACTGTAATTGACACCCTAACCACAAGAACACAATGTGCTATACAATATGGTAACAATTTATGTAGGCCTACTAACTAAAAGACCAAGACGCTTACAAAGCTACTTACAATAGTGGAACAAAAGCAATTTGTTACCGAGCCAACAACAATAATAGTGAGAGTGCACAATGCTAGGTTTATTAGAAAGATACAAAGCTAAATTTGGGTTTAAAACTGAGGTTGTAACAGAGATGATACGTCACCTTGTACAACGCAAGGACCTTCTGATCTCCATTTTTTGTTGTTACCAAATGTTGTTTTTAGTGGCAAAATGTGCTCGTGTGTTTGAGGAGGAAATGGGGACAGTAACTCAGAATAGGCCTATGTAACACGAACAGGGTCTTTAAACAGAACGCGTTATATTTGTGTCTGTCAAGGCGGCAATTTTAAACAACTTTCTTTAGTAAGAGTATCCATGCACGTTCTGGCCGTGTTTTGAACGTGCCTTTAGTAGGCTATATGTAGGCACGAACATATTTTACTGTGTTAAGGCGGACATTTTTAACGTGTATATTTTTATAATTGCACGTTTGTCAACCAATCACATTCAAACATTCAACAGCCCTGTAGTTCTCTTCTTTCACTCAACTTCAAGGGTTAGTTCACCCAAAAATGAAATTTCTGTCATTAAGTACTCATGTCGTTCCAAACCCGTAAGACTTTCGTTCATCTTCGGAACATAAATTAAGATATTTTTGATGAATCCAGGAGGGTTTTATTTATTTATTTATTTTTTTATCCCCCATAGAAAGCAACGTAATTACCATCATTCAAGGTCCAGAAAAGTAGACACTTTCCCCACACAAAAGCGGTTTAAATCCGGCTGCTGTCTGAGAATATTTTGGAGAATTAAAATACCCAGGAGGCACCATCTTATGCAGTTTGTAAATTATGCTGGAAAAAACATGAAGCACCATCTGCGTGCGATGAAAATAAGTGAAAATACTGTGGATTGCTAACTACTAAATTACCTCCTTTAAAAAATAAGCACATGTAATAGGCACAAGAATTTTAATGTAAAACTTGTATAATATAGAGTAACGTCGTGAGTGTGCTTACTAAACACATTATGCTACTTTACATTATTTGTAAAATAACAAAAAACAGACAAATTTATCGTTATAATTGTTTTACATGTTTTCCTCAACTTTTTGCCTTACCTATTTAAGACAATATTCTGAAGAAATCCAAAACAAAGTTTTTTTTTTTTCTAAGAGTGCGTGTGCTGAAATAATGATTACATGTCAATGTTTTGAGTTCATCTAGCTCTTGTGGTCTTCTCTGGCAAGACTCTGGGACTCCACCAGATGGAGGCAGATACCATTATGTCACTGATGGATGCATTCATTCTGTTCATATTCCCCCCATACGTATATAAGACAAGAATAGTTAGCCCATTTCATATATCATCAGAAAGACTGTATAATGAATTGATTTAAACAATCATTTCATAGCAGTATGGTGAAATATAGTGAGAAAGAAAGAAACAAACAAAGAAAACATACAGAATGAATTAAGGCAGAGCAAGGACGTGTGTAGAATCTTAACATTGACTACAGCAGTTGTTGTGGGAATTGTCGACATTTAAGCAACAGTTATTGGCAGGAAAACAGTACTGCCAATCCAAAACCCCTCAGGCCTTAACCAACATGACCAGACACAGCCACGAGCCCCTACAGGCTTCTGGGAAGGCTTACAGAGCATGGCACCACTCATAGACCGTGCAGGAATGGGCCAGTAAAAAAGCGTGACTCTTGGCTTCGGATGTAATGCTATGCTTGGATGGACATAACTGATCATTCACATACTGAAACAAAAGATGAACGATGATCAGGAAGAGAGCGATGACCCCGGTCTCCACAGGCCAGCGTGGATCAAACTTACATCCAAAACATATTGTGCGTGTGTGCATGTGGTCGCACCACCCACAGTGATGCTTTCAGTCTCGACTCAACAGCACACACACACACAGAAAAACTGAATAATTTCAGAAAAAAATTCTATTCATCTTACATTAAAGGAATGTAAAATATTGCATGGATGTGCCTCAAAAACCTCTGGGGCTCAGCAAACTCTAAGTAAAAAAAGGCTGAATAATTATATTAAAGTATACAGATATCATTCAATTATTACTGAATTTCATCTGCAGAAATATTTGTCTTTGTTTTAACAGTTGTGGAGCTGCTTTTTCCTCACCAAACTACACTTCCAGAACATTAAGAAACAGTTTCAGCTCATTAGCAATGGCAGAACAAAACCTGAAAAGGCAACATTGAAGTACAGAAGATTTATTTTGACAAATAATCTCATTTTTTTCTCATGATTTAACCATTAAACACATACTAAAGAGAAAGAGGGGGGTGAAAGAAGGCACTGAAAGTCTGGCAGCCACCTGAGTTGTTGGCTACGTCAGAGAGAACATATGCGTACACGTGGATTTCTTTCGCCTCTCCAGAATGGGTTACCACCAAGTTTCCAGGGCTTAAGGTCTCAGCGCTGCTCCTGAAAATGTACCTGGAGAGTTGCAGTGATTAATGCAAGATTTCAATGGATTTGATTTGGGCTACAAGACGCTGTCTGTGACTGGTCAACGTGTTGCCCACAAAGCGAACGATTATTAACCAAAGTGATGACAGGATTCGTAACTAGAACTTACAGAGAACAACATGTGTTTTCTCTTGGATAGAAGAATGAAGAGATTTTTTACAGAGATCATGAAAGATATTATAAGGGAACATACTATATGTGAGAAAAGACAACATTTCCAAAAAGGGATTCGTTTATTGGATGGAATTGGGTTGAGAGTCACTGTAGAGAATAATCTGAATTGATTTTACACAGATAGAAAAAAGTTTCTAAGAAAGCTTGATGCAACTTTCACTCAGCGGTAAATACAACCACATAAGAATGAACAAGCAGGCATTCAGAGTAAAATCACTAAATGCAACGTGAGCGAGATTTTCCAATGACTTTAATAGATTTGCCAGCATGTGTAAGAACTCACAGGAATTTTTCCTTCTGTCACTGGACAGAAGATCTTTGATATGTCCTGCATGTGCTGCTGTAAATTGTCACCGTTCCGTTGCTTGGAATGTGGCTACATAAAAGGGCCACTTGCATTAGCATTTAAGGGCCTTTTAAGAGAATGCAGCCATGGTATTTGGCACAACTCTGTTACTTCTAGCAAAGCGTCTACTCTTTCAGAGGTGTGTGTGTGGGATTACAGCTTAAGAGGAAACAAATGAGACACAAACATCAGTCACAAGAAATAAGAACTGGAAAGTCAACAACCATGATTTGTCATTTGAAATATTCATTTAAATTGTAAATCGGTAAATCTACACTTTCGGGAATTATTTGTGTTTATCTGTTTAGGATGGAAGGAGCAGATGGAGAAACATCAATAGTCACAAGCAAAAAGAATGTTTACGGTCTCTAAAAAACTCTTTTCGCATATGTCCATTGTTCATAATTTAATATGTACATTTAAATGCAGAAAACAAAGCTAAAATTGCAGAATACATCATTTAAGGGATTCTCATTTGGAACCTACATATCAAAAATATCTTGGCATATTATCAACATAATTCCCATTATAATGCATCATCATTAAAGAATTTGTTCACTTCAGAATTAAAATTTCCTGATGTCTGAAAGACATAAACACCATCCAAGGTGTTTATGTCTTTCTTTCTTCAGCCAAAAAGAAATGATGGTTTTTGAGGAAAACATCACAGGATTTTTCTCCAAATAGTGGACAGTTACCAATGGACTGAAGGTCCAAATTGCAAATTATATACTTTTTTAACCACAAATGCTTGTCTTGCACTAGCTCTGTGATGCGCCACGCGTTACATAATCATGTTGGTAAGGTCACGCGTGACGTAGATGGAAGTACTGCGGTAGGGTGAAAAACTCCATCTCTTTTTCTCCTCCAACTTCAAAATCATCCGACATCGTTGTTTTACCTTTTTTTTTTGTAAAAGCCATTTGACTTGGTCTTTGCACGTTCATCTTGTAAACACTTGTTCGGTACTTCCGCCTACATCACGCGTGACCTTTCCAACGTGATTACGTAATGTGTGGCGCATCGCAGAGCTAGTGCAAGAAGAGCATTTGTGGTCAAAAAGTAAGTATATATATACATATATATATATATATATATACACATACATACACACACATCTATTTATTAGGGCTGTCAACGTTAACGTGTTAACGCATGAGATTAATTCAAAATCATTAACGCGTTAAAATAATTTGACGCATTTAACACGAAAAAATTACGGAAGCATGTGAAATTGCATCATAACGCAATTTACGTCACGAGATGACGTATATCAGAGATGGCAGAGAGAATTATTCATTCCAGTCACAGTGTCTGTTTCGCTTTAAAACACGCACTCTCTGTCAAATTGTGTCATTGTATCTGAAGATCGCGCTGTTCCTGTCTGAACGGAATGTCGAAACATCCCATCGCTGTATGGCCAGATGATATGCAAACTATGTTTCTCGACTGGATAAAGCAAACCTGCTTCTTGCTATGAAAGTTTTAATGGATGAGGACTGCAATCAAAGTAAAGACGATTGCGGTGACGTACAGAAGCACGCATGAGTCTGTTATATTGATGCGCAAACAAATCATGTATGAGCGCTCTCGACGCAGTTATTGCACATTGTCTTTATGCACAGACACATTTCAGTATATTCACGTTGTTTTCACACACATTCAGGATAATGTTTGGATTTGTCCTGTGTATGTTGCTGTGTACTTTAGTATATATGTAAGTCAAGGCGGTTGGTTTAGGTGTTTTTTGTCATCTCCATGTGGTCCTGTTCAGTATCTCAACTTGACTTGTCTAAAACGTAAACAAGCTCTCTGTTGCACATACTATACACTGTGAATTCTGAAACTTTTTTTTGGTGTAGCCTAAATAAATGTATGAATTATATGAAATTATATAATTTGGTTATTTGGTGTCCTTTTTTGGAAAGACATCTAAATTTACCTTGAAAAAAGCTGGAAAATACAGTTTTGTGAAAATCACACTTCAATTTGATGATATTAAACAAGAAAAGTGGTGTATGTTTAATTTCCAGGTTACGTGAATAATCGCGATTAAACATTTTTTTAATCTATTGACAGCCCTAGTATATATATATATATATTAGAAAATTACTGATTGTTTTAGCTAGACAAGATCCTTATTCCTCGTCTGGGATCATGTAAAGCCCTTTGAAGCTGCACTGAAACTGCGATTTGGACCTCCAACCCATTGGTAGCCGTTGAAGTCCACTATATGGAGAAAAATCCTGGAATGTTTTCTGGAATGTCAAAAACCTTCGTTTCTTTTCGACTGAAGAAAAAAAGACATAAACATCTTGGATGACATGGGGGTGAGAAAAATTTCAGGAAATTTGAATTCTGAAGTGAACTAATCCTTTAACTGAAGGAGCCCACAATATAAATCCAAAAAACATCTATTTACACTTTTCTCTGCCGTTCAGTATTCCCTTTATATGCTCCAATTATATTCCACAGTCATTATATACAAAATGGCTTGATTCCCATTTGAAGCCCATGGGAAGAGTTACGCATGTGTAGTTAAAGGGGATTATACCATTTCTCCCTGGTTTCCGCTGTGGATTGCTGGTTGCCATGGATATTTTGTCAACATACTTGTTTGTATGGTCCACTTCCTCTCACGAGGTCTCTTCTCAGGAGATCTTTCCAACCCTCCCCAAGTAGTTGCTCTACTTGCAAGTGTGCATGTCATTCATCGTTTCACAGCGCCGACACCGAACGTAACAGCACCAGACGAACTTACACTCGCAGCGCTCTACATGTCGTACCACATGCGTGTTGTAGCCCCGCCCACAGCACAGCAGGTTGCAGCCGTCCGGCCCGGCTGAAGTTCTGTTACACCTGCGGCCCCTGGTCCCAGTCACACCCAGCCGTCTGTCCTCCAAGCAATAATTTGGCGATTTGTTGAGGAATATTAACTCCTCTTTGGTGATAGGCATGTGGCGTTGGTCTTTGTCCTTACGTCGCACCTTACGTTTGGAACGGTCCACCACCTGAACGCTGGTCTCATAGCGCTCCTTCAGATAGGCACCCACACGCTCAAATGCGGCCATTGTGCGCCAACACGTCTTTACCGCACACGAACCCGACACGCCATGACAGCGGCAGTCTGTCAACATTGTTTTAGCCACTGCCTGTAGAGGAATAGAATACGGAGAGCGTTATAGTTATTATTAGATTTATAGAGTATTAGAACCCTTTCAATCTAGTTTCACTGTCCATCATAGCACAGAGTCTGCCGTGCTAAAAGTTTTCAATGACATTTTACTTGCAGTTGATGCCGGTAAAAATGCTGTATTGATCCTACTTGATCTTACGGCTGCCTTTAATACTAAAGACCATCATTTTCTTATTTGGCGTTTAGAGCATTTATTCGGTATCAAGGGTACGGCTTTACGGTGGTTTAATTTATATCTTAAAGACAGGTTTTTTTCTGTATAGTTAGGTAAGTTCTTTTCATCTTCTACTCCTATTATTAGTGGAGTACCTCAGGGCTCTATTTTGGGTTCGCTTCTTTTTACATTATATATGCATCTACTGGGGGATATTATAAAGAAGCACAATGTTTCATTTCATTTTCATGCCGATGATACACAGCTGTACCTGCAGTTGAAAGCTGGTGATTCCATTCAACCTTTGTTGGAATGCATTTGGGACTCTAAGAAATGGTTATCAAATAACTTTCTCCAACTTAATGAGGTCAAAACGGAAATAATTGTTTTTGGTCCCCCAAAATTAAGTAGTCTCATTAAGGAGCTGAGTAATCATTTTCCCTCAGTTTCCTCCCAGGTTAGGAACCTTGGTGTCATCCTGGACTTAAGTTTATCCAAACAAATTAATTCTGTTAAGAATAATTTAGACTATTGTTACTCATTGTATCTGGGTCATTCTCAGTCATCTCCTGCATGCCTCCAGATGGTACAAAATGCAGCTGCAAGGCTGCTGACCAGTACAAAGAAAGATGATCATGTCAGCCCATATTTTAGCTTCGCTTCTTGGCTCCCGATCCAATTTAGAATTCAGTTTAAAATTCTGTTGCTTGTTTTTGAAGCTCTTAATGATCAAGCTCCATTTTATCTTAAATATCTTCTTACTCCTCTGTTATCTTTTAAGATCTTCAGACAGGGCTCTTTTATCTATTCCTCATTCCCGTCTAAAAACTAAGGGAGATAGAGCTTTATCCCATTGCTACCCCCCGTCTATGGAACCAATTGCCTCTGGACATCCGCCTTGCACCTCCCATTACCATTTTTAAATACAAATTGAAAACATATCTCTACTCCCTGGCATTTTAAGATTATCATACTCCTGTTTTATTGTCTGTCTTGTTTGGCACTACTCTGTAGTAGTTTATTTTCTTTTTATTTTCTTTAAATGTACTTACTTGCTTTCTTATATATCTGATCGACAAAAGATGTCGAGATCAGGAGAGCAGCTTGTGTTTCTAGACAATGTAAGCATGCAGACATGTAAACTGATTCAATTTCAACCTTCAAACATTTTACGCAATTTATTTTGACAGACTTCCTGGACTTCCTGGCAAAAACGCGGAACTAATGTAAATCACTGGGAGAGTTAACCCTGGTTCACTATAAACCACATTTCCAAGGACTATATAATTTTTACGGATGGAGCTTTTATGTCTCCTTCCCTTCATGTTCTGCACCATGTAAGTGGAAGGAGTATTTTGTGAGCTGACGACTTTCATTAAAAAGGAGCATTCGTTTGGGTGAAGGATTATGGGGGCCCTCCGCTGACTTGAGGGGAATTTTGTCTCCCTTAAACGCTCCTCGGTGGTTTCCAACCAGAGCTGTGGTTTAGGGTCTCCAAACACTTACAAGTGTTCTTCAGTCAAGGCTGTGGAATTTGGTGCAAATCATCAGCTTCTTAGATTAATCAAGAACATGTGGGGAGATGTAACTCATTTGAACGACAAATTGCCAAAGCTGAAGCAGCCCATTACTATTTCTGTTCTTATTTGGTTGTTTTGAAATGGTTTCCATTGTCAGTTAGAACAAGTCAAAGATTCATTTGCTGAAGAAAACTGTCATATTTTAAATGGTAAATACGTTCAGACAGTATGCAAGTTAGTCGACTTGCTTAAAATCTAGATGTAATTGAGAAAACCTTGTGTTGGACTGCCAATATTCAATTTTAGAGATGAGACATGTTTATAAACGAGGCCATAAGATGACAAGAGCTTGAATGCTTTATGAATGTTGCAAGAATGCTGTCTGAGTGAATAGGGCAGGGTGGACATTTTCTCCACTGTCACACATTTCATATTTTCTCCAATTAGATTAAATTAGCATCTATATACGGAAACATAGCACTGAATTAAGAAAGCTCTCTAGTTATTTTGCTGTCTTTTTAGAGCAGGCAAGCACAGTCACATGCAAATTGATGCTTCAACTTGACATATGTCACTCAAAATGTGAATGGAAAGTCAAGAATTTTTTTTCTTGGTATGTCAATGAAGGGCAACCACCACAATTAGGAATTAAAAATCCCATTTTTAATTAATATGTTTTTTTTTGTTTGTTTTTTTTTAAAATAAGGAATTAAAAATCCACATTTTTTTATGAAAAATGACAAAGCAATGATATATGCATCTGTAAAAGCTGCAAGTCAGTGTGATTTCAACTTTAAATATTAAAAGAGATCAAAGAAGTCCCAATGGAAACCAAAATTGTGGCAAAATATCTCAGCAACGACCCTACTCCCATGAAGCATAGCGAACTGATTACATCATTTGCAATACTTCTTGGGATTTTAGTTTATGCTTTCATAAATGACATTAAGTACAAAGTCTTGTACCTTTGTCTATTTGTTAAATTTTAATATACATTTTTGTTACAAATAAAGTTTGGAATGTTATAATTCTTCTCAGAGCTGGTTGGTTTAAGTCCATGACTTCTTGTTAAAGCCTTTATTAAAGGGATAGTTCACCCAAAAATGAAAATACTGTCATCATTTACTCATCCTCAAGATGTTCCAAACCTGTATGAATTTCTTTCTTCTGCTGAACACAAAAGAAGATATTTTGAAGAATCAGGGTAACCAAACAAGTTGATGGGGCCCCATTTACTTCCATAGAATGGGGAAATTTTTATTATGAAAGTCAATGGGGCCCATCAACAGTTTTGGTTACTGACATTCTTCAAAAATGAAATGAAAGTCATATAGGTTTGGAACCACTTGAGGGTGAGTAAATGATGACAGAATTTTCATTTTTGTGTGAACTATCCCTTTAAAGTATTTTGTGAAATCTCTATGGAGATTATCAAGGGAAAAGTGAGCAGTCACTATTGTTGTGCATTCTTTCAACATAATTCTAACTAGTAAACAATGCACATCAGAAAGGTTTGTTCTGTGTCACCCACCTGTCTCCCAGCCTCACTGTTATGCTGATTCATAGTGAGCAGGGCGTCCTCACCACGGGCTGATGTGTTCTTTACCGTATTGTCGATGAAGCGACGGCTGAACAAAGTCCCGAAGGCGATGTCATCAGAGCACCCACCCCAGTGCCAGCCTTCTGTTGGCGAACCGGTGCCCAACAGGCTCGTATCACACGAACACTCTGTCATATTTCCTGCACTGCAAGAGCGAGTGACTGCGTGAACCAGCCCGGCAGCCATTACTGCGTAGATAAATGCTGTCTCTTTTGTCCCTTAAAAAAAAAAAGAGAGAGAATGTAGGCAAGATGTTGAACAAGTACTTAATGTAAGATACGCAGCAGGACATTCATGAAAAGTGTCTCAGTGCAGCAGTATCAGAGCAGAGGATTCTGGGGATGTTACTTACACTGATATCCCACTATAAAAATGAGCAAAAATGTTTGGCTGAAGATTATTATTGTGAGAACAGATGATGTTATAAAAATTCTGGGTTACACTTTATTTTAAGGTGTCCTTATTAGAGTGTAATTAAAGGGTTAGTTCACCCAAAAATGAAAATAATGTAATTTATTATTCACCCTCATGTCGTTCCACACCCGTAAGACCTTCAGTCATCTTCAGAACACAAATTAAGATATTTTTGATGAAATCCGATGGCTCAGTGAGGCCTCTATTGCCAGCAAGTTAATTTACACTTTCAGTGCCCAGAAAGGTACTAAAAACATATTTAAAACAGTTCATGTGACTACAGTGGTTCTACCTTGTGAACGAAAATGAACGAAGGTCTTACGGGTGTGGAACGACATGAGGGTGAGTACATTTTTGTAAATGGCTCTGATGTTTTGTATTGTGATTAAAGGTTATTTGCAATAACTATCATTTTAGATCTAAATTAATTTCATATCTTATTAAAAAAAAATCACTTTATGCCTCTTAAGTTTGAATTGGGAGCAAGCTAGTTATGTATTCATAAAATTATGCATGCAGTTCCTGTAAGGCACATTTTTAATAGCTTACATAAAATAATAATGCTAACACACTAAGGTTTCATTAGTTAACATGCAATAATAATAAACAATACTATTACAGCATTTATTCATGTTACTGTTAATTAATAATGTTAATTTCAACATTTACTAATACATTATGGAAATCAAATGTTGTGTTTGTTAACATTAGTTAATGCACTTACATAAACAAACAATAAACAGCTGGATTTTTATTAACAAGGATTAGTAAATACTGTAACAAATATATTGCTCATTGTTAGTTCATGTTAGTTAATACATTAAATAATGTTAACAAATGAGACCTTAAGTGTTACCAATAATATTTATAACATAACTAATTTCTGAAGAAATTTGGTTTATAATGTTTTAACATGGCAAAGTAGATTTTGTCTTAATTACTCTAGAAAATATCTGCTATGTCTTTTTTTTTATTATTACTTTCAAGAGAGATGACCTAAACATAGACCAACAAGTGTAGAATAGAACAGAACAGACAAAAGAAAAAATGCATTTGTGATTGTAAATTTAGTGCGTATTTCTAGACATAATAGTGAGATGCCTATAAAATGAGTAAACCCTGGTTGTGGCTGCAGGAATTCAGACGTATAAAGCATCCGATTCAATTTACCCCTGAATAGAGCTTGGATTTAAACTACTCTGGGACAGAAACTTGGGTAGGGTAAATCTTAGGAATGAATTCACAAAAATCAAAAAACACATTCTAGCATATCAGGTTGACCCTTTGTTTTGTAATCATTCTAATCCTGTATGCATTAAATTCAGGGCCAGCTGAAGACCATAGTAAATTTAGTATAGAGACAGTTAACCTAAAACAGATGTGCGTCACAGCTGTTCCCAGAATCAAATCTCTGATCAACACATGAATCAGCATTTCAAATCAATCAATAAGTGGTAAAAAAATAGGATTGACAGTCAATTAAAACATTTAGATGCTTTAAACAAATACAAAGTGATGATCTCTCATTATATATTACAGAAACATGTTTTTTATGACCAATAAAGATAGTTATTATTTTTTGTTGAAGTGTCCAATAACCACATATGTGCATAATATATATTTAAATGATTGTTTTCTGCTTTTATATACATAATATTATCATTAATATATCTGAAGGTGAATAACCTGTTTTAAGAGACTAATATTGCACATCAAAGTAATAAAGTCATTGCAAACTTTTTCAATGTACATTAATTATCATTAAGCATTATATTAATGTAATGATTTTTATTGCCACTTTTTTTTCAAGTTAAAAAATCCTCTCTGCCCAGATAAGTTGTAGTAGGCCTTTTTTTTTAGATGTGCTAGTCAAACTACATACCATTTACTATAGCATTAATAAAATGAACTGCATAATAATAATAATAGAGTTAATGAACATTCAAATTAAGTCTACTTAAATGTGACACATTGCATGCATACCACTGGTGAGCTCGTAGCCGAACACTTTCGGGTCCCGTCGGGTCGAGCAGTTCCAGCGTTCGTGTTTGAACTGCGTTTGGCACTCGGTGATGCCCAGGCGCGCGCCCTCTTTAACGCTCGGTAGAAGGTGCGGTTTGCGCGCGCACAGCTCCTTCTGCTTGTGCGACAGGGGCAAATGCGCGCAACCCAACTTCTCGGGCACTCCTACAGATGTGATGCCCAACCACCTGTGATGCGGAGCAGTGTGACACAAAGATCAGAAGCGGTTCTCCTCTCCTGTCGGCCTGGATTGAAATGCCATAACCAGGCCCGAGGAAAAGGAGACAATTTTCAAAAATTTTATTCAAACATTATTTGACAGTAAAAGCAACATAGCACGTATATACTTACATCCAACTTCCCTGAGAGCACAGAGGGCAAACTGAGAGCCATATAAGGAATAAATAGTAAACTGCATGTATTCCACAACCGGTGTTATCCATGTCCACTTCATTTAACAAGTCCCGAAATGAACGTTAGGACAAAGACGACTCATACCGGTCCACTACATCTACTATCTAGCGTATGTAATCCACAAACGGCGCTTTTAAAATTCACAAGCTCCTTTTATGTATCCATTAAGTCGCAGGTACGAACTAAAACGTCCCACCACCAACAAGTCACCTTCGCCATCAGTGCGAACTCAAATAGACAAACAGTTTTATGCTGCTGTTGGAAAACGCGCAACTAAACACTCTCATGTGCAGCGCTCCCACATCGTGATTGGTTGGAAACATTCATTAATATTCAGAAGATAAGATCGTTCTCAACACTGATTGGACGACCCGATGTTGGCTTGGAGTTAGGTGAGAGAGCACAAAGCGAGCGCGACTGATAAGCAGAAAGAATCAAGTAGCCTACACTCGGGGTTTTTTGTGAGATTGAAAAGACTGTGTTAAGGATAAAAAGGACTTTAGTATTTAACTGAGCATATTTAACATATTTTTTTTTTTTAAAAAACAAGGTTAAAATAAAAGACTGAAGAACAGAAACCCTGACGCTTAGACAAAGTAAAACCATGTAAAAGCAACAATGTTTAAATTTAATTTAATACTACTTAACTGCCCACGGTGTTCAAATTATAGCTACAATGCCTTGCAAAGGCGTCGACTATTATGAAATAACTACGATAAATTAATAATTTCAAGGTCTAACAGATTGTTAGTAAATGTGTAACGTTAAAGGTATTTTCCGGGCGTAATCTTTTAAAGTTTGTCACCACTCACCAGCAACGTAGTTTATAATTTGGCGCCATTAACACAGATAAAGACTCTTAAAGACTTAACTGTACTTATACTAACGTGTTTGTGTTATATTTGTGATAAGCAATAATAAAAGTGATAGCGACTTATCTCTCTTCATCGACATACTGCCTGAAAATGCTCAAAATGGACAGCGCTACTGTTGTTATGGTTACCAGCAGCGTCAGCTGAAAAAAACAAAAAAACAAAAACGCGCACAACCCAATTTATAATCTAGCTTTTATTATTACTTAAACTTTTATATTTATTTTATCTTTATTTTGGCTGAATTTGAAAGATTACAGATTAATGCTATTTCATGTTTCGATTTTAAAGCAGTGATTCCCAACCTGTGGTACTTTGAAGGATTTCGATTATGCCTATAAAACATAAATAACTAAAACAACGATGTTATTAATTCAACTTTACAATTAAGAAAACGCAAGTGAGCACAGAATATATTTGCTACTTTGTTTAGTTATTGATAATCAACTTTAATAATAATGTTAATAATAATCTTATTAATAATAATTTTGATTGACATAGTGATATCCAGTATATTACGAGTCGAAAGCAACATATTTCATATTTGGTGTCGATTAAGGGGTACTTGAGTCTTATATGGGGGTACAAAAAAGTTGAGAAAATCTGCCTCAGATAATTAATAAAATCATTACAGTCTTAAGTAAAAAGTTGATAAAGAAATGTAATTATATAGTCATAAATATAATGATATAAAGGCTTGTTGAATACATTTTAATAGAAAGGGTTCTTTTTCAGCAAAAGTTTTGTTTACACTACATTACACAGTATGTCAAATATTTTTTCTGCTAACATATGACCTAAATAGCAGAATTAAGGTAAATATTTGATAAATTCAAGAACCAATTTGTTTTAAATTATGAAAATATACATTTTTAATTGTTTTTGATGTTAAGTTCCATTTCATGTTGATTGCTGGAATCATACATTTCATGCATAGGCTACAACCAGACAAATATCTTGGCACAGCCCTTCATAAACATTCAAAACATATGTAATAAATTGACCCTAAAACTCTGACATGTCAACGAGAGAAAAATCACATGCTGTGGAATCTTTACAGTTCAACACATGGATTCATGGGTTCATTTTACTTCAAGTAACTGGTGGGAAGATACGTTTTATGGGATATTTCAAATAAATCCTGCTCATTTTTCTCTCCACAAACCACTTCCTGTTTAACATAAATTATGGACAAATGAAACATCATGCATTCCAGCAATTTAGAGTAAATCCAGCAACAATATAAAAAATCTTACCATCAAAACAGTATAAATATTCTCTTTTTTGTAAACATAATTTATAACATTTTACACAGATTGTTATTAAAGGCACTGGAAAACACTGGTAGAAAAATAAATGTAGAAATATGTGTGAGGAACATAAGACAGCAATACTATAACATACAATATCCATCATAAGACCTTTGGCATAGAAAATACTTCATAAATACTTGTGAACCTGGCATGTGAAGGAAAGGGGGTGTAAAGCTAGACTTCAAAAGTGACAATGTGAGGCAGGGTGACATCAAAGGCACTCCACAGCAGCCGCAAAATGTTCCCAAAACATATTGAGAGCATTTCAGCCCGTGGTTCCGCAGTAGCAGCATTGTGGGAATGTTGCATGAGCGTTGTAGGAAAGTTTTTGAAAGGCTGTTTGAAGGGGCCGCACGACCGTCTCACAGTTTTTTCATCAGCGTCGCACTGCAGCCACTGCCTGCTCTTAAGCCGCAGCTGCCAAAGTCATTTTGACAGGGCTTCAGGGGGTCTCATTGAACCCTTCACACCCCTTTTCCATCTGGATCGCTCTACACAGAAATACACATGCACAAACAGACACCTACCTAACTTGCCCTCCAATTTACCACTTAGATACAACATATGGTGTGGTAGATTCAGACCAATCGGTGTGCACAGTTTAGCCCTTTCTCAACACATTGAGCACATATGTACGTATTCACAGCTAATCATACACACACACACACCTGAAAAACATGGACAGGTTAGCGTCACCAGCCGCTAATTGTCTTTTTGTCACTGTTGGCGAATGGTCCCATTGACGGCATGATTCACACATATCAGGCTGAGGAGGATCTCCGAGTACACCACGTTCACTGGTCCCTTTACGTGGTAGGACACGTCAGGTGGAGACGATGGATCCTCATGCTGTTGAGGCCCCATTTGCTCATTGGCTGGGTTCCCACTTTCTCCACCAAGTCTCAAGATTTTCAAATTCCTTTGGGAAGCAGCAGTTGGAAATGGAAGCTTATAGACCTGCAAACAATGTAAAATGATCCTCAAATACACATTTCTTGGTCAAATTTAATTTCTTCAGAATCATCTGAGCTAATGGATGACCTATGCCATATTATAGTGCGCGCACACTTTTTTTTAGCAGCATTGGTAGCAGAAGTATTTTTCCCATAGGGATTTTAAAGTGTTATATGCCATGAATCAAACCAACCAGCTACAAGGTGAATCATAAAATCACAATATTGCAAAGTTTATTTGAAGCGAAAAAGTAGTTGAAAATTGGACAAAAAGACAAAGGTTTAAGGCTTTGTTCTTAAATGATTAGCTCACTTTAAAATGAAAATTACCCCTAGTTTTACTCACCCTCAAGCCATCCTAGGTTTATATGACTTTCTTCTTTCTGATGAACACAGTCAGAGTTATATTAATAAATAGGCAGTGGCTACTGGCACTACGTGCAAATAGTGATAGATGCTATTTACACTAAGTGAAAATAGCATATTTTCTTAGCAGTAGATGCTATTTACACAATTTTTTGGCGGAAGCTAGATATTTTTACTTTATAACTTGTTAAATATGGATATACGCACAAACACATTGCTTTGCTTCAGAAGGCCTTTATTAACCCCCCTTTGGAGTACGTTTATGATGGATGGATGCACTTTCTTGAGCTTCAAATTCGTTGGTCCCGTTCATTGCCATTATAAAGCTTGGATGCGTCAGGATATTTATTAATATATCTAGGATGGCTTGAGGGTGAGTAAAGCTTACGGTAATTTTCATTTTAAAGTGAACTAATCCTTTGGAGTATGAATTAATCCTTTAATGATGGAAAGATCTACAATCCGATGATGAAGCACTGCGAACAACAATAAAATTAAAAATGGAGAAATATAAAACTATTCATTTAATGTTATTGAATATATATAGAAAAAAATGCTTGTCACAACTCTCTGATTGGTGGAATTTTTGTACAGCATCATGGGTAATGTAGTTTTTTTTTTTTTGCCATGAATTCAGCTGTTAAACATAATTATTTTAAAAATGAGTTGAAATAATGCGGACTGACGGCTTCAACAGAAGCATATACCATTGGTTAACAACCCCGAAGTTCACAGTAGGTCTGTCTTTAATTGTTTAGAGTTTATCATTAAAAATCAGTTTCGCTATGGAAAAAAATGTTACTTCCAGAACCGGACTGTTGCACTCTACACACAGGGAATAAGAGATTTTGATGTAAGCAAATACAAACCCGATTACAAAAAAGTTGGGACACAAATTGTGAATAAAAAAAGAATGCAATAATTTACAAATCTCATAAACTTATATTTTATTCACAATAGAATATAGATAACATATCAAATGTTGAAAGTGAGACATTATGAAATGTCATGCCAAATATTGGCTCATTTTGGATTTCATGAGAGCTACACATTCCAAAAAAGTTGGGACAGGTAGCAATATGAGGCCGGAAAAGTTAAATGTACATATAAGGAACAGCTGGAGGACCAGTTTGCAACTTATTAGGTCAATTAGCAACATGATTGGGTATAAAAAGAGCCTCTCAGAGTGGCAGTGTCTCTCAGAAGTCAAGATGGGCAGAGGATCACCAATTCCCCCAATGCTGCGGCGAAAAATAGTGGAGCAATATCAGAAAGGAGTTTCTCAGAGAAAAATTGCAAAGAGTTTGTATTTATCATCATCTACAGTGCATAATATCATCCAAAGATTCAGAGAATCTGGAACAATCTCTGTGCCTAAGGGTCAAGGCCAGAAAACCATACTGGATGCCCGTGATCTTCGGGCCCATAGACGGCACTGCGTCACTTACAGGAATGCTACTGTAATGGAAATCTCAACATGGGCTCAGGAATACTTCCAGAAAACATTGTCGGTGAACACAATCCACCGTGCCATTCGCCGTTGCCGGCTAAAACTCTATAGGTCAAAAAAGAAGCCATATCTAAACATAATTTAGGCGTTTTCTCTGGGCCAAGGCTCATTTAAAATGGACTGTGGCAAAGTGGAAAACTGTTCTGTGGTCAGACGAATCAAAATTTGAAGTTCTTTTTGGAACACTGGGACGCCATGTCATCCGGACTAAAGAGGACAAGGACAACCCAAGTTGTTATCAGCGCTCAGTTCAGAAGCCTGCATCTCTGATGGTATGGGGTTGCATGAGTGCGTGTGGCATGGGCAGCTTACACATCTGGAAAGGCACCATCAATGCTAAAAGGTATATCCAAGTTCTAGAACAACATATGCTCCCATCCAGACGTTGTCTCTTTCAGGGAAGACCTTGCATTTTCCAACATGACAATGCCAGACCACATACTGCATCAATTACAACATCATGGCTGCGTAGAAGAAGGATCCGGGTACTGAAATGGCCAGCCTGCAGTCCAGATCTTTCATCCATAGAAAACATTTGGCGCATCATAAAAAGGAAATGCGACAAAGAAGACCTAAGACAGTTGAACAACTAGAAGCCTGTATTAGACAAGAATGGGACAACATTCCTATTCCTAAACTTAAGCAACTTGTCTCCTCAGTCCCCAGACGTTTGCAGAAAAGAAGAGGGGATGCCACACAGTGGTAAACATGGCCTTGTCCCAACTTTTTTGAGATGTGTTGATGCCATGAAATTTAAAATCAACTTATTTTTCTCTTAAAATAATAAATTTTCTCAGTTTAAACATTTGATATGTCATCTATGTTGTAGTCTGAATAAAATATTGAAATTTGAAACTTCCACATCATTGCATTCCTTTTTTATTCACAATTTGTACAGTGTCCCAACTTTTTTGGAATTGGGTTTGTACATCTATCGGTTTGTGTGGCTCCGTTCTCTGACAAGGGACACGTTTTTTAAATTAGGAAACTAGTCTTTATCCCATTTCAGTTTTATATCCTCTTTAAATGGCCAATTCTTATTAGCTCCCTGCTCTACAAAATACTTAATGGTTAAGAACTTGTTTCCTCTAAGCACTAAATAACAAAAAATATATCAAAAACCAAGCAACAGCTCCGTTAAAACTTAAGCAATAGACCCTGATGTTATGTGTCGTTAAGTTTGTCTGGTCTAAATCCGCTGGCCTGTTGTCAGATGTGGCCGCTCTGCAGTGATATCAGTCCCATATGTGAGCAGGTTTGGTGTTTCTACCACCACTTCACACACTAAGTGAGCTAATACATCTGTTCCCAACCTGCACTTTATTGGCTAATAAAAACCTGCCTAATTTCTAATTACTCATTAACTGATCCGCAAATCACATTTAGAGTGAAATAAAAAAAGGAATGGCTTCTCTTTTAAAAGATTTATGGGGCTGGAAGACTGGAAAAGTGTTTCTAGCAGGATCTATATCCATGTATATGAATAGAGTGAGATTTGTAGAACTGTTTCATTTGCACACATGTATGTGTGGATCTAAAAAATACAGAGTCAATTAGATGCAACTTCTGTGCAGTAAATTACATCCATAATAATACAATTACAGACACAAATTTACAGAGACCCTGGTTATTACCCAATAACATGGTTATTAAAATAAGTTATGTTCTTTGGCTTTAAATTAATACAAGTGAGGTAGATCTTTAAACAGCATAATTGCATTTTTTCCTTACAAGTAATAACATTACTCCAGTCTTCAGTGTCACATGATCTTTCAGAATTAATTCTAATATGCTGATTTGGTACTCAAGAAACATATTCATATTCAACATATTTTCAATGTTGAAAACTGCTGCTATTTTAATTTTTCTGGAAACTGTGATTTAAAAAAAAAAAAAAAAAGATTCTTGACGAATTGAAAGTTCACAAGAACAGAATTTGAAATAAAAACATTTTGTAACATTATAAATGCATCCTTTCTTAATGAGTTCTTGCTTTATAAAAATATACATTTTTACGCAAAACTTTTGAACGGTAATGTATATGTATTTTTTTCTTTTACCTCATGGAAATGGCAGGCACATCGTCCCTGCAGGAACTCCTTATAACGACCCATAGTGATGCTGAGAGTGTCAATGACCTCAAATCCAAGATGCTTGGCACTTTCCAGAATATTCTTGTTCACATTATAGAGTTCTTGCACTCCATTCTAGAACCAATGAATGAAGATGATAAAGACTGTCAATAAATGAATAAATAAAGTGAAAAAAATCAATATCTGGTCTACAGACCAGATCCAAGGACATCTCTTGATCTCCAGTGGTTCTTACCAGTGGAAGGGAGCGAATACCATCCACAGGCAGATGGAAACCCATCCCTAAAGACTTCACCACCACCATGATGTTCTCAAGACCCTCCCTTGGAGATAAGTTAGAGATATGATGTTAAACATTCAAAGCCACACAGACAGACTGGTAGTAAACCACACCAAGCAAAACCAGCAACCTTAAAAAGGAAGAAAAGTATTGGCCATCGGAACATTGTTAATTAAAATGTGGTTAAGTCAAGCTAATAATGAACAGGCTGGGTTTGTGTGGTGTTTGGGTACATGTTTACCTCTTTAAAACCTGTTGAATGGTGCTCAAATGGTTCAGGTTCAGCCACTGCACCCCTCCAGCGACCAGCACTGTCTGAGGTGAGTTCTCAAGGGGTTGTGACCTGTCCCGGTGGAAGTGGTTTCAAAGAAGAGGTTAAAGATCAACACCACATCCTGAAAGCATAATCAAAAGTTCATGCCAAGAACTGATCCGCAATTCTAAGTCAATAAATGTGCATATTAGGGGTGTAACGGTACACAAACATGACAGTTGGTACAAGTTTGGTACAGCGGGGTGGTGAGGGGGTTAGTAGTTATATAAAATATAATTAATATATAAGCTAATATAGGGAATATATTTAGTGAAATACTACCCTCTAGAGTTAATTTCTCTAATGAACTGACATGCTGTGGACACTTAATGACTTGCCTGAGATAAATGTAATGCTACGCGAGATATCATTCTCAAGCTGATTTATTGATGCCTTTCCGCGGTTGAAACACTGGTTGACAGATTACACGTAAACATATAGATCATCTCTTCTTCTTCTGTGCTTTTTCTTGTTGCGGTGGTTAGCGAACAATATTGCATTACCGCACACGTCCCCTTCTGGATTGGAGTGTGAATTGCCTGTGATTGACTCTATTTGTCGTCTGACTGCATGCACCGAATCAGGATGTCCATACCGTATGGTTCGGGACAAATTCATGTACTGTTACACCCCTAGTAATGTACTTAGTTTTCTACCACTAAAACAAAACGAAATTTTGCTTATTAATTTCATTTTGCAAAAACAAAACGTGTCAGATCATTCAAGCAGCTCCCAAAACATGTCCCTAACAGATGCACACTAAAACACACTCAAACACAAACCCAAAATCGCATCTGTG
Source organism: Elopichthys bambusa (assembly GCA_037101425.1). Taxonomy (NCBI): domain Eukaryota; kingdom Metazoa; phylum Chordata; class Actinopteri; order Cypriniformes; family Xenocyprididae; genus Elopichthys; species Elopichthys bambusa. Next base: position 7,056,765 of record CM074454.1, on the reverse strand, counting down.
CTGCATATCCCACCCTTCTGCCCACATCAGTAGCTGTGTGAGATCAACAGCGTGCTGAGCCAGCAGTGGTTACCGTCCCTGCTGAGATATTCTGATTTGACACACAGCCTCCCAACCACATACAGCCCACATCCCACCATCAAACACGCTGCCAAAGTCATTTAGTGTGTTAACAAGGCCTTTGCCACTTTAGACAGACACCAAACCCGCACATTCACAAATTAATGGGTGTAATCCACAGCCACATGGATACAAACATCCTCCGGCGTACACACAGACACACAGACCTTTCTAGAAGCTGCTGCAGAGCTCTTTGAAAGGTGGGTCTCTGGGACTTTGGCAGCCAGAATTGTGGGTAGTAGGAGTAGCTGACGATAGTTCGGCCCTGGTTTAGGTTGTGGTAGACAATGGTGTCGTGGGCCTTGTCCCAGTCCTCCAGTGTGGTGTTAACCCTCTCCATCAGGTAGTACATCATCCCTCGATTGGTGGAGTCACCAATAAACAGGACCTGAGGGAAAACATGCATGTATATGTCAGATGTTGTAAGACCTGGGCTGGTTTCTTAAATTTTTGATCTTGTCAAGTCAAAAATTAGGCTGCACAATACACACAATCCTTCATTTAAAAGGCACAAGTCAGTCTTTATGTGTTTTACTATGTGTCTTATTAAACAACATATTCTTCCAAAAGGTTTTCCAAAACATAATAGCGAGGTTACCAAATTATTATTCTGCTGGTCATGTGATCTCAACATGGCCGCCTCCAAGAGCGTTCCACCCAGTGTTGGGTAAGTTACTCTAAAAAATTAATTAATTACTTGCTACTAATTACATCTTTAACAATGTAATTAGATTACGGTAATAATTACTCTTTCTAATTACTCTCTACTAGTAATAGTAAGTAATTGCATTACTTACTATTACTAATTATTTTTTTCTAAATCCCATATCATCTTGACCAGGGTCCGTTCTTCCTCTCGCTTTTTCGCGTCACGCTTAGTGTGAAAGGGCCTTTAGATAATTAATGTGGTTCAGATAAAATACTATTTTGAGTTTCTGTTCATTAAATCAATCGCCTTCATTGTATTAACTCAAATGCTTAATTTCAATGAACTCAAAATTTTAAGGCAACCAGGTAACTTACTTACCAACAATTTTTTATTTTTTTTTACAGTGCAGTAATTAATTACTTAGTAATGTATTACAACCAACACTGCGTAAAATGAAACAGCCAGGGGCGGACTGGCCATCGGGAGTACCAGGAGTTTTCCCGGTGGGCCACTGGACAATGTGGGCCGGCCCATTGATTGCAACGTAAATATATATGAAGAATGAATTACAGTAAATTTTCATATTTGTATATCCTTCCGTCAGCCCAGACGAATTGTTCACGCGGGTGCGGCCCACTTGAGGCAAAAAACTCTAATCCGTTTAGTGTGCTCACTCGGTCTGTCCAAAAGCGCTTGTCAATGTCAAAATGTTTGAGATGTCCAATCAAATCAAAGGAGGCGGGATTTACTGTCTATAGAAACCGAGCAGCACGGCACTTTTTATTGCTTGAAGAATTTGAGCTGAGGTAAGATAAGCAGCCGAACATGATCAGACAATATACAGCAATATCTGCTGACTACGATAAAAAAACTAAAAAAAAAACTGTTAAAAGACGGATATTCATTTCCAGGGATGCAAACTACTTCTAACCTTTTTGGATGTTTTATATTTTAATGACATTTACGTTATTCGTCTCACAATGCACAAAGAAACATTAACGTAGCCTATAGTTTTCAGCATGTCAGATAAGAGTGAATGTTTGTGTATCTGTTGTCAGGATTTCTTCAGTAATTTCACAATCATTTGAAAATTATTCATAAAACTTGAAATATCATTCACACTAAACATGACAAAACCAGCAACTTTCATATTCAAGTAGCCTATGGAAAGTTTGGAAAGTGTCTAAAATATATAATTTTCTAATTAGTTATTTTACAGACTGGCGATCAAAAGTTTGAAATAAGACTTCTTTAATGTTTTTGAAAGAGGAAGGCGGAATTTATTTGATCGAAAATACAGTCAAATAGCTGTTTTCTATGTGGATTTATTGTAAAATGTAATTTATTCCTGTGACCAAAGCTGAATTTTTAGCATAATTACTTTAGTCCTCAGTCACGTGATCCTTCAGAAATAATTCTAATATGCTGTATTTTTCATAAATATAGAATTTTTACACTCTATTCCACAATTGGAGCTCTATTCCATAAAATGACAGCTGTCAAGCTCCTGAAAGGACAAACACTATAACCACTAGAAAGGCACCATAAAACAGTCCACATTCTGCACTACATTCTAAGACTTAGACCATACCAGAGCATTCCCAAGACTGAATAAATCTTAGGAAGGTCAAAAAAGGAACTAAAACAAAATATTATAAAATGGATGCTAAATAAATACATAAATATGACCTTTCAAATACTTAAAAGGTCCTATGTGAGCGCCAGACTGCAGACAACACCAATGTGAGGAAATGAATGAACAATTGTGTCATTATAAGGGTAAAAATTACAATATGCTTTGCTAAGATCACAGTCGCCATGAAGTACTTCACAAAAGTCTAATAAGCTTGGATGTTCATCTGTGTGTGCGCTTTTGGCAATGAAGTTGGCAGGAATGCCAGTCTAAATCACAAGATCTCAGGGAGCGGGCATTGGCTGACACTGTGGTCTGCAGACATGCTCACAAGATTAAGGACTAATACTTTCAGCAAGAAGTCAGAAGTTACACTCATGTTGTTCCAAACCTGTATTTTTAACAAAAGAAAATATTTAAAAAAAAAAAAAAAAAAAAAATATATATATATATATATATATATATATATATATATCACTAGTGCCATACAACAACACTGTCACAAAAAAGGTACGGTGCTTGTCACTGGGGCAGTACCCTAAGGTACAAAGGTAAAAAGGTACTAATATATACTTTTAAAGTACTAATATTCACCTTTAAGGTACTAATATGCACCATTTAGGGGTAAGAAGGTACAAAGATGTACCTTTTCACTTTTGTAACTTACAGTACTGCCCCAGTGACAAGCACTGTACCTTTTTTTCTGACACTGTGAACAGTGTTCAGGGGCTGTAAATAAAATAAATTGTACATAAAAAAATAATATATATAGACTGTTTGTGTGTTTAAATATAAATATAAATACTAAAAAATGTGTTTTGTACAGGAAAAGTAACAGCATACAATTTGAAATGACACTGTGAACTCCAAACGACGCACAGGGGTGTCTTGAGACTGTAGAACATGAAACAAATTTATGAGTATAACTCTAGACCTTGACAATCTAAAGCTCTTTTATTTGAAACAATCTTTCCTTAAGAGTCACTCTTTTCCTGTTGGATGGGCTCGCAGTCAGAAGGTTGTGGTTTGTCTGTAGTGAGAGCTTGGGCCCTTGTGTAATGTGGCCATTTGTTTGTGTCAGATCTGATCTTGTGAGTCTTAAATCGAGAAAAGGTGGAAAGAGTCATGCTGTGAAGATGAGCGCTGAGGGAGTGTTTGAAGCAGGAACAGACTGTAGATTTGGCACACAGCTCTGAAAACTCCTGCTGGGCTTTAGGCAATAATTTAAAAACACAAGAGGTGTGCAGATTACATTAAGATAAAAATATATATATATTAGAAAAAAAAAAATCTATCTGCAAACACAAGTGAGTATATGGTGTTCTTTTTCAGATTCCTTCTCTCTCTTCTTTCCAAAGGAATTAACAGCATATTTATATGTGCATATATAAAAGCAGCAGTGTAATTGAATCATGTGGTTGCTGTGAACTCAGCACCTGCTGTTAATCTCTGATCATCAGCTGTTCGCTGCCACTGGAACTTCAATGCTATTTGAGCTGCCTGCCTTCCACATTAATGTATTCATCTGTACTGTATATACACACATATGGCAAAGCTGTCAGCTGCAGATTAACCAGTGAAATGTATTTTAACATCAACTGCAGGGAAGAATGCAAATTCAAACAGTGGATTCAAACTGAGTACTGGTAACACTTTATAACTTCCATTAATGAGTCATTAAAATATTGTTGCACATTTGGACAGTTACACTACCGTTCAAAAGTTTGGGGTCAGTAAGATTTTTATTTTTTTAAAGAAATCATTAATTGATCAAAAATGACATTTATAATGTTAGAAAAGATTTCTATTTTAAATAAATGCTGTTCTTTGAACTTTCTACTCATCCTGAAAAAGAATCCTAAAAAAATGGATCATGGTTTCCACAGAAATATGTTTGTTAACGTTACTATGGAAAAACAATGTGTGTTATGTCATATGATGTTTTTGGTTCCTGGTTCCTTACCTTCCGGTCCATCATGCAAGTTTGCAACTGAGGTTGGTCCAGCAAGGGGTGATAACAGCTGTCAGGTTGCCAGGCAACTTCTCTCCAATCACAAGTCCTGTTATCTGAACAGCTCAGGCACGGGACGACCCAACGACCTGATAGAGATGTAAAAAATTCTTTACAGTGCACTATACTAAATTTCTATGACAACATCTACTCAAATTACAGTGTTCACATGTGATTCACAGTGGAGGGAATCTCTGTGAAGTTTTGAAGTCTTCTACAGCTGTATATCAAAAGTTCACCATAAAACACTGAATCAGGTGGGAAACTTTGCAGCTAGACATGATTACTTTATTGTGCTAGGTACATTTTATATACATCACATATTTGGACCTTTTATCCATAAAATGTATTTAGTTTGCAGAATTTCATTGTCATTTCTTTGGAAATTACCACTGTATTCTGTGTTGTTTGATAAATACAATTTCATAGTACAATAAGTGTGCAAATGAATTTCATCTTTGTGAAGTGATTTTACTTTAACATTTCAGATTCTCGATTTTATGGAAGCTTGTTTCCACCATGAAATAAAAATAAAAAAGGAATTTTTTTTTCTCAGAATTGCGAGATATAAACTCACAATTGCATGTTATAAATTCAGAATTGCAATTCTGACTTTTTTTCTCTGAATTGTGACATATAAACTCGCAGTTGCATGTTTATAATGTCAAATTGTGAGGGGAAAAAGACTGACGTTTTTTCTCAGAATTGCGACAATATGGAAGCTTGTTTCCATCATGAAATAAAAATAAAAAAAGGTAATTGCGACTTTTTATCCAAGAATTCTGACTTTCTTTCTCAGAATTGTGAGATATAAACTCACAGTTGCAAGTTATAAAATCAGAATTGCATGATATAAAGTCAGAATTGTGTGATTAAAAAAAAAAAAAAAAATCGCAATTGTAACGACATCTCGCAATTCTGACTTTATATCACGCAATTCTGACTTCATAACTCGCAATTGCGAGTTTAAATCTCACAATTCTGAAAAAAAGTCAGAATTGCTTTATAAAGTCAGGATTGTGTGATTAAAAAAAATCGCAATTGTAACGACTATATCTCGCAATTCTGACTTTATATCACACAATTCTGACTTCATAACTCGCAATTGCGAGTTTAAATCTTGCAATTGTGAGGAAAAAAGTCAGAATTGCGAGATGCAAACTCTCAATTGTGAGAAAAAAAAGTCAGAATTGTGAGATAAAAAGTCGCAATTTTTTTAAAATTTAGTGGCGGAAACAAGCTTCCATACAAATTACATTGGTTCGCACACACAAAGTTTATAGCTCCATCTCAAACAGTTAGTTAAAGTAGTTCCCCACTGTCTTTGATGCACTACCCTGCTGAGGATGGTCTTTTTAGCACTGACTGAAACCTCTGAACTCTAACCTGGTGACTTTAAATCCAAAAGGCCTAGCAGCTGAACATACACTGAAGAGGGACAACTCACTCAACCACTCAAACCTGTATGAAGTGATTATTTTCCCCCATAAAGTCAGCACTGATGCCCTAACCTTATAATTGAGCAATAATTCAACACAGGCAATGAATCAGTGCATTATCACACTGTAAAAGCAGACGCATAAATTTCCAAACTCTGAGTTCACTAGCAAACCTTTCCCATCCTCTAGTGGAGCGGCTAATAAACCGTGAATAATGCTAATATAGCCAAACACACGATGAACTACTTTGCAACTGAAATGTGGTTTTAGGGCCAACATCGTCATTCACACCAGAGGAAAAATAGGTGGAAAATGTATCATCTGTCCACAAAACAGAAAATCTGCAACAACCAGTTTGACTTTATGAGTTACCTTATATGAAAAAACAGGACTGTAAATCTTACAGCAAGTTTTGGATTCAAATTTCAGATACTTTACTACAAGCCCATGATCAAAACCTGGAAGAAACCTACCAGGTTCATCTCCTGAGAGGCAAGGCCGAGGTGAGACCTGGGCTTCTCCTGAAGATCTCAACCCTGGAATGGGCTCCAAACCGCAGGGCTGATCTGGTCTGACCACAAGGCCACAATCCTGCTCAGATAAAGTGGAAAAAGAAAGAGAAACAGGTGAGTTTTGTGTCTGGAAAGATATTTTGAGATGCTGGTTGCACTCTTGTATTCAAAATTTAAGCGCTCAAGACAATAAAATCACCCTTTGACAGATAAAGATTGAGTTGTTGTGAAGTTTTCATGGCTTTCTTCACCCTAGCTTTCCCCCTTCGCTTTCATGTGTCCGCATACACGAGGTTCCTCACGGACAAATTAAAGCAGGCGCGCCGCCTGACGCCTGCCCTGCAGCCTTGCCCCTTGTTATGGGTCAAGGGTCAAACAAACCTAACAGGCTAAATGACAGCAGTGAGCCTACTCCGCCGACCCCTGAAGTGCCTCACGGGAGCCATCGGGTCTGGCTCGACTTCAGAAGACCAGCTCTCCGTTGACTCTTTTGCTTGCCCCCTTCCTTAACACTTTGCACAGGGGCTTCTCAAAGCCACGTAACATTCCCCAAGTTCCTGCCGCTGTTCTCGACAAAGTGCCACAAGACAACTTAACAGGGATTTTCTTGTTCGTACCTGCACACAGTGTGTGCGTGCAAACACGAGCGAGCTTTTGATTCTGAGCAGCCCAGCATAAATCAGACGGTTCATCCGAGCCTGGCGGAAACCGCCTAGTGCTTTATGCATCGGAGCCGGCGAAAAGTTAGCATCCCTCCGGAAAGGAAAATGCGTGTAATTAATTCACATTCGGAGGGCAAAGAAACATGAAAGAACAAAAACCCTTCATTTTATCTCTCTCATCTGTCATTTTTCCATTCCTTGGAGAAGAAAATTATGGAATAAAGAGTTTCGTCCAAGGTCAGGTACTTTCAGGTTCTTCTCAAGCTCAGATCAGAGTTTGGCTTCTGTCTTTATATCACCAGAGAATAATGAATCAAGAGCATCTGGTTAATGAGGATTTTACAAAACCAGTATGGATGAAAGGAACATGAGGGACTGGGGAATATACAAAAACGAGAACGATTTAAAGTTGATGAAAGGGAATTTCACAGAATTTATTTATTCTCTTAAGTCATTTTGCAGGTTCTGTGAAACTCTTTGGTGATATTTCATACATACTTTCATACCTAACTCTTCAAATTAAAATTTGTGCGCACCATTTATCTTACAGACACTAATTATACTTCAGATTTAGGGTTAGTGGTTTTATTATTCTATACAACTTTGCCATGTGTGCATGTTTTTTCATTGTGTAAACATTTAAAGGGTTAGTTCTTAAGTCATTAAAGGATTTGTTCATTTTAAAATGAAAATTACACCAAGCTTTACTCACCCTCAAGCCAGCCTAGGTGTGTATGACTTTCTTCTTTCTGATGAAAACAATCTGAGTTATATTAATAAATATCCTGACGCATCCAAGCTTTATAATGGCAGTGAATGGGACCAACGAGTATGAGCTAAAGAAAGTGCCTCCATCCACATCAGTTAAGGTTTTTTCGTAAGTTGAATAGGAAAGGCGTAGGACGTAGCGTGTTTTGAACTGCGAAAGGCATTACACTTTCTTCGTAAGTCGAATACGGAAGGCGGTAAGGCAGAAGCTAGATATTTTACTTTATAACTGGTTAAATATGGATCTTTTTCTTACACAGACGCATCCCTTCAGAAGGCCTTTATTATCCCCCCGGAATATGTTTATGATGGATGGATGCACTTTCTTGAGCTTCATACCCGTTGGTCCCGTTCACTGCCATTATAAAGCTTGGATGCGTCAGGATATTTATTAATATAACTCCGATTGTGTTCATCAGAAAGAGAAAAGTCATACACACCTAGGATGGCTTGAGGGTGAGTAAAGCTTGGGGTTATTTTTTATTTTAAAATGAACTAATCCTTTAATTATATTCACCTCCATGTCGTTCAAAACCCATAAGACCTTCATTCATCTTCGGACCACAAATTAAGATATTTTCGATGAAATACCAAAGCTATTTACAGCAATTTTATTACCACTTTTCAGGCCCAGAAAGGTACTAAATACATCATTAAAATAGTCCATGTGACTGCAGTGGTTCAACCTTAATGTTATGAAGCGACAAGAATACTTTTTGTGCGCAAAAACAAAACAAATATAATTTTTTTCTGGCTCAGTATTGGCCAACATCACACCATCACACCAATACTACATTCATGGAATATTTTACCAATGTCTTTACTACCTTTCTGGGCCTGGAAAGAGGTAATTAAATTTCTGTCTACAGAGGAGTCAGAGAGCTCTCGGATTTCATCAAAAATATCTTAATTTGTGTTCCAAAGATTAAGAAAGGTTTTACAGGTTTTGAACGACATGAGGGTGAGTAATTGATGACAGAACTTTCATTTTTGTGTGAACTATCCCTTTAAGCTCTGAAAGCTTGTCTGAGCCATTCATGTTGGTTACAGGGAGCAGCGACCAACAGAAACAGCAGTGTAATCTCCGCAGATCAAAGTGAATAACCCGCGCTGATAGAAAAGCCAGGATTATTGCCGTACATCAGACCGTACTCTCAGCTGCCAACACGGTCAAGTCTCTGCCTTACTACCAGCTCTAACAAACCCTTTCAGATTCCACAAGAACCCTCTGCTTAGCTTTTATCTTTAAAAGTTTGTTTCAAGTGAGAGTCTTAAGCCTTCTGAGAGGAAGGACACATACTTAAGAGGGATGTTTTAATAAGCCGCCATTGGAGACAAAGCCCTCAGCTGTAGTGCAATGAAAGACATAAAAAATTTACAAGCAGGAGATTAGCAGCTTTTTGCTGAGGATCAAACATGTAAAACCATTCCAGTAGGATCAAGTGTCACTCTGTATTGGATTGAGCAAAGCAACTGGGAATCAAAAAAATAAAGATAAAATAAAGTTAGACTGTTTAATCTAACAATTTGGGACTTTTTTGGGGGCCGTTTTATTCATGACAGTGTACACCTTTTTAAAAAAAACTCTCCTCAAATATAACCTTTTCCTCTCTTGGCCTGAAAATAAGGTGAAATAACCATGATATTTTGTCAGATGGGACTTTGATTCGGCAGATGTTGTATTACAGGTCAGTGTGAGAGTGCCCAACCAACAAAGAGACTTAGAAGTGTCAGATAAGCTGATGCATTTGAGGCATGCTTTCTTCAACGCTAATCAATGCAAAAACGAAAGTGTAATTAAACTGGCTACATTGTGAGAAGTGCCGTATAGATGTCCCATCTGCTCAATAAAATACAGCCTTTGTTATGAAAGCCTGAAGTGGCTTTACTGAGAGTGTTTAATGTAATCCTGTGGATTGTGGATTGTAATCCTATATAGAACTGTCATGCTGTCAACCAATCCCTCACACTATAAGACAGGCTATTGGGTTTCTTTTCAATTAGGAGGATGAAAACAGAAGCAGCATATGCAGCAGGCATCAAAAAGTTTTATTTGAAAGAATATAAAAGAGGTATTCGGGCTGAATCCTTTAATCGGCTAAGAGAACAGAAAGAGAGGTTTTATTTAGAGTAACTTTAAAAGTTAAATTCTAGCATTCGCAAGTGAAAGATAACGGATTACGAGGAAGAATATTCTGGATGAAGAATAAGAAAAGAGAAGGAATAAAATAAAAAGCATCATTTTTACATTCACCAAAATTTGCTCTTTATTACTCTATGTATTCCCATCAAACCATGACGGGACAGGCAACAATGGACCAAGTCACTGAATCACTTACTAAGCAGAAGCAGGAAGCAATTTGATATACTTCATAATCACAGTATATGATTGTTTGTCAAACTGTCTCAGGCTCTGTTCTGAAGTTCTTTGTCTCCAAACATAATTACACCAATAAACATACACAAACACAAACACATGGATGCAATCAACCATAGCAGGTTTAAGCCAAAAAGCTCATATAAGATTTTGGAAAACAGTATAGACATGCTCTTATAAGGTCAGGTTATCTGAAGAGGAGCTTTACTCCACATCTGGTCTCTGTTTCCATACAGTAGATCTCTATTACAGCTGAATGCAGAGCTACTGCCAGCTATACAGTAAACACGCAACAAACACGCACACTTTAGACAAATCTGAGGCAACATAAGACAGGAGGATGTCACTCAAATGTGCAGAATATGCAATACTTCCATTCGCAAACAGCCGTAGTTTTCCCTGCAAACCTTTGATGACCCATTTCATATTGGTCAAAGATCCAATGCCACTGTTAATAATGAATAAGTCTGTATCTGATATGAGATCAGTGGATTCTGCTAATACAAACCACATGGGTACACACATAAACACACAGCAAATCTAATTACTCATATTTGCAGCGATCTTCCGAATACTTATTTGATATGGTCACTGTAAATGCTTCCCAGGCCAGGTTGAGATGCAGGGTTCAGGGGTTCATGACCTCTGATTGCATCAGCAGTCAGTGTCATCTGTTCTGGGGGGGTCAGATCAAAGCTCACAAGGTTTGGAGTTCACGTGCTTAAACACTGCCGTCGCCGGTTCGTTTTTTTTTCCCCCGAGTCATACTGAAGTGGTGTTCGACAGCTGCGGTCCTGACAAATTTGAGCTGTAATGGAAGATGACAGATGGAATCCGGTGTCGAGTCGAGCTCCATTAAAGGATCTGAGCAATCAAAATATGGATCCATCATCTACAGAAAGTACAACACAAGGATGCAATGAGAAGACAGTAAAATACCATATCTCTTTCTTTCCTTTCTGTGTCTGTCATAAATGATGGCATGACAAGTCTTGGGATTGGGGCCAGTTGAACCATTTTTATAAATTTTCCTACAAGCTAATACAAATCTACCGGCTACCAGAGAGATTTTAGTGTTTAAAACATGGGCCAGAATGCTGAATTTGTACATCCTTTAACCTGTAGGGCAACTTGCAGCAACAATTAAAAAAAAAAAAAAAAAAAAAAATATATATATATATATATACTTTAAAAAAACTATAATATAAAACTATAATATAAAAAAGAAATCTCAAAAATAAAAGAAATTACACATATATGTGTAATATAATTTTTTTAAAACATTAAAAAAGTTTTATTTTATATGATAAAAAATGTATATTTGTATTTCTTTGTTACTGTTATTTTTATTAATATTATTATTAATAATATGTTTTATAAAAATTACTGAATATATAACTGAATAATATATTTATATATTTATTATCATTATTATTGTTGCTATTATTAATATATTTTTATTAAAATATTTATAATAATAAAGATATATATATATATATATATATATATATATATATATAATACTATAAGATATAACAACTATAATAATATAACTATAATATAAAAAGGAAACCTCAAAAATAAAAAATACTACACATACATGTGTAATATAATTGTATTAAATTCATAAAAAAAGTGTTATTTTATATGATAAAAATTTTATATTTGTATTTCTGTTATTGTTATTATTATTATATTTTTACATGTTTTAATATTATTATTGTTGTTATAATTATTAATATATATTTTATTAAAATATTTATAATAACAAAAAATAAATGTGAAAATTATTATTCAGTAATTTTTATAAAATATGTTAATGACAATAGTAATTTTATATGTATATTTCTTTGTTACTATTATTATTTATAATAATAATAATATATGTAATAAATAATTAATAATAATGTTTTATATTTATATTATACTTTGTTGTTATTATGAATAACAATAATAATAATACATTTTTATAAAAAATAGCTTATTAATAATAATAATTTTTTTTTAATTAATTATTTAAATACAGTGAGTCATGACACTTACTCTGTATACTACTGAAATGTAGTGTTTTAATTGTTTGCTGTCATTGAGTTTGCAGTCTCCCTTCTCATCTGTTTCTCTCTTTCCTTCTTTTTCTCTTTCTCAGGCTAAACATGGAATCAGATAAGCATTTACTAATTACAGTGAGGAAATGAACAGAAGTCAAAGCTGCCAGTCTCATCTTTACAGAACACACACTAACTTCCTCTGTAATATGATATAGCCCTGTACCACCTGTGATACACACTCATGGCCCCCGTTTCCCCTCCATACACACACACAGGCATTAAAGAAAGTCAAAAGCACACAGCTTGGCTTTAATCAAGTGATCTTCCAGTCCTGTTAGCAGCAGAGGTAAAAAGAGTCAGTTGGACACAGACACACACTCACAGCTGCTCTTACTTCACTGATCTATCTCTCGGTAGGAGAGCTGAAAAACGAAAACAGGCAACAGAGTTATTCAGAAACGTAAGTGTAAGATTTAACGGCGGGAAATTTCTAGTCCTTGAAGACAAATTGGACTAAGGTCAAAAATGTTGCATCTTTACTTTGGCCAGAATGAATCACCGCCAAAGCCGATCTTTCTTTAACTGGTTGGGGCTAGAAGGTCTGTAATACTTAACATATCTGTTAGCATTCTCATTCATCTCAATGGCAGGACTTTCGTAGAATTCATCCATACATGATTTTTTATATATAATTATAATTATATAATTATATAATTAAGTATATAATTACTCTTACTTTACTATAATATCTAGATGCATACGCTACCGTTCAAAAGTTTGGGGTCTGTAAGATTTTTACATTTCTTTTAAAGAAGTCTCTTATGCTCACCAAGGCTACATTTATTTGATCAAAAATAATCCTGTGATGCAAAGCTGAACTTTTAGTATCATCATTCCAGTCTTCAGTGTCACATGATCCTTCAGAAATCATTCTAATATGCTGATTTGCTGCTAATGAATTAATTTTTGGTAACACTTTATTTCTATAGTCTAGTTTAGACATTTAACTAGCTATAAGCAACTTTGCATCTACATGTCAACTAACTCTCATTAGAATATTAGTAGACTGTCTGCTTAATATCTGCTAACAGTTTATTTTGATGGTCCCTCAACAGACATTCTACTGACTACTTAAGTAAAAAATTAAGTAACTTTACAAGTACATGTCAACTTATTCTACTAACCCTAACCCTATAACCTAACAGTCCTCTAATGCTTTACTAATGAGAGCTAGCTGACATATAGTTGCAAATGAATGAGAGTTACTTAGTAGAATGTCTAAAGTATGAAAAAACACTGTGCAATCCATGACAAAGCACACAAACTGACTGAAGCATAGTAAAGCCTACTGACCATGCTAATAGTGAACCACCAGCGGTTTTGTTATTGTGAAATAATTGGGCCCTGGACCACAAAAACACAAGACAGAGCAGGAAGTCAGCTTCTGAGTGAGATTGGCAAACAGCTTTTAGCTGGATCCTTTCTTTAACAGGGACTGATTAAGAGCAGAACGGATACATTTACTCATTTCTCTGGTACAAGTGAGCTGATTAGGTACAAAGCAAAAAGTAGGCTGTGGCCAGACCGCAGAACCATTCAATGAAAACCAGCAGTCAGGTCCAAAAGTTACCACATGGTTTTTCTGTTATAATGCAGGATCTTTGGGGAATGTCTCTCAGACTCTAAACCAGTTTCCCCATCTTGCTCGTTTCTGGTTCCGTATTTGGACACTTAAAGGGATAGTTCACCCAAAAATGAAAATCATCCCATAATTTACTCACCCTCAAGCCATCCTAGGTGTATATGACTATCTTCTCTCAGACAAACACAATCAGGGTTAAATTAAAAATATTCTGGCTCTTCAAAGCCTTATAATGGTAGTAAATTGCGCTCACAATTTAAAGCCCCAAAAACCACATCCATTTATCATAAAAGTAATCCATATGGCTTCAGGGGGTTAATAAAGGCCTTCTGAAGCAAAGCGATGGGTTTTTGTAAGAAAAATATCCATATTTACAATTTAATAATCTATAATAACCAGCTTCCCGCAAACATCCATACACAAGTCGACTTACGGCGGAAGCGTAAACTCTGACCTCTTCACTACCATTATAAAGCTTGGAAGAGCCAGGATATATATTTTTTTAATATAACTCCGATTGTGTTAATCTGAAAGAAGATATACACCTAGAATGGCTTGAGGCTGAGTAAATCATGGAATAATTTTTATGTTTGGGTGAACTATCCCTTTAAGACACACTTAAACGTGTCTGAAAGCCGAAGCATTAGATAATAAAACATTAATCCAAGAGGCATCTGCAAAGAAATTGTGCTACAGCTTTTTTTTAGTGCTGACTTTTCTGAGCCACCTTTGCATTGACTTTTAACTAACTGGTGTCGTAGTGATTTTATGAAGTCAGTTCCCCTCATGGTTACACAGGTGTGTAATAAAAACAGACAATGCTGGGAACACAAGTGTAAAAAAGCATTTCCTTTCACTTTAATTTAAAAGCCTTGACTCAGCGATCAGAAACCAGATGTAAAATTACCAAACAGAGAGGAGGCTTGTTTTCTGATTTATCCCTGGCCCAAAATCTAGCTATTTTCCTCTCACACACAGAAGTCAGGAGTAACACACAGCACACATTATAACACCATCATTTTAGAGAAGTGCACTGGTGGGAGAGCATGCATGCGCACTCACTGTCCTGTGCACCACTCTGACCCAGACGGTGCTGTAAGAGCTTAATCTGTCTGTGAGTGGGTCTGATCTGACAGACTTCAAAAGCAGAGCTCCTGATCACGCGCGCATGTGGACTGCTTCATAATCTCTTAGATTCCACCCCGGATCCTGATGGAGCAAATAAAGGCCTCAAGACCCACTGTGAGAGCCTGAGCTGGAGAGAGTGAAAAAAAGAAGAGGTTTTAGTGTGTGAGAGGGAAAGAGAGAGATGAAAAGTGCGGTTCAGGAGGTCTCTCCTGTCTCTCTCCATATATCCAACTCCATCAATCATCCCAATCAAACCCTTCTGTCATTACCTGATTGAAACTCAAGACCAACAATGCAGAAGAAAAACTCAAGGATGAAGGATTAGCAAAATAAGAGCAAGTTTGTTCTAAGAGTATAGGATTAGAAAGACATAGCAAGTGTTTTACTTTTGTGAAACAGGATATTCAGTGAGAATCCTTAAAATAAAATAATATATATGGATCATGTACACTAACAGCTAGGCCACAGCTCAGGATTCTGTAAGTATTTCAAATAAATATTTTATGAAATAAAATAAATAAAGTAATAAAGAAATAGCCTTCTATATGAATACATGATTGAGAATGACTAGATATAAAATGGTAACAAAATCGTGTTTTAGTCAGAATTGCGTAATATAAAGTGGCGATTGCGTGTTTTAAAGTCAGAATTGCGTAATATAAAGTCACGATTACATGTTATAGTCAGATTTGTGTGACTTGTATAGTCAGTTTATATCTAACAATTCTGACTTTATAACTTGCAATTGTGAAAAAAAGTCAGAATTGCAAGATGTAAACTCGCAATTGCGAGAAAAAAGTCGTAATTAATAACTTTTTTAAATTTTATTCTGTGGCGGAAACAACCTTCCATAGATTACAAATTAAAAAAAAAAAAAAATACAAAAATAATATATATAAAAAATAAAAATAGGACTATTATCTATTTTCTAAATATCTATCTATTTATCTGTCCTTAGTTTTAGCCAAAAGAGTTATGACAGTTGTTACTACAATAAAACAACCACTGTTATCAATATAATTAATGTAAATCTTTGTCATTTTAATGTAATTGACAGATACCATAGCTAGCAAGGTAAATAAAAAGTGAACCCTCATCACTTGATTTTAGCCAATTCACATATGACAAACAGCTTTTTGTGACTATCAGACAAAAATCCAAAATGTATTTCCCTAATCAGATATGCAAGAAAACAGCTGTATCTTATTAAGATTGTGTGAATGTGGCACACTGTATCAAATTGGCATTTCCTCTTGCTGGTGCCAACTCAGTCCAGCACTAATAAGGCCAATGAAGTCTGTCATTGTGGCCATTCGCTCTCTGTGAGCTAGCCAGTCACAGATGTGCACGAACAGACTGACGGTAGCAAGCCCATAGCTCTCTGATGGGCAAACAGAAGCAGTTTTCTCTATGAAATAGGATTGAGGCTCCTCGTGGAGGATCCTCCAAGCTGCTGCACTTCAAAGCAGGATTAAAAGCTCCTGACAATGCGAGGAAATGAGCACTTTACTCTATATCGCCATACCAACCAGCAAGGTATGTGGAATGAGCATAGATTCTTTGAGTTTGGGACAGTGAGAAGGACAGCGTCACATTAGGTCAGACAGAATCTGTGAGAAACAAGATGGTCAAGTATAAAAACACTGGTACAAGCACATCACAAAGAAGCCTAGGAAATCATCCATGCCTCATTAACTGTTCCTTCAGTCTCTTTACAGCTGGTATTAAGATCAGTTTCGGATGATCCGTTCATAAGTGGACAGCACTAAAGACTGTTTTAAATGCGGTTTAAAATGTTTTGTGACTGAAACTTAGGTCAAAGGTAGCTGAAAACACGTTACCACCCTGTATTAGTAGTGCAAGTAATAACCTTGACTTTAAGCTTTTTGAAGCATTCACACTTTCACATATTTTCACCTGGTGGACAATAAAAAAAAAAAGGTTAGAAAACCAAATCTACAGCTGGAACACATTAACAGCTAGGTTACAGCTCCTTTGGTATTACTGCAGGATTCTGCAAGTATTTGGACAAAACAAAACAAACAAAAGAAGCAAAACAAAACGCAAATGGAGAGAAAGGTGAAAAGATCAACAAGACAGACTAACCCACTATAGCACCTTTGGGTTTTTTGAGAGTATTTAGAGAAAAACGTCTATGTTCATGTTCACTGGCAGCACTACAATAGTGCTTCATAATTGTCTTTGGTGTGTTTGTTTTCACTACAAGATGAAAGCAGTTGTTCACACAAAAATAAAGGAAGACTGAGGAGGAACATGCATGTATGGCAGTCAATACACTGATGCAACCCTTGGTGGGTGGGAGTAATAACTGTTTGCATACCGGCCATCCTGCCTGTGTCGTCTTTAACTAATTAAAAATCAAATTGCCCCAACAATCAGGCAACATTCTGCATTAGCCTGACAATACAGTGGCCAGAGACACTCGAGAGGACTTCAAAGCCCAGCAGGGTGAATGGAGCTTGTGTTTGGAAGGGGGTGCTGGTGGTCCTCAACCCCCCACGCCCAGTTTACAGACATCCAGCTATGACCATCATGGTACTCTCGCTGACCCATTGAGGTGAAGGGGGAAGAAATGAGAGAAAAACATGAAAAGAGAACAGATGATAGAGCATTTGGTAGAGGAAGAGGCCAGGTGGTTTTTAGGAGTTAGTTAAATGGACTGAAGCAACACATTCACATACTGAAAATTCAGTTCCCAGAGCTTGAAGCCAAGATTTACAGATTATGACACAGATAACATGCAGAAAAGTAAACTTATTTTGAAATAAATACTTAAATTTTGTTGTATATTTTGTATATAATATAAATTATGCAACAAATAATTTATAAAATAATTATACAATTCCGTTCAAAGGTTTTGGGTCTGTAAGATTTTAATAAAATTTTGAGCTGTCGTATTAATTAAACAATTTATTCAGTATCTCCTTTAAGGAAAAGAAAAGAAAAAACAGGTGAAATATAATACAAAACATAGGTACACACTGTGCATAGATGAGTGTTATTGTTTGCTATATCACCAGATATGAATAGGTGATATTTTACTTGATGAGCCATAATGCTTATTAAATTTCTCCATACAAAGATCGCAAATGACAAATTACATTTCATCTCAACATCTTATGCTGATGAGAGATTCAAACATCATTGTATGTTCAAACCTAAATCATTAGCACCTAAATCAGATAAATGTGCTCAAATGTGCTTTTATGCTTATTTGATAATTTTGTAATTGAACATACTAACTCAGCATCCCTACTGAAAACTGAAATTATAAACAACCTTTTACTGGTTTTCTCTTCATTCTTAAGTTGAAGTCAGACATGGTTTTAAAAAAAATCATCAGATTGTCCAACACATGCCAACACGTTTCCCTACAGAATGAATCTCACTCCTAACAGACCATTACATCCTTTGGCACCTCATTGGTTTCATAAGCCATACAGCATTGAAAAGGTCACACCATTTTATAAAGACCTCATCTGTATATTTACAGTGCCAAGGTGACACAGAATACGTCCCTTCTCCTAATTACCAACTCCATAAACCTAGAAGACTCCATACACACACCAGTGTGCCAAACACACTGTGGTACACTTCTCAGCTGGAGTGGGATTTAGGAAGCAGGGGTCAGTTAACTAATGACAACACCAGACGAAGGCCCTCAATATCCACAGAAGGAACAAGAGACAGACAAACTCACTTAACTGCCTCAGAATGGAGAGAATGAAGTAACAATCCATAATACCAAAACAGCCGAGGTTCATGTTTCAGGGAAAAAATCTACAGAAGCTTTCAAGATTCAAATATGGATTCAAAAACACCATAAATGTATCATAAAGATGGTCCATTCCACTTGTATGCGATATTTCAAGTCTTCTGAAGAATTTGGAAGAGAGGGTCAAGAATTTAATAGTATAGATCACACAAAAATAAAAACTGTGGCATTATTTACTCACCCTTATTTCTCCAAACCTGTACGACTCTTTCTTCTTCAGGACACAAAAGAAGATATCTTACAGTCAAAAATTTTTTGGATCCCATTGACTTTCATTATATGTATAACAACAAAATAAGACTTTGGGGTTGGGTTTGAAAGACAAGAAGATGAGTAAATGATTTCCATTTTTTGAGTGAAATGTTCCTTTACTGGTCCAATCACATATGCTAATCTAACTGCTTTGGCATCAGAGAGTCAAAAAAAAAAAGGGGTGATTGTTCAACTTCGCAGAGCTTTGATGGATGCTGAGGGTTGTAATGGCAAACAGAGAGCGCGTTGAGAGGGAGGGCAGATGGTGGACGTGGATGTCGACATGCTGTAGCTTCAAAAGAATTCCTGTGAGTTGCCACCTTGCCTCCCCTGTCCTTTCTGTGCTAATGTTTTCCACAGTAATCCACCTAAAGCAATATAAAGAGACGTTCTGAATGTCTGAATACGAATGTCTTCGCAGTTGTGTCACATCTCGTGGCATGTTTATATGACGCTGTGTCAAGTTAAAATGAGACCCATGCGTTCTATTCCATTGCTGTCCATCCAGCGGTTTTTAACGCTTGTGTGAACCGCTCCTTAGAGGGATTGTGGTGCAAAAAGATGCGCATATGCAGTTGGAAAGAATTAAAGTGTCTTGCATTGTTTTCCCTCAAGACCACCCTATGTGTTTTGGCGTGAGATACAAATACAAAAATGGAAAGAGTTTACTTCAGATTGTGCTACATTTGAGTTTGGAAAAGTTCATAAATAAAAATATCTACATATGAATCAACAGAACAGACGCCAACAAGCCAATCTTCTCCGTTATGTCTGAATGTCACCTCGAGGCTTGAAAAACACCCATCATATGTAGGGGATCAGCTCCAGAATTTTAAAACCGCATTGTGGCTTCTGCTCAGAAAAAAAAAAAAAACTTCCTTCTCAAAACCCATTCAATCACAAGCCATATGTCAACACAGAGATGTGGAGAAATAGGGGAGTTACGTTCCCTAAAAGTCAGAACCCACAGCACCCACTTTCAATTAAAAATTAGCTTTAGAGCCAACAGTGAAAAAAATGAAAATTCTGTCATCATGTACTCTATATATCGTTTTAGAAGATATTTTGACAATTTTTTTGTTTAATGAAATGTTGTTTTGGACTCTAATGATGTTCATTATAGAGACAAAAACAGCTGAACCATTATCATCTTTTCAACAGAAGAAAGTCATACAGGTTTAGAATAAAAAGGAGAGTAAATGATGATTTGTTTAGTTTTGGGTGAACTGTACCTTTAATTTGTGCTGAGAGTCAAAAGTAATGTCAGAAATATTTTACAAATTAAGTTTTATTGAAAAAAGGTAATATTTTCTATAGTCATTTTTAAAAGTAATAAATTAATGGTAAATGAACAATGCATTAAAGGATTAGTTCACTTTCAAATGAAAATTACCCCAAGCTTTACTCTCCTTCAAGCCATCCTAGGTGTGTATGACTTTCTTCTTTCTGATGAACACAATCAGAGTTATATTAATAAATATCCTGACGCATCCAAGCAGTGAAAGGCACCAACGAGTATGAGCTGAAGAAAGTGCCTTCATCCACATCCATCCATCATAAACGTGTACTCCACACGGTGGGTTAATAAAGGCCTTCTGAAGCGAATCAATGCATTTGTGTTAAAAAAAAAATAAAAAAAATCCATATTTAACAAGTTATGAAGTACAATATCTAGCTTCCACCAGACCGCCTTCCATATTAGGAAGAAAGTGCAATGCCTCTTGCAGTTCAAAAAGCTTACGCTACATCCTACACCTTCCCTATTCAACTTACGGAAAAAGCTTAACTGACACAACGCCAGTTCTGTTTTTTTCCTAAGTTGAATTCGGAAGGTGGTCACACGCACACATTGGTATTTTCCTCCATTTTATAAGATTTGTCCTCTATATTTTATGCAATGCTAAACTATTGTTCATTTAAATCACAATTACAAAAAAAATCCCTAAAACGATGTTGGATAATGCTTCATGTCACCCTTAAATAAGTGAATGAATGAGATGATGTGTTTAAAACAAAACTATTCCAGCTGGATGTTTTCAAAACAGTGGATAATTCATCAAGCTTTGTGCTCGTATTTATATGCTGGATGAGGTCAGGAAGTCCTATGTGTATTAATGAGGTACACATGGTGTATTATCTTTTGACACATATGAATATCTTTTGGTCACTCCATCAACAGAATGTTGTTTTCTGAATATACCCATGTGAACGCTAGTCAGTAAATACTGATGCTGCTTATGGTTTTAGGATTGTGTCCCTGATGCGCAAAGAGAAGAGTTATGAATATGTTTGCCTCGCTGTAAATACGGCCTCAGACAACCTTTTGATTTGTCTTTGAATGGGGAAACGTGATAAAATGCTTGCTTTTCCAGCCCATTCCCCCCTCCAGGAATCAAGGGATAAATGAAGGAATGTCATTTGTAAAGAAGGATCTGTTGCAATCCTCATACACACTGAAGATCGAAGACCAAAATAAGTCCTCCAACATAGGACACAGTCTCATCAGTTGGACCAATTGGTAAATTAACTATCCTAAATATTTAATCAAATGCTCTGTTTACACCTGACAGTAATATTTGTCTGATCACAAGTGGTCAGCCCAGGCACATTAACATGCTTTTTATGTTTAAGTGTTAGTTCACCCAAAACTGAAAATGCTCGCATGAATGCGCATTGGAGATATTTTGTAAATAAAGCGATACATTATGCTTTTTTATGCAAACAAAGCACTCGTGACGCTTCATAACATTGAGGTTAAACCACTGTAGTCACATGGATTACTTAATGATGTCTTTACTACCTTTCTGGGGCTTGAAAGTGGTAGTTGCATAGGCTGTCAATGGAGGGACAGAATAAATCTGAGGGATTTTTTCATTTCAACACATTTTTGGAAAGACAAAAGGGCAAGTAATTAATGACAGAATTTTCATTTTTGGGGGGGGGGGGGGGGGGGGGGGGTGAACTAACCCTTTAACAACAAGTCTCTGAACAATTGAGAACATATGGAGCAATTTGTTTAATTCTGTATGTTCATTTGACAAAGCTAGCGAATGAGATTTACCAATTAAGAAAACTCACAGCTTGGTAAGTTTTGAAGTCCTGAATCTTTTCAGAAAACCCGCCAGTAACTTACGCTACACTTATTTACGATTCCTGAAACAGAAAGCGGTTGTTGCTCTCTGAAGCTCCAACCAAACAGGAATCCCTATGGATTATGCTGTCATCAGCTCATTATCACTGGAGATACACAGCCATAAAACACATTTATTATGAGCTAGAGATCCACAAAGTCACGAACACTGTCTCTTTTTCTTGTTCACTCATTTTCTCTCATTCTGCTTTTTTCCTTTCTGTTGCATCATTTTGATTCATTTGCATGACATCCAAAGAAAAACTTGAGAAGTAGTGAAAATTTCGTAAAAATTTGGAATAATATATCTAATTCAGTAGCAAAAATAGTGTTTTATTATTGGTCCATTTAAATGAATCAATTCAAAGATTCATTTACATCCCACTCAAAATGTTCATAGATTTTTCTGAAAAAAGGTACAAAATCTGTCACTGGGGCAGTACCCTTTCAAAAGGTACTATTATGTACCTTTAAGATACTAATATGCACCATTTAGGGGGAAATACGGTACAAAGGTTTACCTTTTGAAAGGGTACGTACCACACCCCCACCCCACCATGACCACTTTTCTGAGAGTGTAAGAATGTAACATACTTCATAAGCACGCCGAAAAATTCCTCTTAGACATATGTGTATATTAGTGTATCCTGCTGAGTTTAGGGCAGGGGCTGGTGAGTGTGTGTGTGTTTGTCGCGCGTACCTGCACAAAGCTGCACATCACATACTCATCAAACATTGGCAGACTGGGCCTGCTTTCACGGTATATGTGCAGAGTGTATATCGTCATGACGACAGGCTCGGCTTCTGATTCGTCCATCACCAGAATGTTGATTCTGCTGTTGCCCAGGCCAACTGGGTAGTTTGCCATTCTGAAGGAAACAGAGGAAAGTTCTGAAGAACTCAGCATAACTGATCACTTATGCACACACACACTCTCACAAACACACACACACACACACCCTTCACTTTTGGGGTTATTCTTGCTGGACAGGGGAGGAGGATTACTGAGGATTAAAACTGGGTCCCAGTCAACAGGTGACCCCTCACTCATGAACAAATAAGTCTGTGCTTTCACGAAACCTTGAGAAAGGAGACAGCCCAGACTGCTACATATATATACACCTATATATATACATATACATATATATACACCTATATATATACATATATATATATTATTAAAACATACACTATTGAACATTATAAACAGTGTTCATATCCATGTTATTTGTCATCTGTGTTATTTATTATTATCATTAAACCTTTCTTTATTAAATACCAATTAAAAGCCCAATAGCTTCTTATTGTAGGTCAGGGTCAGCTTTAAATATGTACAAGCGCTTTTTTTCCCCTCTGTGAGTGTAAGAGATTACAGGCTGTAACCGAGCCTAATAGACAGTAATCAGGGATTTTGAATGTATGTGTGTGTGACTCGCCAGGCATGGGAAAGCAAATTCAGAAATTAATCTGATAAATCAATCAAACAGTGAAGTAAGTTTGAGCTGACACATAAGAAGCCAGATCTGATTACCCAGAAAAAGCAGCGACGGCACTACCGTACCACAGAGCCTTTGTTCATTGTTCCCCAGCTTTTACAACACTGACTGCATGGCTGCATAGTCCACACAGTAAAGTTTCTGTGATTTTATCACACAATTAATCTCTTATGGTAAATGTAAAGAATAATTTGAAATGCCACAATGATTAATTCTACAGGCCGTTGAGTTTGTGGTTACGCCATTTATGTTTACCTCGGTCCACGATGCTCGTCCAAGTGAATGTGACAGTGTGGGCTGACTGGTTCTGGCCGGATATGAATGGTGATCACATCAAATGGAACCTCGGCTCGATATTCCTTCATCCATGCGTTAAACGTCGGCATCAGCACCATTGGAGGGTCTGTGTACAACTGCCTCAGGTGGGGATCAACACACCTCCCTTGAAAACAGAAGTAAGGTGATTTTAATAGTTTTATACTGATTACCAGTGTTGGGGTAACGCATTACAAGTAACGTAATCAGATTACTTTTTCCAAGTAACTAGTAAAGTAATGCATTACTTTTAAATTTACAAGAAAATATCTGAGTTGCTTTTTCAAATAAGTAACGCAAGTTACTTTGTTTTCCCATTTATTGACTGACAGCTCTTTTGTTCCCAAATCGGGAGTAAGTGCAGAGGCGTTGTGTGCATTGTGTAAACATGATGGTTATTGCAGTTTTAGACTAAATGTGAACATGCATTTTACTCATCTCACTCAGATTCAGTATTCCTCAAATTAATAAAAACTGTGAAATGCAAACTCAGAATATTATGCAAACCTGCAATAATTAAATGTTAAATACCACAAATATACTTTATGTATTTAATCTCACTTTATTAACCAATGTCTTTGCTGCTGACCTTCAATGATCCAATTTTTTTGTTTTTACTGTTGAAGTGCTGAACTTTCTTTTTTGAGCTGCAACTGTACATCGACCTACTGTACAGGTGTAAATTTCCTTCAGCCTGAGGCTTATTTATTTTATTTATGGTGTGAAAGGGCCTTTACATTTGCCAAAAATAGAATAACTTTTTTGTTATTAAAAAACAAACATGCAAGCCCAGCCCAGATGAGAAAAAGTAATGTAAATGTAAAGCAAAAGTAACACAACATATTACTTTTCATAAAAAAGTAATGCAATTAGGGAGTTTTTTAGGGAGTAATGCAATATTGTAATGCATTATTTGTAAAAGTAACTTTCCCCAACACTGCTGATTATCAGCAGTTATTACACTAGTTATGTTTCCATCCACCTATTTTTATGCGCATTTTGGGATATCGCATAAAAAAAAAAAAGCTGAATGGACATGCATATAAATTCTAAAAATGTGCATAAAATACAAAAACATGCGCATAAACTACAATGGAAACACTTTTACTGAATAAATTCCTTAATGCGCAACAAAAAAGACTGACTCTGCGATGGCACGGCATAACTGGAACAACTAGCAGACCGATCTCGTTGCACAGCATCTGAAATGCTGTTTTGGTCATTCTGTAATGCCTGAGCAAAGTCTGTTGTTAAAGTGGTTCAGTATAATTCCTCCCAGAAGCGCCTCACACGATTGCGTTCACAAACATCAGGCATCTGAATGCAAGATGACATGACAGCGTTTATTGTGTTTCATCTGCATGCTCTGAGGCGCAAGTAATTTATTATAAACAAAAATGATTATATACAGTGTCTTCTACTGCAGCAACTTCCATTTTTCTTAGTGATATTTAGCGGCAGTTTATCAGGAAGTGCGCTTCATTTATTCGCAAATGCTTTATTATTATTAAGGAAAAACAGTCGGTGCTATATTATAACAATTCAAATGTGTATTTGTAATTCTTATAGTCAGGTTAATGTTACCACATGCTACTTGCCTTTTCTTGACAGTGAATCTGATGCCTCTGGGCTCTTTGGCTCATCCAAGCTGCTGGAATTATAGAAAGCACAGTGATTATTATTAGAAAACTCAGCAAGTACTCTAAAATGGTTTATAAATTCAGGTGAATGGAAAAATGGAACATTTGCAGATTTTTTTTCCAGGAATAGAAAAAGCAAGCCTTTTAGGACTTCCCCTCCTCATTTTAACACATAAAAAAAATCTTGGCTTGAAAAAGTCTCTTAATTTGTTTGAAGCATTTGACATGATAACAATCCTTGCTGCAATTATTCCTCACTGTAGTATAACGCTCAAAGACTGTTATAACTTTGTACAACAGAGCTGTGTGCCAGTTTGGATTCCCCAGCCAGACAGATGCAGACACTTTACTTCCCACCATCCAACATACACACAAACCCAATCATCACAGATAAAAAGACCCTACATGGTGCAACAATAAGTTTTTTTTGTTTTTTTGTTTCCCAGCAGCCCAGATTTTTACTTGCCTTGTAAACATTTTCACTGGTCCCACCACTAACTAACTAACTAAAGATGTCAGAAAAAAGAAAGAAAAAAAAATCTTAGAAGATAAAAGTAAAAAAATGTCAATGCAAGAATATCTGAAATTATGCTATTCTGACATACTCTTAAAGGAAAATGCAAATGTTCATTTGATAGCAATTTATTTAATTGTAAACCATTCCAAACGTATTATCATCATTAATTAAAAAATAATAATAATAATAACTAAAAGAGAATAATTAACTCAATAGGGCTTTGGGTTTTCATAGGTTTCTTTACATTGACAGACGGTGTGCGAGAGTGAGAAAATTAAAAAGGAAAAAAAAAAAGAATATATAACGGTTAGACATCAGGAGGTTTGGGAGATACTGTGGGAGAAAGACTGTAAAAAATATATGTTTTGACTGGACTACAGATGACCCAAAGCACCACAGGCTTAAAACAGGACATCACTAAGAATGACGGAATACAAAACAATGTTTTGTATGAAATGATCTCCAGACACTTGCAGAATTTTTGCTACGCCTGCAGCATAACTCATCTCATCGCTGGAGAAAGAATAAGTCTTGATGATATGATCTGGGGAATCTGCAAATGTGTCATGTTGTGCAAGTATGTGTTTGTGTGCGTGTAACCTTTCAGTCTGATGTCTTCTCGTGTAGTAAAGGCTGAGCTCTTGGAGCAGGGCCATGAGAGCTGGTCTCCATCCATAATCCTGTGCACTGAGGGACTCTCCCTGGATTAGATCATGGCGGAGATCATCAGGAGGAGGAGATATAGGGTACAGCTGCCAACACACACACACACACACACACACGATTTATTTAACAGACAAAAATGCACAACAGGGACATACAGGTTTATTATGTGATAAGTTTACATGTAAAGATCCTTCAGACATGTATTAGTCTGATTAAACATCGCATGAAGTCAAATTCAGTTACATGTATGCCTGTTTATCCATATTAATAAGCATTAAAGTCATAGATACTATAGCTAATACAGTATGAGCATCTTTAAAAGTGCATAATATGTGTCTTTACCAGCTGAAAGGGTCCTGGTCTCTTAAGGTGCTGATTAAACTGCTGCAGTAAATGCATCTCATCTGGAGGCAGACACAGACCGTTTGGCCCCTCACAGACACCGTACTGCAGCACAAGTTCAAATAATTAGACCACAATGATAAAAACTATTGATGTGCATGGAAAACTGTATTTTACAAAGGAACAAAGAAGACAAGGAAATTGAACCAAATGAAATCAAATTGACTGTTTGTAAGCCATGGAAAATTACTTATTTGACATTTTAATTCACTTTTTATTAAATAGGCCTTATTCTTGAAACACAAGCAGAAAAAATGTCTTTTATGAAACCATTTTTTGGACTAAACTGAATGCATTGATTATGGGAATGGGTTTATAAAATTAGTTCTACTCATGTTTAATAAATGTCCTTTTAAATATACATATGTTTAAAATCACACAAACTCACATGAAAAGACTGCCGTTATATTAGTGGCCTAAAAAAGAGGTTTTATTTTATATGGAGCAAGTTGCTTCATAGGGGAAAACATGTTAAGATCATATGACTGGTCTAATGCAAATTTCATCTCGGTAAAAGCTATTATTGGACACTTTATTCCTTCTCATAGAATAAGCTTTCTGAAAACATGTGTCTACATCCACTCCGACAGGAGTCAGGACATACATACATTTATACATATACATATATAAACTGTTTATTAATTAACTTGCATTTGGTAATATCAGGACACATTGATGTCTGTTTTACCTTTTGCGTCTCTTCCTGCATGTTAAGTGGTGAACTGGGCTCCACGGCCTCACTGTTGCATACTGGGAAAAGCAGTTTCAGCACATCCTCCAGCATATACTCTTTGGCTATCTGTTCGTCAAAGTGAGGGTCCTCCATTCCATTAAAGTGTAGATCAGTCTGAAGCTGAGACAGAAAAAGAGCGGACAAATAATAAAGATGAATGTGTATTGATATGCTGCCATCTAGTGGTCATATTGAGAGCTTGCGTGGGAGATCATGGATGGGTGTTCATTCTTACCTTCACCACCACTGGACGAAGAGAAGCGTTATAGTGCAATGTGAAGGTCATTAACTGAAAACACAGCTTACACCTATAAGAAACAACACAAATATACAAAAAGTTACACATTCAGCTGATCAACATATATATCATAAAATCATATCGTATACAGTACACCCAAAAGTATTATTAATAAATGATAATAAACAAAATATCAAATCAATGGCTTTTAAATTAAATACAGGACAAACACAGTTTTATTCCTGCATAAGATAATAATAATAATAATAATAATAATAATAAAAACATTTATCAGGTTTAAATATTTTGGTAAGGTCAACATTAGTTAACTACATTCATCCTATTCTTCTGCAATCCAGAATAGTTGCACAGCTGAAAAGTTTGTTTGAGCTGCGCCCTCTACTGTACTGTATGAATTTGAATTTCCTTTAGCCTGAGGCTTATTTAAAGAGTTCCATTGCAAAAACCTCTAAAGGTGATGATACACAGGGGAACTTTCTGAGCAACGTCACCCAGCAATGATGCTTGGGCACTTTCCCATTGAGAATGGGCAACAAATTTCTATCTGGATACTTTAGATCAAAATTTGTTGCCCATTCTCAATAGGAAAGTGCCCAAGCATCATTGCTCAGTGACACCGCCCGGCAACATTGCTCAAAAAGTTGCCCCGTGCAACTTTAAGTCCGTCTGACATGTTCTCATTTAAATGAGCATTTTTTACCAGTCTCCTATGTTTAGGTTCAGTAATTTCACTTTAATGGCAATGAAAAGGTTATTAGTCAGTTATTGAAATGCCTTATTTTCAAAAATTTTTTTGAAAGCATTTAAAAAAATCGACCTTGTTTCTGAGGCAGAATTGCACATTTTCATGGAGAAAGGAATGCATTGAATGCACTGAAAGTCATTCCAACATGGCAGATGAAGTGAGAATTTTTTAATTATAAATAAACTTGGACTTTTTTACCAAATATTTATGTTGTGACTTTGCATTCAATTTATTGATATTTAACCTTTTTTTTTTTTTTTTTTTTTGCAAAAACCTCCAAGTCCACCTCTTTGGGCAACAAGATATAGTAAAACGTCTGTTTCTGTCAGTTTTACAGCAGAAAAAGTTGTGTTTACAGTACTTGCTACTCTTGAAATCCTGTCATTGCCACTCTAATGATGGACAAAATATGATAAAAATTTGCAGCTCGGCAATTGAAAGCCGGCTCATCAATTTGCATCTTCCGATTGGCTCTTCTGTGGACTTAGAGGCTTTTCTGACAAAGGGAAGCGATGTTTAGTGGTTTCTGCCAACAATCTGATATTTCTAAATGGGCTGACGCTGAGATTTAGCGGATTTGAAGTGAAAGTATTTGTTGAACGTATACTATGTGCGAAGAGCATTTGCTCAATATCATTATCTCATTTTTGATGTGGGTGGTGTTTAGAGCATCTGAACTTTTATTTTATTTTAGTAACACATTACTTTCCATAAAAAGTAACTAGGTAATGCAATTAGTTACTTTTTTTAGGGAGTAACACAATATTGTAATTAATTACTTTTAAAAGTAACTTTCCCCACCAAATATATCGATCATTGTTAGTTAACACACTATATTATTGTACTGTATTACTGTAAAGTGTTACCAATATTTTTATAATCTGTTGAATCTGTATAACAACAATACATACATTTTTTTTAAATTTAAGTATATGGGCATTTTCTGGATGACGTGTTTATAACCTGGGTGAAGAGCTGCTCTCCTTTGTGGATAATAGGGCAGCTTTCAGGATATCGCTGATGACATGATTCATGTGATCAATGGCTTGATGAGAGAGCAAAAGACCCAGTCTTTCTCTAAAGAATACCTGCAACTGAAAGAGAGAGATAGGTCTAAATCAGTCTGACTCAGTATAACTCAAAGATGAAGAGATCTCATCACTCTCATCAGTCTCTAAACAGACTGAGCAGAACACTGCAATTTCTACACTACAAAACCTGTTCATCAATACTGATTTAACAGTGACATGCATACAACTGCGGTCACAAGACAAAAACTCTTCCACAAGGACAAGAGACTTTATCCTTAATAATCTCCACTAGGTGGCGACACAACTCATACTAAAACTTGTTGACAGTTTACAGGTTATTTACAATACAAATTCATTTAAAAAATGTAAGTTTTCCTATTCAGAGTTCCGCCTATGCAGTTAACAGTAACTGTATTAAATCTCAATGTTTAATCAATGATAGATGGAACTGGACCAAATATTTTGACTGTTGCAATCCCAATCGGACTTATGACCTGTAACGCTGCCTGAATCATAATCATGCACTGTTCGCTGTTGGCCCCCCGACTGAGCCTGGTTTCTCCCAAGGTTTTTTGTTTTTGTTTTTCTCCATTCTTATCACCTGTTTGTCATCTGATGTCACCTGAAGGAGTTTGGGTTCCTTGCCGCTGTCGCCTTTGGCTTGCTTAGTTGGGGACACTTGATATTCAACAATGTTTTTGACCTGCCTGCATTGACACCATTGTATGCAAACAGAACTGAGCTGGACAATGACATAACGGTTTTCTCCAGTGCTGATATATAGATAAATGAACTAATTATTGATTTTTACAACCAAATGAATCAATACTGATTTTACTTTTTCTTTAAGAGCTGCTGTGCAGCCAAAATTATTTACCAGTTATCACTGTAAAGCTGCTTTGACACAATCTGCATTGTAAAAAGCGCTATATAAAGATGACTTGACTTGTTTGATTTCACGATCATTTTGTGTACAGTAAAAAATTAAATATGTATTTGGTATGTTAACTTTGTGAGAGATTTGTACACACTGTCAACACATTAAGTCACGTGAGAGAAACCGTTCCATTGTACAGCAGTACAACAGACAGAAGTTGATGAGCCCAGCTGAAGAGTAATGACAGATCAGTACCATTAGAGGGCAGTAGAAGAACAGTTGTTTCTATTTGTGTAATAACATTCCTACACCACACAAAATGTGTACTAAACCATCTTAATTAGGATCTACCATAGACATCAATTGATTTTTACATTAAAACCAATTATATCTTGACAATAATTATATATATTATTTATATATATATATTTTTAATGAGGATGTCACTAAAGGGAGATTTTGTCACAATGACACACTGTTGTACACAAGCGGAAGCAGTCCAAGACAGTTTTGCATTAGATAGTGATCTATATCACAGAAACACAGACACACACACACACACACACACACACACACACACACACACACACACACACACATACACTAAGGACCAGAGGGGAATGATCAGACTTTTATGAAGACTTTATAGTGATCTGCTTGTTTGTCAAGACTCTTTTATCAGCCATTGAAACTCAGTAAACATGATCTGTCTTTTATTAGATCTCAGTGTGCCCTCCAGCTGTTTATAAGACTCTGACTGAAGCCTCTTCAGTAATCTGGCATTACATACACACAAACTCACACACTGTAATGAAAGCAGTGTTTCACAGCTGTGGAGGCCTAATAAACATCACATGGGATATAAATGCTTAGCCAAGCCTTCATCATCAGTAAACTGCAGCACAGGGACACAAGCTGCAATATTAAGACTGGAGAAATCACATCTGATCTGATTTAGAAATATAAATGCTTATCAAAATAGCTAAAAGGCACCTAATAATGATTTCTAAACTCATTTGAGTATTGAGACACAGATATTGTTTTATTTAAACTGTAATAGTTTTACAGCTCTCACTCAAAGGAAAATATTTCCTTACCTCAATAGCATAACTAGTTTTATCCCGGTGGGTTTTAACCAAGGCTGTGCGGTGGACAAAAGCAGTCAGCGGTGTTGCTGAGGTGACCAGGACATATACATTTACGGTGGCATTCAGGCCCTGATTGTCTGATTGTGTGATTGGCTGCCTCCTGTTGGATACAACCACAACAACTCTTAAGTGAAAATCAGCTTCGCAACATTTTTGGTTGGCCATTTCCCTCAGATGTGGCATGACTTACTGTTGCTCTTTAGCAGTATTTGGGGTTCCCTCTTGTGGAGATGAGGAAAAAGCACAGGCTGAAGGACGTATGCGTAATGTCATTCCTGAGATGAAAAACAGAAAGCAGAGGAGGATAGAGTCAGACACATTGATTTTCTCTGTGAGGAAGACACATTGCACATGCATCGACACAAAGGCCAAAACTACTTAATTTCTTTCCATGATGTCCAGACATCTGTCTAGAGATCCCACGTTAGAGAATCGTTGAGTCTCACCACATTTCTCACATGCAGGTTTTGCTTCTGTGATAAATAAACTGCTCTGTTCCGAAATATAGTGAGCTGCCTTACTGCTAACCGTCTACACAAAGCAGCCACATATAAGTGATTGATTTTGAACTCACTACATAGGCAGTAACTACAAAACAAACATGCAGTGCACAAGAGACTTTAATCTCAAATTATTTAAATAGAATTTGACATTAGCATAGTGCTAAGCTAGCAGCATGCTAGCCATACAAAGTCACAACATAAATATTTGGTAAAAAAGTCCAAGTTTATTTATAATTAAAAAATTCTCACTTCATCTGCCATGTTGGAATGACTTTCAGTGCATTCAATGCATTCCTTTCTCCATGAAAATGTGCAATTCTGCCTCAGAAACAAGGTCGATTTTTTTAAATGCTTTCGAAAGATTCTTCTGCTCACCAAGGCTGAATTTATTTGATAAAAAAAAACAAAAACAAAAAAAAACAGTAATACTGTGAATATTACAATTTAAAATAACTGTCTTCTAATATACTTTTAAAATGTAATGTATTTATGTGATCGCAAAGCTGAATTTTCAGCATCATTACTTCAGTCTTTAGTATCACATGATCCTTCAGAAATCATTCTAATATGCTGATTTGCTGCTCAAGAAACATTTCTTCTTCATATTATTATTATCAATGTTAAACACAGTTGTGCTGCTTAATATTTTTGTGGAAACCATGATACATTTTTCATAATTCTTTAATGATATACATATATCGTAACAGTGCAAAAGTCTATAGTCGCTTTTGATCAATTTAATACATCCTTGCTGAATAAAAGTATTAATTTCTTTTTTTTAAATCTGACCCCAAACATTTGAACAGTAGTGTATGTTTTGCAATTTGAACACATTCTAAATGGAAAAATTGTTACCAAAGAGACTACATCATTTTATTCACTACTGAAACTGCCAGAAGTTGATTTTAGGCCCTATTTCCACCTGGTATTAAGATGCGTTTTGGTCAGTCGGATGCTAAATACAGATGTAAACAGGGTGTAAAACGTTTTGAGCTTGTCCACTTCTGACCACTTCCAGAAATGGTCCAAAACGCATTAGACCAGATTGCGTTCATGTGTTCGAATGTGTTTGAACAGCCACTACAGACCGCCTACTCTCCACCTACTGATCTAATGCGTAAACATTATGGGAAGTGCGCTAGCCAGATGGGATTTAAACTTTGTCGGCTGAAGACCCAATTTTGGTTTGAAGACAAAAAATGTACAAGCACAATGTTCTCTCACCATTCCTGATTTCTAACATGTGCTCACTGTGTTCAGTGTTTTCTTGCGGCTGTCAGAGCAGAAACGGAAGCTGATATGTAAATTGTGCGAGTTTATTTCGTCCATTAAATTAAAAGATCTGAAAAAAAAAAAAAAAAAAAAAAAACTCATCTACTTGTGATCTGATTGACCAAATGCATCTTAATACCAGGTGGAAACAGGGCCTTAGAGTGACGTGTCAGACGTGACATAATAATAAAAAAAAAAACAGCTACAAAAGCTTCCGCTTCCAGTTTTTGTTCAAAGCAGCCAAAATCGCAACAAGTAATGGGTCGCAAGTCATTTTGTCAATCTCTTCAGTTCATATTTCTGTGGCGATGCACAAGGCTCCATTGCTAGAGCCAGATCACGGTCCTGTGAGACCATTTTCATTATGGATAGGATAACTTGATTGCAACTAACCTAATTCAAGACCAATAGAAGTCAAAGTGTGTGCAGTGTGCAAATGTGTGCGTTTACTAGGCTTCATATCAACACATGCACAGCTCAGCATTTCTGAGTGAGTGAGTGATCTGGCACTGCTGTGGGAAAGAAAATTCCTTCACTGATTCCAGTCCCCGTGTCACCATTTAATCAGAAACACACGTCTCTCCAGCATTTGAGAAAGGTTGCCCCCACACCACTGAAGCAATACTTAATACTCTCAAACATCTCCACAGTACACATCTACAAACCGTATTCAGTTAACCCACACACCATACCAGCCTTGGGCCCCGTTTCAAACCCCAAACCCTAACGAAACACTTGGAAAAACATCAGGATCTCCGTTACCCATGCTTCTGCCAAAGTCCTGGTCACTCCCAACCCAAGTGTGTGAGCTATGCTGAGTATATATTCAGCTTGGTCACTGACCCGTCCATGTCATGTGTATATTTGTGCACCCTACCTTCAGATATGATTATAAAGAGGACACAACCTTGCCTAGCCAAACCCCACACACCAGGACTCAATCGTTCATGTTTCTGTGGGCGACGGGCCAACAGGAAGCACAATATTGTTTCAGAGCTGGAGACAAAGCTTTCTTTTCTGAGGCTGGGCGGTCTTGATGCCACAGGGGCAGCGGGTGAAAAATCGGTCATTATTGTCACAAAACATAGGCACTGTTATCCTCCTTCTTTGAGGTCTTTCAGAAGTGATGATCATAATTGGTTTAAAGTATAGTCAAATTAAGCATGATCAAGTTCAAAGAGCTTTGTTAATATGGCATTCTCCTGACATATAAGAAAACTCACTGGCTGTTATTAAATGGCATTTATGATGTGCACTTACCTTTTAATATCCAGCTGCATATCACCCTTGACACTGACCTTTATAAGTAATTACAGAGAAAACCTTAAAACACTACAATATACTGCTGAAAGAAGTGAGTCACACACACATACACACACAGCACTGTTAGAGATGTTAAACTGAGAATGGACATTGTTTTTCCAACCAATTTAAATGACGAAGCTTTATTATAAAGGTTTTTTTTTTTTAAAAAAAAAGAACTGTTTCACTCCATCTGATGAAAGCCAATGGGATCCAAAGGGGTTGGTAATTCGCCCTTCGCTGGGAGTTTGATTGACAGGCGATCTGACTAATCATGACGCTAAATACGCCATTTTGTCTGATAAACAAACCAGACAGGAGAGTTAATAAATTAATGTCGTGGACTTGAACTTTGTTTTTCTTGAACTAATGTCTTTCTGCGGTTGAAACAACATACCTTCTAATGTTAATTCATGTTTATTACTATTAGGATTGATGCTTGGTTCACGTGCCACTTGAACTGAGACGCTACAGCAATCTCACAACACATTAAAGAGCCACAAAATTTATTAAAAAATTACAAAATTTGAAAGCTGAGACTTTGTTTCATACCAAAAGTAATTCTGTCTTGTCTGTCAGCACGTTCTCAGTGTCTTTTATTGCTCTGTGATGTATTTTTCACTGTGTGAGAACATGATGTGTGGCGTGAGAGCGCCATGGCTTGTCGGACGTAGCAACAGTAACTAAGGGGCGCGAGTCTTTGCGAAGAGTCAGTTGAAATAAAAACTGAAATAAAATAAAATATAAAAAATAACAAAGAAATAAATTAGAAAAACAAATTAAATGAAAATTAAAAATGTTGCCATGGCAACTAATTGGTAGGTTAAAGGCCCCATTTACACTACTGCGTTTTCTTTTTAAAAAGCATTACTTTTGCTACAGTTATGCCT
Organism: Elopichthys bambusa; assembly: GCA_037101425.1. Taxonomy (NCBI): domain Eukaryota; kingdom Metazoa; phylum Chordata; class Actinopteri; order Cypriniformes; family Xenocyprididae; genus Elopichthys; species Elopichthys bambusa. The sequence goes on along the minus strand of CM074454.1, from coordinate 7,020,802 downwards.
GTCGTTTACACGACTATGGCGTTTTTCAAACCCTTGAAAACTGAGATTTTCGAAAATGCTGCAGAGCCCGTTTTAGTTTGACAACGCTGAGGTTGTGTAAACGGAAAAAAACTGAGACCTTGGAAAACGCTCTGCGTATCCTTGACGACCGTGTAAACAATAACATGGAGACTGAACTACAATCTTTGCTGGCTTTGTTGTCATTTTTAGCAGCCATTGTGCAGTTAAACTCTGCATTTTTTAATACTGCATCTACCTACATGCGCAAGAGGCAACTGTTTACACTTGTACGCACATGCCCAGTGTGCATGAATGGTCACGTGACATGCGTTTTCGGTCGTGTAGTACAGACGGAGATTGTTTCCGAAAGCTGTGGAATCGCCAGTGTAGATGAGAATCATTTTCATTTTAAAATGCCATTTTAAAACAAAAACGCACTAGTGTAAACGGGGCCTAAGTTCAAGTACTAAAACTGAAATATAAATAAATGAAAGGTAAAAAGAAAAATTACAAAAACTAATAAAAATGACAAAAGCACATACAATTACTAAAACAATTTCAAATTCAAATGAAAACTGAAAAGATAAAAAAAACGAATTCAAAATATTAATAAATACTATAATAGTATGTAACTAACACTAAAGTAAAGCACCCTATTTACTTTCATTAGACGGAAAAAAATGTGTGTGTTCCACAAATGAAAGAAAATCATTCAGGTTTGGATCAACATGAAGTTGAGTAAATTATGACAGAAGTTTCATTTTTATGAAATGTCAACTTCTTGCAAAACTGTGTTACATTGTTTTAGAAGACTTGGAATATATCAGACATGTCATATGGACGACTTTTATGGTGATTTTATGCTTCTTTTTTTAAACCCAGCTTACTGGACTGCTTTTGTCGTACAGAAAAGAGAAACATGAACATTCTGCAAAACTTCTCCTTTTTTGTTCCACAGAACAAAGTCATTCAAAACGACTTATGTCTTGTTGTGGCTGCAAATATCAATGTCTCAGCATCTTTGTTTAAAAAAATGCTTGGAACATTCCGGCTCACCTGACAACTGGCTGTCCGTCAAAAACCGGCAGACTCCGCCCATGTCGAGATACGCTCCGGCAAATGCTGGTATTATGTTAACCTGTGTGAAGAAGTCAGAGTTTAACAAAGACCACCCTGATGGATAGTTTAAAAACATTTAAGACAGTCTTTCAGTAATGCCTTAAGATCCAGTGAGATGACTAATGACCTACGAGCGAAAGAGATTTAATAACTGACACAGTAAGTAGCAGTTGTTCTTGGATCACGTCCAGAACTATAACTGGCCCAAGAGACTCGCAACAGCTGGGATATTTAAGCAAATCTGATCATTTTATGAGCATTACTAAATACAGATTTCAGATGAATTGTAAGTAAAATACAAGAATGGCTCAAGCTCTTATATATTTTCTGCATTTAGCGAATGAGCTCAGAGGAGTCGAGGATACTGAAATGTTTTACTGCGTTCTGGTTTCCATAAACATTCCCTTTGAATCTCTGGACCGGATCTTATTTCACACGCATTTCAAACAAAAAGCATTTGGCATAAGCACTTGGCTTTTGTGTTTGATTTTCCTTCTCAGTTTCAGATCTATTATAGACCATATTTTTTTAATAATTGTGCATTACATTGCATCATAAACAGGAATCTCTTCAAGAGCTCTGGATGTGATTTCAGTCAGATAGGGAGTGGGTGGTCTTACCCTCTGGTGGTGCTGTGGATGGGCGAAGTTGATTTTTCGCAGGCAACTTTTTTCAGAGCCCTTTAGACATAGCAAGACAGACCAGTCTCTTCCATCTGTGTTCAAGAGAGAGTATATTTAGCAAGAGATGAAGAAATAAAGTAAGAAAAAAAAAGTGATGACAGTTTGCCAAACACAGATGATTAAGGCAGTTAAGCACACACACACACAGTTTTTTTTTTTTTCATTGTTCATTGTTATTATTTATTACTACTATGGATGAATCCAAACCCTATTCCTAAACATATTTCTTTTATAATTAAAGGTCCCATGAAATACATACATATACATATATATATATATATATATATATATATATATATATATATATATATATATATATATATATCAAAAGTTTGGGGTCTGTATTTTTTTCTTTTTCTTTTCTACTTTTTTCAGCAAGGATATGTTAAATTGATAAAAAGTGATAGTAAAGATTTATATTGTTAGAAAATATTTCTATTTTGAATAAATGCTGTTCTTTTTCATTCATCAATGAATCCTGAAAAAAGTATCACAGGTTCCAAAAAAATATTAAGCAGCACAACTGTTTCCAACAGTGATAATAAATGCAAATCAAAGCAGCATAAGGATCATGTGACATTGAAGACTGGACTAATAGCTGATAAAAATTCAGCTTTTCATCATAGAAATAAATTATATTTTAAAGTATATTAAAACAAAAAGACATTATTTTAAATTGTAATAATATTTCACAATATTACTGTAATGTTTTTGAAAGAGACTTCTTTCAAAAACATTAAAAATAGTAATGTTTCCAAACACACACACATATATATATATATATATATATACACACACACACTATATTATATATATAATGAATAGTTTCTTCAAATGAGGACGTCCCTGAACGTTGCATAATAATAATAATAATAATAAAATAGCAAACTAATATTTAAATACTAATTGTTATTATTAAAATGTAATTTTAGAATATCTTTACATAAGTTTAGGATATTTCTGTTTTCAACAACAAATGATGAAATACCATAATTTTATTGACGAAAGAGAACATTCCTGAATGTCTCCAAAGGGAGGTTTTGTCATATTTAGCTCACTTCTTGGGACAATGGTCCCCAAAGTATAGCTAAGTTTAAGTAAACACTGAAAAGTAACACAAAAACTTAAGTAAGTCTGTCAGTATTTTCATAATATGAAGATAAGGAAGAAAGCTTAAGGCTTGGAAAAATCTAAGTTCTAATAATAAAGACAGCCAATAGTTTGAAGTTCTTTTACAGACCTAAAAATGAGGACAAAAGTGGATTACATAACGCTGTGGCAACAGCGCAGTCAGGAGGAAAGTGAGACACAGCCAATTTTCCTTTTGCTATAAGATTGCCTTCATGTATACATCACATTCTTTTAACTTTTTCATTTCTTTTGTACAGCTTTGAATTAAAGGAGGGACCCATTCATGGTTTCGATCAAGACATCAAAGACATGTAGCCCCCTATACAGCCTACGCAATCTCTCTGCATGCAAACACATATGATTTATGAGTGGTATTTTTAATTCACCAAATGCTACACCAGAGTTTCAGATGTCCAATTAGCCATCCAGCAGTCACAATATGGTCTGTCCACTTGAAATATATTAAGGCACATGACGGGTCATATCTTGAGCCTCGTTACATGACAGCTTGATTAACCGACGAGAAATAATTCAAATAAATAAATAAATAAATACAATTATTATCGTTGCTGCTGCTGCTGTTGTTGATCCAGGAACAACTTGGTTAAATCAAGACATTTGTAATGTATTTTAATGCATAAGAAATTTTAACCATTGTTTATTGAGCTAATAAAACTTCTTTAAATTCTTTGAGAGAGAGAGAGAGAGAGAGAGAGAGAGAGAAAGGGGAAAAAGCACATCTGGTAGTTATTGTGGTAGTCAGCAGTGCTCCAGGAAATGGGCTGGTGTGTATTTGGCATATAGTCCAAATAATTTGTGCCTGAGTGCTGTCCCAGCCCAAACAACAGGAAGTACTGTGTATAGCCAAAGGGAATCATGGGAAATCAGCCTTCATATCTCTCCTGATACGATCACGTTAATTTCAGCTCATTCTACATTCAAATAACGCTGTTAACAGCTCATCGTTTCTAATCAATTCCATGCATTTTAATTCTTCTGCTTCACTTTATTCCCAGTGTCCTGTGGAGTTCCAGGCCATAGCCTAGACTACAGCCTGTGGCTACTGCATACTAAACAGCCCATAGTTAAATAAGCATCTCCATTAGTCTGTACTGACTACATAACTGTCACCACATGTGAATCTACGATCAAACACTTTACACACATACATATACACATGCGCTATCTTAGATGTTCAATGTGCCAGTGATGGAATAGCAGTGGAAAGCTCACTGATGCCTCCAGCATTCTTGGCATTAGGATGAGTGTATGTTTTATCAGTAGCACCTCTGTGTATGTTTCTGGTAAAGTTGTTTGGGTGGAGCTGTGGGCCTGATGACCTCAATGTTTTTGATGTGGTTGGCAGGCCTATCCGTCAATCTGACTGACAGCTGTTGACAACCTGTCTTAGCACACAGAGGCAAACAAACACCTGCTCAGTTCCTCATAAAAAAAAAATAAAGTGGTATACAAAAATATTAAATCATTTTGAATATTAAAAGTAAATGAATTTATAATGTTACAAAATATTTCTTTTTTAAATAAATGCTGTTCTTTTGAACTTTCTATTAATCAAAGAATCCTGTAAGAAAAATCTAGGTCTATGTAAACACCTCATTCACACTGTTATGCTCATACCATAATTTGTCATTCAATGTATAATATATAGCCTAATGTATATTAAATTGGAAAAATGGAAAATAGAGGCATTTTATTAGTAGTCTCAGGCATTTGGACCTTACTGTGTTTTGCTTGTATTTATTCACCTACAATAATGTGTCATTACATCATTCATTCAGCAAATATGGTTTTCGAAAAGACTTAAAAAACACTTTTATATAAAAAACTGATTGTTTATTCTTAAAGAAAGGGTTCAAAATCACATTTAACCACCTCAATTTGTAGTAATAAAGTTGCATAATACTACTTTATGCATCAATATAAATATCAGGATGACATAACCAAGTATCAATGGTCGGCGCTATGTGCGTCAAAGACATTTACAGAAACTAAACAGCACAGTTCACTAAAGAGGCCTCCATCTCAATAACCTCTCTGTGTCCAGTCACGACCTGGAGGAAGTGAGGAGGAGGATTTTAGGACCCCAGCTGTGACCGTAAAGAGACCAAATTAACCCCTGAATCACCTGACGGTGGATAGGAAAAACAACAATCCTCTGAGATCATGAGCTAGCAGCACACAACAGCGCAGTTTATTATAACTCTCTGGAATACCTGATTCTGATTGGTCAATCGCAGCATTCTGCTGTCAAGTATTTTTGTATAATGACCACTAAACTATATTTGACTGTGTCCCTGGTAGTGTTGTCAAAAGCACTGACTTAAGATTTTAAAAATGTGATGATACCAGCATTTCCCCCTAGCATTTTCAGCACTGTTACTTGCTGAATGAGGTCATGTGACAACCATGTAGTATGCTTTAGTGTGAACATAGAAGACAAAAACAGGCAGCATTCAGTGTAGTAAGTAGTTTGCTAGGTAATATAGTCTGGATTTACACACAAAAGAGTAGGATGTTGCTCTCTCACCTCTTCTGTCCTGTCTGAGTGAGGCGCTGGTCTCTGCATAACGGGCCTGATCCACTCGATAACCCTGCTGCTGTAGGACTCTCTGGTATAATTGGACCTCAGTATCCATCGGAGCATGTTGGCCTGTAAGAATAATGACTTTTCCCGCACAGCTGCGTTTAGAATGATGCACCTGGGAGAGAAAGAAACAAGGAACTGTTTAGCAACTACACTTTTACATTTGTACTTAATGTTACTTCCTTTAAAACTTAAAAAATGTACAGTAAAACTGATTTGTAAGTTACAAATTCTCCATGAAGTTCATAACAGGGCTCAAACTATCCTTTGTCACATGTGAGGATCACAACACCAGGGGCTAATCAGAAAGGCAGCCGAGCATTTCAAAAGTACCCATAATGCAGTCTAGCATGGTAATGACCTCTACGGGCCGTCAAGGTAGGGAGGAGGGTTGAACCCTGTTTTTGAGAGCAGGATTAGATCAGAGTATAGAGTTCAGATGCCTGGACATGTTCAGAGTTTCGGGTGATGGCTACTGCACAGGAGTGGGATACGGTTTAGTTTACCACCCGAGGAAAGTTTGACAATATGAGTCTTAATAAAAGTCATATTAAACATAGCACACGATCATCCAGTTCCATGTTGCGTAACTGATTCAGAGGAACACAGCGTTATTTGGGCAGAGCTTCAGCAGAGTGTGTGACTGAGGAAGGGAGGGGAGCGTTTCCTCTCCTTCAGCATGGATGATACCGTTTCCTTTTCTTTGCTCTCTGTATGTGTTCATCTTTTTCTGCAGTCGTGCTGTGCTGTTCTTTCTCACTCTCTCTCAGTGGTCCACTCCTCCTCTCCTTGTAAATGTTTCCATCTGGGAGCTCAGCCACATTAATGAAAGGGTCCTAAATGGCCAATGTCAACCCCTGCACCCCATTATTTGCTCATTTAGTTCTCAAAACAGACTCTTTACCATTGCTCATATAAGTTAAGGATTAAAAAAAAAAACCTAAACAACTTTGACAAATCATTATAAGAAAATATAGTGGAATAAAATTAAATAAAATAAAAGGGTTAGTTATACATTAAGTAATATTTAATATTTAAATATATTTTCTAATTATATTTACATATAATCATAACAATAACAACATTATTATTTTACTATTATTATTTGTCAATATATAACGGTTATATTTAATTTTAACTACATTGATAACTAGAAATTAGTATAACTAACCATTTTATTTTAACAATACTACTACTAATATTAATAAATAATACTAATAATAATTATTTTTATTAAATAAAAGTTTTTCTATAGTAATATAAAATTATTATTTAGATATATTTGATTATATTTAAGTATTTTATTTGCATTTATAAAACAGTTAGTTCCTGTCCTTGATTCTGATTGGTCAATAGCTGTGTTTTATTCATGATAAAACATGGCTATAACTGATTCACCCAACGGTTCTGTGTATCACTACACAAAACCCTTAGCAACCACTCTTAGCAACGTAAACTGTATGTTCTCAGCTGATATTGTTCATTAAAGCTTACTGTATTTTGTAGAATTGTATTGTGAGAAAAAGGTTTATTACCTGCATTCAGATTTAGCATTTACCTTCAGGTCAGTCCTATGTTCATAATAAAAAAAAGTCTGTTTAAATGTCCGCTGCAATATCTTGTCCTTTTAACAGTTAAGGGGTTTTCCCATGACTGACAGCGCTTGTCAAAGCATTTGTCAGTTACGTTTTGTTCCGTTTTCACAACAATTCAGTCTTTTTAATGTAAAAGTCTTCGCTACTGACCGACACACTCATAAAGAGAGTCTTTGCTGCCACCTAATGGCATAATAATGTAACTTCTGTTGCTGTTCAAGGTCAGGGACTATTTTTTCAGGCGGAAGAAAGGCTTTTAGTTAAAGTTTACTTCATGAAAGTTGCATTAATACATATTTTTGGCTTTAATATTTGTATTGTGCGGTAACCATTTTATAAAAGCAATAAGGTACTTGAAGCTAGTGCTGTATCGTGAATAAGTCACGGCTGAATGGGTTGCAGGCACTCTGCTTCATGTCGTGCCTAACAACGCCCTTCAGCCGTAACTTATTCATGATACTGCACAGCCTCTCGTTCCTTATTGCTTACATGATAATAATAATAATAATAATAATAAAATAAAATCTTTGAAATTATTCAATTTAATTCACTTTACACCCCCAATTTAAATCTGGTTTATAATGTTTTTTTGTTTTTTTTTCACCTACTAGAATTCCAACTTCATCATTAACTCAAGAGAAACAAGAGGCATCTCATTTCCATTCATATATACTTAGTTTCCCACTCTTTCTTCCACACATCCCCCAGTCTGTCTCTCCTCCTCCAATCTGCTCCCTCTCTCTTGCCCCTCTGTGAGACCTCAGGCTGCAGACGCTAATCTAAAACATGCAATTACTGGACTGCATTCATTTCACCCTCTGTGTCTGCAGCCCAAGACACAAACATCATTACTTCATTAAAGTGCTGCCTAAAACAGCCCAGTGCTCAAAGGAAGTAATAACAACCAATAAGAAACATCTCATGAAGAAAGAGGGAAATAAAAAGGAAGTTGGGAGGGAGAGGAATATATATATAAACCCAAAGAGCTGAGAGAGCAGAATGATACATTAACTTTAATAAGATCTGAAATTAAATCAGCTATACACAAAACATTAAATCCTCTCAGGGAAATCTTGCTTTAATTCCCACCACATAAAAACAGGAGATGAATACACATAAATATTAATTTAGTCCTCTGGTGCATGGAAACACAGTCAAATCACAGCTGAAATTGCTCTTTCGTGGGAAAGCATCCTCTTTCGCTTGCTAACTTAGAGACGATGAACAAGCAGAGGTTATTTCAAACAGGTGGGAACCATGAGTCTTGAATGAAAATGAGAGGTTTGATTTTTTCTTTTAAAGGGATTGCATATGTGTGAGTATGAGAGAGACAGAGTTGACGGTGTTTTTGGTATGTGCAACTAAACTCCAAAAGTGTTTGGACTAAAAATAATCTTTAGAGGCCAAGCTCCTAACACGGTCTCCAAAGGGTCATGACTTTTACGGTACATACGCAGAAAAACATGCGAAGACATGCGTGCAGTGCTGATTGAGAAACAAATCACATACAGTATATGCTCACACTTATACAAAGTATAACATACAAAGAAACAAATCTAAGCAGAACAACATCTGTACTCAAATTCAAACAACTCAATCCGCACACGCCCCCTGACACAATAAACAAGAAAAAGAACAGACCACCCTGATAGATACTATGCAGAAATCCTACATATGACCCTTACAAGAAAATGTGCTGGTATTAGTGACAGCATCAGATGGTATTAGTTGTGAAGACTACCAAAACACTCAGTGCTCTAGTCAAGCCTGAGTAAGTTACCCAGTGTGGTCAGGATAACACTTTGGAGGTTAATCTCCATGCCAAAAGACCATTATCATCTCAAACTCTGCTCTGTTTCCTTATACATCAGCAATGTGGAAAGGCACGCCAAACAAAATTATTAGAGTGCTCTTATGCATCAGAGCAATGGCATTTCAAAAATGAACTTGCACAAAAAGTTAACACAGACATTGTTCTCTAACAATAAACTGTAATGTGTAAACATTTACATCAGAATAGAAAATTATCTGTGAATTTAGAACAATTATGCCTCTAAAATCCAGCTGGATATGTCACATTTGGAGTGGTTAATTTGAAGTAAATATTATTTTTGGTTACACTTTATTTTGATGGTCGACATTAGAAATTAGACTATCAACATCAACTTTGCAACTAGATGAGTAAAGTTTGTAAACAAACTTTGAAGTTGGCTTGAGAAAGCTAGACCAGAAAGTCTTAAGTAGTTTTAACAGCTTTAAGTTTACAGGTTTTAAGTTTTCAATTTTAGTTCAGTAATTTTAAAACAGAATATTAGACAGACAGGCAAACAGATGGGTTAAATGTTTGCCCAACTTGCTGGGTAGTTTTATTTAACTCAACTATTAAAAATTACTGTATTGCTTGCTTAAAATGAACCCAAAATATGTTGGAAATGAGCATTTATTAATATGTTTAATAAATGAGCATTTATTAATATGTTTTATAAATAAACATTTATTAATATGTTTAATAAATGAACATGTATTAATATGTTTAATAAATGAACATGTATTAATATGTTTAATAAATGAACATGTATTAATAAGTTTAATGAAGAAAAATTAAACAATAAACATTTATTAAATTGCTTATTATTATTGATTATTTTGATTATTATTGTTGCCTCTAGTAATAATGTGTCAGATTTTTAATTTCGAACCTATTTTAGGTTCATTTTCAGCTACCCATATAGTCATTTTTAAACAATAGTTAGGTTAAATAAAACTACCCAGCAGATTGGGCCAACATTTAACCCAACCGCTTGGTTAAAACAACCCAATCGCTGGGTTTGTCCATTTTCAACCCGACCTGAGCTGTTCTTAACCCAGCATTTTTAAAGTGTCCTTACTAGTCGGAAGTATTTATTAGACGTTTTGTTGAAAAAAAGTCCAGATTCAATATTTGAGCACAGTGCGAAGCACAGCTGGGTCGGGTTAACATGTCCTAGACTTCAAGAGACCGCTTGAGATGCGGAAAGGAGGGAGAAAACAAAATGTGGGTTCTGTTAGTATTCAAAAGAGACCTCAAACTCTGCTTGTCCATGCAAAGTGAATGGTTTACTTGGCTAAACGTCTGGCATTGGCTCAACATTTTATTCAAGCTTCCCCCCACCACAAACTACTTCTCCCTGTTTTTCTGCGCTTTCCTCATTTCTTCCTCCCCCTCCACAAATACCTCTCTCTGTGCCACTTTGGATGAGGGGTTCTGTTACCACTGGCTCCGTGTATAAGGTTCAGAGGTTAATCATGGCTGTCGAGAGGCCCCTATATATAAAAATAACCCTTTTTTACCCTCTCCTAGAGACGTATTAGAACACAAACCACATCAAACACATAACATACCAAACACGCCTCTGTGCCACATCTAGACCCTCCAAAACAATGCAACGCATGGTGTGGAAAAGAAGTACGCGCTACTTGCTGACCTCCTGTACTTCCCACACAGTCAAAACAGCAGACAATAAACTCTCAGCATACTTGAATGCGCACTTACACTGTCTCTTTGGGAAGCGTTCAGGCCATCAGTGATGGAGTGCAGTTGTTCGTGCAAACCGCAGGCCTAATATAGACTATAACATGAATAGCATGTGGTAGACAGAAGGTTACACTGTCTCCTGACAGCAATGTCACAGCAGAGGTTTGGCTTATGCCTTCTATGCAGCGCATCATTAATATATTATTGATTCATTCAATTTATATACATTAATGCTGTAATATTATGAGTATTAAATATTCTCAGTATTTTTCAGTATTATATATTTTAATTATTTATTAAATTTAAAATTAAATACATGAATAATACATTAAAGGGATAGTTCACCCAAAAATGAAATGTTTGTCATTAGTTACTCACCCTCATGTCATTCCAAACCCGTAAGACTTTCGTTCATCTTCGGAACACAAATTAAGATCTTTTTGATTAAATCTGAGAGCTTTTTGTCCCTCCAGCTACACAACTACCACTTTGACGCTTCAAAAAGTTCATAAAGAGATCATAAAATGAATCCATATGAAGCTCAAATGTGCTGCGTAACACAAAAACAAACCTCATTGGTTCTTGCGGAAGCTCAAATGTGCTGCGTAATACACAAGAAACAAACCTCATTGTTTTTTTGCGGAAGCTCAAACGTGCTGCGTAACACACGAGAACAAACCTTATTGTTTTTGCGTAACACAAGAACAAACCTCATTGTTTTTTGCGGAAGCTCAAAAGTGCTGCGTAACACACAAGAATGAACCTCATTGTTTTTTGCAGAAGCTCAAACGTGCTGCGTAACACACGAGAACAAACCTCATTGTTTTTGCGGAAGCTCAAACATGCTGCGTAACACATGAGAACGAACCTTATTGTTTTTTGCGGAAGCTCAAACATGCTGCGTAACACACAAGAATGAACCTCATTGGATCTTGCGGAAGCTCAAACGTGCTGCATAACACACAAGAATGAACCTCATTGGATCTTGCGGAAGCTCAAACGTGCTGCATAACACACAAGAATGAACCTCACTGGTTCTTGTGGAAGCTCAAACGTGCTGCGTAACACACAAGAATGAACCTCATTGGTTCTTGCTGAAGGTCAAACGTGCTGCGTAACACAAAAACAAACCTCATTGGTTCTTGCGGAAGCTCAAACGTGCTGCGTAATACACAAGAAACAAACCTCATTGTTTTTTTGTGGAAGCTCAAACGTGCTGCGTAACACACGAGAACAAACCTTATTGTTTTTGCGTAACACAAGAACAAACCTCATTGTTTTTTGCGGAAGCTCAAAAGTGCTGCATAACACACAAGAATGAACCTCATTGGTTCTTGCGGAAGCTCAAACGTGCTGCGTAACACATGAGAACGAACCTGATTGTTTCTTGCGGAAGCTCAAATGTGCTGCAAAACACGAGAATGAATCTCATTGGTTCTTGCAGAAGCTCAAGAGTGCTGCGTAACACGAAAACGAACCTCACTGGTTCTTGCGAAAGCTCAAACGTGCTGCGTAACACACAAGAACAAACCTCAGTGGTTCTTGCGGAAGCTCAAACGTGCTGCGTAACACACAAGAACGAACCTCAGTGGTTCTTGCGGAAGCTCAAACGTGCTGCGTAACACACAAGAAACAAACCTCACTGTTTTTTGCGGAAGCTCAAACGTGCTGCATAACACACAAGAATGAACTTCATTGGTTCTTGCGGAAGCTCAAACGTGCTGCGTAACACATGAGAACGAACCTGATTGTTTCTTGCGGAAGCTCAAATGTGCTGCAAAACACGAGAATGAATCTCATTGGTTCTTGCGGAAGCTCAAGTGTGCTGCGTAACACACAAGAACGAACCTCAGTGGTTCTTGCGGAAGCTCAAACGTGCTGCGTAACACACAAGAAACAAACCTCACTGTTTTTTGCGGAAGCTCAAACGTGCTGCGTAACACACAAGAATGAACCTCATTGGTTCTTGCGGAAGCTCAAGCGTGCTGCGTAACACACAATGAATGAAAGTCTTAGGGGTTTGGAACAATATGAGGGTGAGTAATTAATGACAGAAATTTAATTTTTGGGTGAACTAACCCTTTAATAAATAATACATTTAAAATTATGAGTACTAAATATATTATTATATTATATATAAAGTGTAGATATATAAAGTGTAGATTCTGTAAGATTAGTATGTGATTACAACCTTTCAACTGGCTGCTAAAGTGCGATGTCTAAACACTACATAGTGAGGTTCATATTAGACTGACATATGGCAGCAGTCAAAGCAGTTATTCACATTCACTCTGTATGTGTGTGTGTGTGTGTAAACACTAGGAGTTAATCAGCTGAGAGTGAATGCAATTGTGCGATTCTGGATCACAACCAGGTGGACTCTGGTCCAAAAACACAGACAGAAGTGACTTCGTTAACATGAATGTCCGTCCTCCATTAGTTTCTAGGGGCAACGAGACAGCAATGGTTTGTTGGATGGGAAATCTTCACTTTTCACAGTATGCACAGCAACTATGGGAAAAGGAACTTTGTTCAAATGACTATTATGAACTATGAATAATGTAATATAACAGCTTATGTTATAGTGATGCTAACTTATGCTGCTGTGAAGTGAGAAACTTCTAAACACAAAACAAATGCCCAGAATCCTTAATTCAACAAGACAAACTCCCACATACTCACAAACATATTTGCAATAACAAGTCACAATGCCCACAACTGCACTAGGTAATACTTCAGTTGCAGCCCAACTCTGTTACCTACATGTTTATGATGATTTATATGGCAGCACCAGACACTACAGGGCACGGTCTGGTCTCCAAACACATCAGAGAGCCACTGAGGGTCGCACAGACTGATAACTCTATCCGACTGAACACACACACACACACACACACTCAAGCAGGGCTCACTAACAGCTGATTGAGGACAGCTGCCATGGTTCTCAGTGTATACTTCCTGCTCGGAGTTAGTTAGTGCGGGATTATCGGAAGGCATACTGCCACTGCCACGGCTTAAAACTAAACCTCTCTCACCTCTCATTGCTTTCCTGCCCTCATCTTCTGCCTCACTGACCCTAAATCCGTTTCCCAAATTCTCTCCCTCTCTCTCATTTTTCCATGCTTTGCGCACTCTTTCTCTCTCTCTCGTGCACACCTGCTCCACCCTCCTCATACAAAAGTCATAAATAAACCTATATGACTGGGCATCCTACATGACAGCCGTTCTTTATTCCCGGCATCTTTCCTCAGATCTTTCTATCCCGTACTGACATAACACTTCCCTGCAGATGTCGATCATCCCAGCTCGAACGAAAGCATGTGTGTGTACTCATAAATAACCCCTCCTTCATGTGCTCTCCTAAAACAATGAATGTCCAGCCTTGAGTTTCTCCTCCTAAAATACCCCAACAAAGACTCCCATCATAAATAAACCATACTCACTGACTATTTTTAACCAGGGGTTTCACGCTAAAGGGGGCAGACAGGTATCCTAACACAACAGCTTTGCTGATGAGATCTTTTAGAAATAAAGTTTTGGACAACGTAATACAGCTGAAGTCCAGCGACACATCTGTTATACAGCACTGGAAATAAAATGTGAAGGTTATTTTTCATTTATATATATATATATATATATATATATATATATATATATATATATATAAATGCATACAGTATGAAAAAAGTAATATAAAATAACTTAATGGCAATTAAAAAAAGACAATTTATTGAATGTAAAGTGAAAAAATGTTTAAATACATGAATATTAATAAATAATTGAATTTAAATGTATTAATGCTGTAATATTGAGTATTAAATATTTTAAATATTCTTTTCAGTATTATAAATAACTAATTACGCATTAAATTAAATACATGAATAATACATTAATGCACCAATACTATGAGTACCAAATAATATAAATATTTTTCAGTATTATTAGCTTAATAATTATATTTTAAATATTTTTATTTCTATTTTTCTACATTGTAAAATAATTTTGTAATATTACATAATAATGATAATAATAATTGTATTATTATTAGTATTATTGTTGTTGTTATAGGCAATGATGAAATCATATATGCTGTTGTATGTATGCTCTCTCTCTCTCTCTCTCTCTCTCTCTAGCTTTCAAACATCAAGAAAGTATCCTACTTACAAAACCATCTGTCTGTGATGCTTCTAGTAGAGATATGAGTTTCTCTGGGTTCTTGAGTAGTAGTTTATAATCAAACACCGCTGATTTGTTCCTTTGATCCCGTTGACTAGATTTGAACTCAGATCTGTCCCGGTCCATAGTCACAGTGTGGTAAAACAGCCCGACCGCTATCCCCAACAGCAGAAGGGGACCCGTGCAGCACCTCCGGCGGAGCGTCCAGATCCCACGGAAAAGCATTCCCACTTCTGCACAAACGCTCCTGGATAGAGTCAAGAGACATACCATTGGGAATGTGCGTTTGGTCCCCACATCATCCCTAAGGATCACGGTGCGCTGTCAAGCGACAAGCGCTCAAACGCGCAGTTCAGGAATCCGACGCGCTGTGTAAAAGCGCACATATCTGAAGACGCTTCATGACATGATCATGAAAAATCTTGAACTAATTCGACGTGCGTCAGAGCTGGTGGTAAAGTCTTGTTTCAACGGTGCGAGTGTCCAAACTGAAAAGTTTCTCTGAAGGCTTTTTTTTTTTTTTTTCTTTCCCCCCTTTTCAAAGCTGCTGAGCCCCACGGTTGATTAAAAACACTCCCGAGCAGCAAAACCTCATGACTGAAAGTAATGATACGCCTCCTTCACACTGAGCGCGCGCTGTCAGAGAGAGCCTCCTTTTACCAAACCGCTTTAAAGTTGTGAATTCGGCTAGGTTTCTCAAGCATATTTAAAACTTAAAGGCCTGTCTGATCCTGGACGTGTGTTAGCGGTCATTTGACAGTATTTTGTTTTTAAAATTGGTGGTCAGTGTAGACGAGAATAACATCAATGGCAGTTGCGTCGCTTCTCACTGTTTTTAGGTCTCGCGCGCATAAGCGCTACGTTTTTTTTTTTAAAGAGTTAAATCACCTCAGCGTTTAAAAACGCGTCTCGAGACCCCCTTTTCATCTACACATTTAAGTGGAATACAGTAGGAGATACTGTTTAAGTTAAAGCCAGCAAAAAAGAACGTGTTTTGGGTTAGTTCTTTTGCTTTGCTAAGTGCGCACCTGGTTTGCGTTAACCCATTTATTCCCAACATTACCGCGGCTAAGTGAGAACGTGCATTTTACTCTTTAGATAGCCCAATGGAACAAAATAAATGCTATTCTGATATGAGTATAGCTACATACATAGACATACACATACATAATACCGCTGTGTCCAAATAGTAACGTTAAATTAATGCAGTTTTGTGTTTCATTTAAAGGAGCAATACTTCTATTTACCATTTTATATTTTCAAAATGAGCAGTGCGACCACTTGCATGTTTACATGTATTGTGGTCATTATTTATGAGACGGAGCATTTTTAATAATTAATTAGGCCCCTTAAAGATTATATATAACATTTATGGTTAGTTTAGAGGTGCAACCTGGAATTAAACAGCTCTGGTCATTTACACCAGCCATGCAAAATGTTCACAGGAGTATGAACTTTAATTTAAAGTTCACAACATCTATACACCATTTTTAAAAACCCTTCAAACTTAATGTAAATGTTGGCCACACATTAAATTAGTTAATATGAAGAGAACAGTATCTTTTCCTAAAATCAGAGAGCACAGATTGGTTGACAGGAATGTTGTTCAAGGACTAAAAAGTCGTTGATCCAGAAACATCTACTTTGAAAAATAAACTGTAAAATGTATTCATTCATTGACAATGCACTTTAAGACAGTGTGTACCAAAAGTTCTTGATCATTTTATTGTTTTTTCCCCCCCCCACATCTCTCAAAATGTATCACCACATCAGTGCAGTACAGGCTAGAAACACAGACACACAAACATACACACAGGTCACAGTTGTTCATTTGTTCTATAGTATACCATAAGAGCTCCTTGCTAAAATAAGAAACGTTCTGTCCTTTAAGCGGAGCACAATACATCACCTATCCATTACACACACAACATTTTCACTGGACAAGCAATGGGGCGTCACTGTTGCCGTTGTAATCTGTTCATATCAGGATCCTTTAAGTTTTTTTTTTTATAGAGCTAAATGTCTCTGAGACGTGTAGTTCATCAAACAGTTCAGGACTACAATTCCCAGTCTGCATCATGTCAATCCATACTATGCCAATATGGATTAGCAGGAGCTGCCAGATGTGAAGAGTCATCACACATGGCAAGCTGAGGAATGTCTTGAATGATAAAATAAATGGGCCTTCCAATATCATCTTGCCCATCCGCCTCCATAAAGATTAATGGAGATGAAGAGAAAAACATAAAAACAGGAAAAGTTTTGATGGCAGTGTGTGCTTCGATTCACCAGCTAAAAACGGCCAAATTGGTTGTGATTTACACAAACACACACAGCAGCCACACCATCTTTCAGGCAATGATCTCTCTCACACTTCTACACACCCCGATCTCATGGTGATGTAACATGTACACTCTCAGTCGAGGGGGACAGTCATATCAGAGAGGTTGGCCCAGGTGATTTGGCATTTATTTGTGCCGGCTTCCCCTCCTCTTCATGGCGGCTGTACACTGTGGGCAATACCACTTCCCTTTAGGTGCCTCAGTCAAACCCACGCAGCCGTAGTGGAACCACTCGATCGGACACTGCGGGAAGAAACGAGAGAAGAGTCGGGATCAAATGAACAATTTCTCTGATTGTGCATCATTCAAAACGTCATAGAACAACCAGCAAATAAATACAGTACCGGTCAAAAGTTTGCACACATTACTATTTTTAATGTTTTTGAAAGAAGTCTCTTATGCTCATCAAGCCTGCATTTATTTGATCAAAAAGAGAAAAAAGCAGTAATATTGTGAAATATTATTACAATTTAAAATAATGGGTTTCTGTTTTCAATTTACTTTAATATATTATATTTCTGTGATGCAAAGCTGAATTTTCATCAGCCATTCCTCCAGTCTTCAGTGTCACATGATCCTTCAGAAATCATTCTAATATGCTGCTTTGATACTCAGATATTATCACTTTTGGAAACAGTTGTGCTGCTTAATATTTTTTTGGTGAAACTGTGATACTTTTTTCAGGACTCATTTCTGAATAAAAAGTTAAAAAGATCAGCATTAATTCAAAATAGAAATCTTTTCTAACAATATAAGTCTTTACTGTAACTTTTTATCAATTTAACACATCCTTGCTAAAAAAAAAAAATTACTGACCCCAAACTTTTGAATGGTAGATTATATTGTTACAAAAGATTTCTAATTTAAATAAATGCTGTTATTTTTGAACTTTTTACTCAAAGAATCCTGAAGTATCACAGGTTATAAAAAAAAATATTAAGCAGCACAACCGTTTCCAACATCGATAATAAATCAGTATATTAGAATGATTTCTGAAGGATCATGTGACACTGAAGACTGGACTAATGATGCTAAAAATTCAGCTTTGCAACGCAGAAATAAATGATATTTTAAAGTAAATTAAAATAGAAAAACATTATTTTAAATTGTAAGAATATTTCACAATATCATATGTTTTTTCTGTATTTTTGACTTCTTTCAAAAACATAAAATATAGTAATGTGTCCAAACTATTGACAGTACTGTATATGTATGTGTGTAAATACATAAATAAATTAATATGAATAGTTTAATATTTTATCATTTTAAAAATGTAATTTTGAATAGTACTTGTGTGTGTGTATATATATATATATATATATATATATATATATATTATATATATATATATATTATATATATATATATATATATATATATATATATATATATATATATATATATATAAAAACATGATATGACTCTGATATCAATAAGTGTATCACTGATCCCTGTAACAATAATACTGATTATTGTTTGCTGTCATCTCTACAAAATCATAGCTGCCCAAAGGGTCACAATAGCTGTCAGAGCACAGATAGTTTGTGTTGTTTGAAGAGGAAATGTGGCTGTATGTCTCTAGAGATGAAAGGATGACTTACATCTTGGTTATCACAGCCAACCATCTCTCCGTATGACACCTGCACAAAGACAGAGAGAATGAGACACTGAGCATTAGGGACAAACGCACACACGCACACCTGCAGCCGAGTGTCACGAATGTGCGCACCTGCAAACAAAGACTGTGCAAGTTTGGTCTTTGATGTCTATTCAGAGACATGCAAACACACACACACACACACACACATTTCTATTTTTGATATACTCTGACAAAAGCAATATTACTGAGGCCATAAAACAAATGCATTCAGGGGGAGACAATTCTTTTGCACTCATACATAAACTAAAAACACACACACACACACAATCCTTCTGCAAACTGTTATTGGAGTCATACACCTCACCTCCCTGAACAGATCTTTGACTTTCCTGTATGATCTTGCTCTAGTAGCAATGATCAAAAATAAAGAGATATGTTTTTCCTTTTCAACTTATTTGTTCTGGTCATATTTGTCTATTGTTTAATGCTTGTTTTATAAACCATTTGGGAGCAGACGTCACAGTTACTGTACGTCACTTGCAGCTGCGAGTGCACTGTGTTAGCAGAAAAGCAGTGGTAACAAGTGGAGGAAAACAGGCAAAATCCACAGAATTCAAGACAAAAATGTCTTGTGCCTTTCGATGCCAGAATCATAATGCAAAAAACAAAACAAAAAAAGTACAAATTTCTAAAGTTCTTTAGAACTGTCTTTAGCTTTGAAGCTAAATGCAGATGGTTCCAAGCCATTAGACAGACAGACTGGACTGATGAAACCTGCGATGATTATTCTACTATTAAAGCATGAATTTGATGTAAACAATAGATCTACATAATATTCACATATGCAGTTCATAAGGGGTATAATATATTAAAACCTATAACATTTTACATACAACCTACAACATTTTTTATCTCTGACGTTTTTCTTGCAATTGCGAGTTTATATCACAATTCTGAAGAAAAAAAGGGTCAGAATTGTGGGATATAAACCCGGAACTTTTTTATTATTTTATTCCGTGGCTTCCATAGACTGCTACTGCAGAACTGTCATTTTCTGCCACCACTCAGCCCACAAAAAAAGGGACATTGCTATTTGCAAACCGCCAAATTGTCTATTGTGTAACATTTTATGCTGCAATTTTGGTCAGATCTCTCTTCAAGGAACTAAACTGTTAAATTAAATGAATAATAATAAATATAAATAACTACAAAACTGAAAAAAAAAACAAGTAAAAAAAAAAACTACAAAATGATACAGGGTACAAAAAAAATTTAATATTTACATTAAAATGTATGCATTATGTATTTTTTTTGTACTTAGAAATATTTTGTTTTAGAATTTTATAATTATTTATTTATTTTAATGAGTATTATATCAAATAAATAATAAAGTTTCTTTTGATTCATTTTTTTCGGCTTTTTCCATTAATTAAAAACAGTGACGAGGGAATAGGAGACAGAGAAATAGAAATCGTGACTCAAATCTGCCTAACCAACATGAACACAACAGCTTTAATGTGTGGAACTTTACTGCCGTACCAAAGCTTTTAAATTGGCAGATAGTGGTACCAATAAGTACGTGTCAATCAATCTAATAATAGATCAATCCAATATAAGAATCACTAGGAGTAGTAGTGACACTACAATCAGTACGCTGCATGAGAGAGATGTGACATGAACACACCTGGTTGCAGATGCAGTATCTGGGTTCGTTGGGGTCGTAGGTCCAGTCCACCTGACTGCTAGTGTCAGTTTCTGTGACTGTGGTCTGTACCAGCTCATGAGCCAATGCTGACGACGACGAGCAGGATGACAGTGAAGAGGAAGAGGAGGATGAAGAGGACTGATGGTTGGAAGACTTAGTGTTGCCTCTAAAAAAATTTAAAAAAGCAAGAAAGTGGTTAAACAAAATTCAATGTATATGAATTTGGAAGGCATTTTGTGCTTATAGAGGAGGTACAATATACAAAAGCAACACAAAACACATATCTGGGTGGGTATAGAAATAGACTTACTTGGTCTTGCGTCCTGTGCGGGAGTCCGAGCTGTTGCTGGAGGTTAAGGGCTGTGTGAGCGTGTTAGCCAGCGCAGAAGATGAGTAACTGCTGGAGTCCCGGCTCAGAGCAAACTCCCGCCCCAAGAAATCATTGTTCTTGACAGCTTCATAACTGGCCTTGAGGCTGGACGTTCTCCTGCCCTCTTTCATCTGAAACACACAAACACACACATTAAAAGAGGATGAAGAAACCACCCAAGTTCCTTAAAGAAAGTTCCTTCCTCACTAACTTTTTTTTCTCAGAATTGAATTTATTTCTCACAATTATGACTTCCAAAAAAAAAAAAAAAAAAAAGAACAGAATTGTGAGATAAAAAGTCGCAATTACCTTTATTTTTTTTTACATGGTGGATCAGTATCATTATATATATATATATATATATATATTATATATATAAACACACATACACACTCACACACACAAGTTGAACAATCCAAAATTACAGGACAGGGTGTGTCGATGTGATTTCCCTCAAGGAACAATATCAAAGTGCCTCTGTGTAGTGAATGCTGAAATTAACAAGGCCTTAGTGCCACGATAACATAATCTGATACAAAAATAACAAAAAGGGAAGAAAAGCACAAAAAAAGACCCCTAAAAGGCCAAAAACAGCTGAAACAGGAAGTGAAGAGAGGAGGGGGGAACAAATAGTTCTAGAATTGAAGAGGAAGAGGGAGGATGGTGGTTTTACCTGTGCGGTGGCTTGCACTGCCTGAGCTGCTGCCATGGAAATGGCCCCCGCCCCTGCAGCAGGCCCGGCAGGAAGTGGGCTCAGGTTGTATGAGGAAAGCGATTGGGAGGAGTTTACGTTATACAAGCTGTTAGAGGACGACGTGCTGTTCACTCTGCAACCTGCAACACACACACAAAATCACATTTAGTATATAACCAGAAAGACTTGAGGAACAATACAACACAAGTGATGAGTCAACTCATTACATCATAAAAATCATTTCTTCTGAACCATTCAATAGTTATCACAAGCATATGTGCCAATAGGGATTGGGGTTGCAGTTATTCTGAATATTCACTATATATTTGCAATGATTTTGTTGGAAATAAAATTTCATTGATTTTAATACACTTTATGTAGCCATTATGTTCCCTAAAGACTGTCAAAATGCTTACATAAAAGTATAGAGCATGTAGGTAAAAAAATAAAATAAACAAATAATCATTCGTTCTTGTGTTCATTTAATGAAAAAAAAACAAAAAAAAAACCCTGTTTTTTGTATTGTTTTAGTTCTTACATAAATCATTTTGAATTATCACTTGACAACAACACCTATTCAGCTTTATTGATGGTTCCCCTGACAGGAAATAAAAAAAATAAAATAAAGTAAAATAAAATAAATCACCCTTTTAAGTCATTTAAAACTGAATACACTAACGTTTAAAAAGGTTTGGAGTCAATAAGATAAAAAAAAAAAAAAAAAAAAAAAAAAAAACTTATTCAGCAAGGATGCATTAAATTGATCAAAAGTGACAGGAAGTACATTTAATGTTACAAAAGATTTTTTTTTTAAATAAATGATGTTCTTTTGAACCTATTTATCAAAGAATTCTGAAAAAAAAAAGAAGAAAAAAGTAAAATCAGTTTCCACCCAAAAATTAAAAAAAAAAAAAAAAAAAAAGAAGAAAAAAAAAAAAAAGGTTTTCACCATTAATAACAACAATAAATATTTCTTGAGCATCAAATCAGCCTATTAGAATGATTTCTGAAGGTTCATGTGACACTGAAGACTGGAGTAATGATGATGAAAATTCAGCTTCGCCATCACAGAAATAAATTACATGAAAAATATATTTAAAAAAATATTACAATTACTTTAAAAGGTCATAATATTACTGTTTGTTCTGTATTTTTGATAAACAAAAAATGCAGTCTAGGTAAGCATTCTTTCAAAAACATTAAAAAACACATGTGAACAGTCTTGCAAATGTTGAAATAATATTGTCAACCAGCTGAAAATGTAAGTAAAGTCAGTAAAGAGTGTATGTTTGTGTCTGACGTGTTTTTATAAGGTGACTCGAGAGGAGTGAGAATGTGTGTTTTACCTGGTGTGTTTTCTTTAGAGGCGTCTGACGTGAGTGTGGAGAGCAGGGCCTCTGACTTAAACTTCTTTTCTGGTACGTGTTCAGTAGTGTGGTGGGCTGGCGCGCTGTACTTCCTCTCTGTCAAAAGACACACAAAGCAGGTCAGAAGACTGGAACAGAAAAATGGGGAGCAGACAGTCTCTTGAAACAAGCTTACTCTCCACAGTGGCGTGTGAATGTACATGATGGTTATTGACAGGTTGGGAGGGACTGTCCATCTCCAGCGACCCTAGAACAGATAAAAGTGACTTTACAAACAATTTAAAGTCAGCACAAAGCCACAACATGGTCAGTTTACTAAAGTGTGTCCAGACATTTTCATACTAGCTTTATTTTACCTTTCCAAAGAAGACTAAGCAAGAAGTAATTTAATTGCTACCAATTACTTTCATTAAAACTACGAAGAAGGTGAATGACAGGTGCCACTCACGTCTCTCCAGGATCTCTGTGATACCAGCATTATCCGCCTCCAGTTCCATTTTGAACTTCGCCAACTCCTGATCCAACTTCCGCAAGTGTCTATCAACCTACATAGAGACACCAACATCACAATAACATCAAGAAGCAGCAGATTTCCCATAAACCCTCTCACCAGGGTAAATCAAAAGACTTAAATTAAAGCACATGAAAAGTGTTGATAAATGAAACAGCAGGAGTAAAGGCATGCCTGAGAGCTGCTGCCCATTCACTATCAATGATGTACCGCCACCTATTGGAAACATGAAGTATTGACACAAAGCACCTTCACATCTCATTCAGTAAGGGTACTCACCAGATCATAAATTTGATTGGCAAGTTGGACCTTTTCATCTGCATCTTCCAGAGCTTTATAGTAGTCCTGACAAAGAGAAAGACATTGCATATGATCCCCCACTGCAATACGATCCGTTAATTATTAAAAATATTAAAGTTTTTTTCTTCTCTCTCTTTCTCTCTCTCTCTCTATTTTATATATATATATATATATATATATATATATATATATATATACACACACACACACACACACACATATTTTGTTTGTTAGCATACAAAATTGTATTTTGTGACCAATTCAGTGAGTAAGAAATACATTTGTCTGATTTGATCTTGATATTTCTGTTAATATGTTGAAACAAATGCTAATTGTCTTATTTTTTTTCCATTTGATCTCTTGTTGATAAGCATCAATAAAAAAGTAAAAGTTTTTCACATTTGAATTTCCTGCTAGGACAAAAAGTACTATCAGAATCAATAACATTTTTATTACTTGGATCAACTGAGTTGCACAGCATCTGTTCTTTACCTTTTTAATGATTTCCATCTGTTCTTCCCTCCATTCAGGCTTGTTCTTCTTGGCGTTAGTAAAGAACTCATTAACCCGCTGCTCTAGCTGATCCATCGCATCTGAACAAAGGAACAGAGGCAGGAGTAAGTCAAGAGCCCAATCACACTGATTGGGTACTGTGGAAGTCTATGGTCAGATCACAGAAATAAATCTTTTGACAGAGTAGGTGGTATGTAGCCTAATGGTCAAAGATCTGGGTAAAGATCATTAAAAGGTTGTAGGTTCAACCCCCACAAAGGGTGATCCATGAACCATCACAATTGAAGGCATTTGAAGGGGAAAAACAAAAAAGGCCTGGTCACATTCACCTCAAAATAGAGCTGCATGATTCTGGATAAATGGAAAATCACGTTTTTTTTCTTAAATAGAGATCATGATTCTCCCATTATTCTGAGCAGAACTAAACAAAATAAAATGGAATTTTAGCAGAGGTTCTGACAAAATGTTAATGTTTTATGTAAAAATGAGTACTTTTTATTTTAATTGTAATTTAATTTTAATTAATTATTTTTAAAAATCAGTTTGAATAAATTAAAATTCAATGACTCACTCATAAACACTCATGATTCATGAATCAGCGTTTTTGAGCGAATTAACAGTAACTTGTTGCCAGCTATTAGTGTATCGATATGATACAATCTTTATTTGAAGCGCCAAATTACTTTCAAATGGTGATTTACTCTATTTTGATCACTACATTAGTGTGTAAATCCGAACTATAAACTTTTATGATACTATGTAGTTTGTGAAGCCATTTCAAACCTATACATGACAACTGCTCTCTGTATAGTGAAGAAAAAAATATTTACAGCTGTTGATTAGTTTTACTTAACTTAAAAAAAAAAAAAAAAAAAGTTAAAATAAGTTTTTCTTTTGATTTTGGTGTGAAATATGACCTGGTCATGTTCTTGACAGATTTCTCTAACCTCATGTTCCTGTAATTTACTGTAAACATGGCTAGTAGTTAAAATTACTAACTAAAATAAGTTACTAGGTTGGTCAAATGCTGATTGTTTATACTTCATGCAAAACCTATAACTGTCAAAAAATATATGCATGTACTATTACACACATGATCGGAGTAATGAAGACTATTTATCAGCAGGGACACTGACAGTGTCAACAGGGTTTGTGGACTAAAAAAATATAATGTATTAAAATGAATAATGCATGCTAGTGCAAATTACACAAATTGTAAGTTACACTCATGTTGCTCAACTTCCACATGGTTTTATGCACTTCACATCAGCATGCAATGCAACATCATAACACATGAATGCTCATTATGCATGCAAAATCACTAAACAATTCCCCACTGTTATGAAGGACTTTCTGCTTTAGTCAAGGTCAGATGTGATGTTTTAAGGGAGAAGAGTGAGTTTAAACTGAATTCGTACTCTGCACTTGCAGGTCCATCTCTCTCATTTCCGTAAACCTGTCGCGGAGATCCATGGGTAGCTGCTCGATCACTGCCGGGGAGAAGAACAGAAACGCGTTACAGGCTAACGGTTGCGACGCCTTTACACGTCCAAAACAGCCCTCCCAGACACTTAACCGCTTTAATACGAACATGAACCATTAAAAGAACTCATATACTCACTCTCGAGGTAGTCCTCAAGGTACAACATTTTGGCGGAGAGAGTGTTTCAAGCGTTTTAGTGAAAGGGTGTTTTTCGTCAATATGGCGTCGCAGACAGCGGAGAACTGAAGGGGAGGAAAAAACACAAGATGACAGGGGAGGGGCTTACGTGAAGGGCGTAGGATTTGATTGGACGCTGATGGAGTTGCGCTGAAGCTGACTTTTTGTGATTGCTTTCATGGGATTTGTAGTTCTTTAATTGCGCTATTTGAAACTACATCCACCGCTTCAAATCGTGGGATGTAATATGGATTATGGTATGGCAGCGGAGGATGTAGTTTCAAATTTACCATAATTTATAATACAATATGGACAACATGCACATGTCCAGTTACACAAATGTGTGTTTTCTCTAGAACTGTTTATGTTGATGTGAAGCACATATAGTTCAACGCAATATTTTTCTGCCCTCAAATATAAAATTTAAGGGTAAAGTTGTAAGAAAAGGGGCTATTTGAAATTAAACTATTTTATAGTAAAATAATATAGCCTATGAGCGGGACTGAGTCCAGGCAGTGAATTTCAAGGGGGGACAGAGTTCTAGTTGAAAATGAAGAGGATTTCATCGTTTATCCACGTAATGGCCTCCAAACGCTATGCAAATTTCATACTTTCATACTGCATCTATGGTTTAAATATGTTAAATATGCCCCCAATATATATGTATAGGCCTATATATATATATATATATATATATATATATATATATATATATGCTAATTTGTGTGTGCATGTGTAATACACATTCATTAATACACATTCATACACAATAATTGCATTTGAATGGAAGTGTAATGTTAAAATGAAATGTTTTTTTTTTTTTTTTTTTTTTTTTGGTTGTTGTTGTTTTTTTGTTTTTTAAGTTGGAGACATATTTTATAGATTTAAACCATAGGCTTTCATGCCAAACCATTCAGTTTGCATCATCATGGTTATGAGAGACATACAATCATTGTATTTGTGTACAGTCTTCTAGACAGCAGGTTTTATGCTGTTTTGGCCTTTGGAGGGCAGCACTGACTGTAATATGGGATGACAATCCAGACGTTTGCTGTAGAGACTGTAAGAGGCTTTTGTAAAACATACCGCTAGAAATTTGCCAGTGAAAGACAATGTAACTACGCAGCTGTCTCTTGAGAGGAAGAAACCTCAGCTTGACCCCACGTTTATTGTAGACAGTTATGATTTGGTGCAGTTGTGGTGGAAGAGGCTTTTTTAAAACATCCCATTAAAATATTTTATTTCCAAGACAAAATGACCACACAGCTGTAGACATAAAATGTTCTTCAAAGTGACATTGCACCTCAGCTCTCAATTTAGATCAAATAAAAATATGCTTGAGATCATAAACAGGAAATGTGGCTCCTCCGATGACTGTTCCATCTGCATTTGTGGTGGTTTGAAAGCTATTTCTAGTTGTCCTTTTATATTTCTTCTCATCTGAGTTTCCTGGTGCTATATTTGCACAGTAGAATATCAAATAATATCAGTCAGTCAGCAGTTAGGCTGATCCAAATTAAACAATGCAATATTGGTTTTGTAGCCTATTGTTTTTGCATACATATTTTTTTTCGGAACAGTTCTCTCTAACAAAATTATATTTTCTATTGAATTACTCGTTTTTAAGTTTTTAAGTGCTGAACAGGTAATATATTTTAAAACCCAACAATTAACAAAATAAAATACATTTAAACTGAGTGTCAGAACAGACCACTTTGAGAGAGAATTAAATGAGGGAGGTGAATAAGTAATATTGCATGCAAGTAAGCAAATCTATTATTTTTGCAAGCCTATCTTAAATTTCTGCCGTTTCCTTGCTCAAATCCATCACATGATTGAACGATTTTTACGGACGCATTATTACAACCTTATCAACTGTAATTATTACTGCTTCTGTATATGAATATTTGCCTGTGTAACATGCCTATAAACCAGCAGGACAGCTGCAGCATAGTAAAATTAATCAACACACATTCCCAGATAGCAGCAGATTGGGTCTCTCTCAAGACAATAATACACCCATCAGACATGACCTCTTCACCCCAGCATATGATATCTTAGGGGCGGGGATCTGGATACATGCCAAGCACTGTTGATGTATGCGTTTGGGAAGCATGTAATGACCATAGAAACTGGTTAAGCAGGTAGAATGGCTATTAATATGAGGAACCCAAAAATGAGCGGGCCCAAGTTGTCCCTAACGGGTCAGGTATGATGTAAAGATCCTCTGAAAGTGTCTCCAATAAGACAAAGACATCCAGACATCCATTTGTTTCCTTCTTATAGAATAGCTATTACCATAAAGAACAAAAGATTTATTTATTTATTAGAAATTACATTGTGGGATTAATTATTTGAGTTTATTCTTATGTAGTTTTCATATAAGCACTAGAATAGATTAGTGTGCGCATGTAATATTAGTAAAAATACCAAGTTCTGTCATGATGGCGCAGGATAATGGGTCCTTATTGCAGCCTGATGATATTGACATCATTAATGGCACAAGCTGATTGGTTCATGTTGCATCTGCAGCCAATGAGATTGCTTGTCAACATTTAAATGTTTAGCGTTTACTATAGCAGTTTACAGCACGCTTTCAGAGTTCCTCTGAAACACTGCACCTTCCCCAGCTCCACCTGTATAGATCTGCTATGGGTAATTCTATACCTGCTGTTTGTGCTGAAGCAGTATGTCTTACATGCTCACAGCAGCGTATGGGTGTATGTATTGGCAGTAGCAAGTTCCTGTACTTGCTCTACAGCAGCAGCAGCAGCAGCAGCAGCATTAAAGGGTTAGTTCACCCAAAAATGAAAATTATCCCATGATTTACTCACCTTCAAGCCATATGACAATCTTCTTTCAGACAAACACAATCAGAGATATATTTTAAAATATCCTGGCTCTTCCAAGCTTTATAATGGTAGTGAATTGGGGGGCGTGATTTTGAAGCCCAAAAAAATTCATCTATCCATTATAAAAGTATAGAAGCGTAAGAAAAATATCCATATTTAAAGCTTTATTAACTAAAATAACTAGCTTCCGGCAGACGATCACATCAGGGGGTTACTCTTTCGTCGCAAATCGATGTGTACTGCCATCTGCCAGAAACCAGTTATTATAGTTAATAAAGTTTTAAATATGGATATTTTTCTGACAAGAAGGCCTTCAGAAGGCCTTTATTAACCTTATGGATTATTTTCATGATGGATGGATGCATTTTTTTGGGCTTCAAATTCACGCCCCGCATTCACTACCATTATAAAGCTGGGAAGAGCCAGGATATTTTTTAAATATATCTCTGATTGTGTTAATCTGAAAGAAGATAGTCATATACCCCTAGGATGAAGTTTTTCTTGAGGTTGAGTAAATCATGGGATAATTTTTGAGTGAACTATCCCTTTAACTTAGAACAACAGCTATAATCAACAGCAGCAGCATAGCAGATCTATTCCACCATGACTAACATTGTCATATCCATTACCATGCTAAAAATCTTCTGAGAGTTGTCATGATAGAACTGTAATGGATACTAGTATATAGTTACTAGCAAATAAACAGCCTGCCAGTACATGTTGAATAGTTACTAGTAAATCTAGAATAGGTTCTAGTAGCAACAACTAGTCTGAAATTGATATCTGAACAACATAGAATTCGATGTCAAAAAAGTTCCATTTACATCTGCTTATTATGTAGTATACTGCATACAGTACCAACATAAACATTAGTTGGTTTAAATAAATAAATGTTAAATCAGCTTGCCATAATCGGGATGACCCACAGTTTGCCTTTAGGACCCGGAGGCACTGCTGCTCCGGATGACACTCCGCGCGTTTGGAGTGAAAGTCTCTTACATGCACAAGTTAAACAACACTTGTGGAAAGGCGAGGTGCACACAGCTGGCCCTGACTGGAGTATATAACGCCTGGAATGACAGTAGCAGTGAATGGATCTCAGCGAACACGCCCGACTGTTGCGCGCAGCTCCGTTAGGAATATCAATATGATTTTACATTGCAGGCGCAACTACGTTTGAGGAGTTTCCTGCAACTTCATGCTGGACATAATATAAAGGGGTTGTCGGTGCAGTACTTTCCAAACTTCTTTTTCTTGTTCTCTTTTGGATACTTTTTTTATGGTGTGGAAAAGTGTCCTGAGTGATCCAGGTTAATTTTTAAGCACCCTTCAAGAAGAGAAAGTCCCAAACTGTTGCTGTTTTTAAAATCACATGTTGCTTTTTAAACCTCCCACGGATATTTACAACATTATATCAAGACATTCTGGATGCGCACTGAACGCGCACAAGGACTTATGACATGGTAGGATTTCAAAAACCTCCTATAAAACATCTCAAATAGCCTAAGATGATTTACTGTCTGGTTCCCCAGCATGTCCAAATTGGTCTTCGGGTGGTTTTAGCTGGTTTAAGATGCACTTAGCTGGTCTACGATGGTTTCCCAGCTTGATCAAGCTGGTCTTCAGATGTTCTTAGGTGGTTTAAGATGGTCTTCCCGCCTGGCCAGGTGGCCTAATGTGGTTTAAGATGGCCTAAGATGGTTTAAGATGGTCTCCCGGCATGATCAAGCTGGTATTCAGGTAGTTTAGCAGGTTGTAATGTGATAAGGTTGCCAAAACCCATTTAGAACCAACCAAGAGCCCAGCCTTACCAGGCTATGAGACCCAGTTTCTGAAGCAGCCTTATGTTCCTCTTGACAACTTAACCAAGCTGTATATGACTGTTAAACGTTTTAAACGTGTTAAAATGCTTTATGCATATTCAAACTGACTTTTTCCCTCAGCGGTTATGGTGCCTTGGTGGCAGAAGTTAAAATGAGGTCTTTTGGCGAGCAGTTGGTGCGCTCAGAATGGCCCGGGAGGATTCGGTGAAATGTCTGCGCTGTCTGCTCTACGCGCTCAACTTTCTCTTCTGGGTAAGACGAGTCCAAGTCGGAGCAGGTGGCCGAGCGAGCGCTCACGTTACATGGCACGGTGCTGCTGTGCGCTCTGCGCTCTCCAAGACGCGCAACAGCCACTCACTCGCCAACACACGCGCAATCTGTTCCCTCCCTCCCCATCCTATGTTATCTTTATGTAGAGGACAGCCTGAATCCCAGCTATGCTCGAATGGCACACAGCTCACATTCTGCTGCGGCTGCTATTTTTAGG
Organism: Elopichthys bambusa; assembly: GCA_037101425.1. NCBI lineage: Eukaryota > Metazoa > Chordata > Actinopteri > Cypriniformes > Xenocyprididae > Elopichthys > Elopichthys bambusa. The sequence goes on along the minus strand of CM074454.1, from coordinate 6,989,755 downwards.
GAATTAAATGTGATAAGCACAAGGGTGTGTTTTTAGACCAAGAATGCCAGCGTAGGGCAAACTAAACCCATGCCACTAATATTGCTGCATGTCAAACATAGCACAGTACCTAAATAGGTTTCCAAGCCAACCATGTACACAAACATACTTTTTTAATATTCAGAGGCCGCAACAGACAACTAAAATGCATGAATTTTACTTATCAAACCAAGTGGCATCTGTGAAGAAAAGGATGCTAGACTGTCTTTCAGAACTAAATTCACTTTTCTGAGCCAAATTTATGATTATCAGCTGGTCCAAATGTGATTATTAGTGGCTTTATGAAGTCACACAGGTGTAGTTCATGATGTTCCACACTGTAAAAAATTATTTTCTTGATATATCACATTTTTTTTTCTTATTCAACTTAGATAATTAATGTGGTTCAGACAACATAATATTTTGAGTTTCTGTAGATTAAACCAATCGCCTTCATTGTATTAACTCAAATTTTTAATTTAAATGAACTCAAAATTTTAAGGCAACCAGGTAACTTACTTTTTAAAGTTAAACCAACAATTCTTTTTTTACAGTGCTAACATTTGGTTGCCAGAAAGTGTCTAAATACTTTTTACTCTAATTTGAAATAATAAATAATAAATTAAATGTACATTAAATTAAAATCTAAAAAAATATATACAAATTAATATAAGACAAATCAACACAATATTTAAATATATAAATAAAAATTTACAGTAGTAACCAAAAATGATATCCAGAGGGGATATTTGTTTTTAACAAACCATCAAAATATAACAGAAAATATTTTATATTTTTGAAATATTTTAAATATGAGGGAAAAACAAAACACTTAACTTGGTTAAGGTATTTATCTGACAAAATGATTTGGCAAAAAGGCAAACTATAGCTACATGTTTTATTTTAGTATGAAAAAATAGCATAGAAAAACAAAAAGCATGATCAGTTATTCAGATTTTGCTGATTCTCTCTTTTGTTTTTTGCATGTGTTCATAATTTCTTTGTATGACAGCCTGGCCAAAAATTACGCCTGCACAATTTGGCATGTTTTATTGCGTTACCACAAATAAAACAATTGACTTCAAGCACAAGTATGCAATATGCTTACAAAGTCTTAAAAAATTTTTTAATAATATATTTGGATAAAGGGTGAAGATGTCAATTTTCATATAGGCTGGACAACCCTTTTGACCACTACTGTAAATGAAAACTTCAAAAATCCATGTGTATAAGTGTGGCTTAAGTACCATGTTTTCTTCTCTTTTTTTCAAGCTTATGGCCCTGTGTGTGTTGGGAGTGTCCGCCTGCCTCAGGGATCACCTGAACAATGTACTCACCTTAACCGCCGACACCAGGTGAGTGGTGGCGGATGGACAGGTGTGAGTCGTTAAATCCTTTCATTTGGGGCAGCGGTCCATGTAAAGGTCTAATTTACTGTTTTCCCACTTTTTAGCTGGTCTGGATCAAATTGCCTCGAGCTTATGAAGTAATTACAAGCATGAATGAGGTGTGCAGTTCTGGAGAAGAAATCAGATAAATGCATTAAGTTGCCAGTGGAGATAGGGCCTGGGTTGAGAATTATTCATTTGTGTATTGTAATCATGTAGTTTTTTTGTTTTTTTTTCAAAATCCTCTCAAGCATTAAAGAAAAACTCAGCAAAACTGGAGGAAAAATCCCAAAAGTACCAATATTATCCTGGAGGCGAGTAATATGTAATTAGTGTTGACAAAAAGCAATTTATCACCAAGATGTGTATTATAATTCAGAGTCCTTACTGATCCCTCTGTGGGCCACATCAAAACATGAATAGGAATCAACAAAGAGAAAATAGTGTTAAAACCTGATTGTACACAACAAATCGGTTTTCCCCGGTAACATGCCGAGTCAGCTCTCTTTTGATGACTGTAAAAATCTCATCTGAAACATAATAGGATATAAACTAGAGTAGAACATTTCAGATTTATACAGATCTTTAATTAGATATTTAACTCAGGAAATATGTAGTACAAGTTAAGCTCAATCAACAGCCCTTATGGCATAATGTTAATTATGTTAATTTTTATCAAAATTAGAGGTTACAGTGCAGCACTTACAATTTGGAGGATTTTTTAACAGTCGTTTTAGTATTTTAGGGTCTACAGTGTTGCATTGATAGCGAAGTGTAAAATTGGATACGACTTTACATAAAAAAGCTTTTTTTTTTTCACACTAAGGGTATGTTTACATGACAATGATGTACTATAAATGGAGAAGTTTTCTTCATGTTTTTCGCATATAGACCACAACTTTGTCAAAATGATCCCGTTCACATGGATCTGCGAAAAATGACTAAAAATGCTGTATTATGCATGCCAGGCCAGTAGATGGCGATGTCAATTTGTAAAAAAAAAAAAACAAACAAAAAAAACGATGTGCCTAAAGACTGAACATGATGTCACTGTTTTCACAAATTTACGTTTTTGTAGTTTACACAGAGACTATAACAGTTTAGTTTTCAAAAACACGTGGTGTGGTGTAAATGGCCCCTAAAAGTATACTGTTTACATCTTGTTGCTATATTATTGAAATAGTATGTTTACAAATTGTCCCCAATTCCATTGTAAGTGTCTCAATGGGACAACAGATTTTTTGCTTTTTTAAAGAAAAGACAAATGGATTTTTTTTTTTCTTTTTCTGTTTTGATTACAACATCATACCACAAAAGCTGAGCTTAAAGTATTCAGAATCCAGAAAACTTCTTTAAGCTGTAACTTTCCCATGTCTTCCTTAGCGTCCAACAGTGTTGCATCTCTGGTTCTAAAACTGGTGCGTAGAACAGCTAAACAGAAGTAGAGACAGCAAGAGACAGGAAGAGAGAGAGTTTGCATTCCTACAGAGTATAATCACTGTTTATTTGCAACTGGTGTATTACTCAAATATGCTGCCCTATGAGAGAAGGAAGAGGCAAGTGAGCAGGATGGACTGATAAATAAACAAAAAGCCTGCCAAGAAATGACTGTTCCTCTCTCTCTCTCTCTCTCTCTCTCTCTCTCTTTTCCTCAAGACTGGAGGAGGCAGCCGTTCTCACATACTCCCCCGTCGTCCATCCTGTCATCATCGCCGTGTGCTGTTTTCTAATCATCGTGGCCATGGTAGGCTACTGTGGCACGCTCAAGTGCAATCTGCTCCTACTGTCTTGGGTAAGTAGAACTGGGAAAAGAAGAAAACAAAAGACAAGCACAGCAGGAACATTGTGTGGTTTGGAATGTGTGTGGTTTTGTGTACCGAGAATATTTTAAGTTTAGCCGGCACTGACGTTGTTGACCCCAACCACCCTCAAACCAGATTCAAACAAATCTTGCTTTCTTTATCCACACATCCCCGCAGAGACCACTGTGTCTTCACTTCATACACTAGAGGGGAGTAGAGAGAGATATCACATCCTTAAAGTCATCCTGAACCCTATTGTGCTTCTGTAATGTGATGTATTTCCAAGTGAAACAGGCGCCGAATATGCCTACTTTCATACTATATAGTAGTCAAACAACAGTATGTGAGCTGAGTAGTATGTCCGAATTCATTAAACAGATGAAAAGTATCCGGATGGCCTATTACTTCTGGCAAGATTCAGAAGTGCGCATACTTTACTATCCCACGAGGCCACGGGGAAAGATTTGTAAATAGAGGTGAAGCGATGCAACTGACGCCATAGGTCACATGACAGTGACAAAATGGTGGATGTAGTACATCCGAATTTCATTCATACTACACACATTCATACTGCATATAACATACTTATTTTAGCAGTTGCAAAGTAAGATTCAAAACGTAGTACAGTATGCGATTCCGTAAGCAGCAAGGCTGTTGGTGGAGAGGAAATTGTGGGACGGGATTTTATTCATCGGTAATTGATTAGATTGTGAAAAGAGAGTGTCAGATACGAGAATGTACATGTTGTTTTGCAGATATTTGTGTTCAAAGCTAGCATAACTCATTTTGGCCACAGGAAGTCACTTCTTACCATATTCTTAGCTCATAACTACACTGGGATACTACATTTCTTATATTAGATGTTATGGTGCACCCTGCGTCTACTTATACGTATCATCAGAATGTGTGTGTCAGATGATAATAACCCTCTCAGACACTTGTAGAAACTCTCTCTATAGGTTATGGAGGCCGTAAAGCTCTTGTGTCTCTGAGACAAAGAGTTAGACAGGAGTAATGTATGAGCACTGCACATCACTCAACATGATAGACTGTCAAGGAGGGCCAAATACAGGCCACATAGTTATATCCATTGTGAGAGATTTTTGTGTTTTTTTAGACGGATATGTTAGTGACATTGTGACATCTGAAATGCCACGATCTTGACAGGCTGTTAGCACAGATGATATAAATGATTTGGGGAGGAAGGAAATCAACCCTCTATCTGACCCTTAGAATTAAACAAGCAGCTTTTTCTGCTTAAAGAGACAGTCCACCCAAAAATGATAATTCTGTCATCATTTGCTCGCCCTTATGCTGTTCAAAAACTCATTTGATGTCGAACACAAAGAAAGATATTTAACAAAGTGCCCAGACTGCTCTTTTCCCTTCAATGAAAGTTACATTTATGTAATTTAATTGTTTCATATTTTTGTGCTAATATACTTTCATATAATATAATTATTAATATTATATGAAAATAATTTTAAGTATTACTTATTAACATGTATATCATATACACAGATTTTGTATTAATATATATAAATTAGTTATTTTTTTAATATAGAAAATATTTTAAATTTGTTTTAAACTAAAAAATATTTTATTATTAATATTTTTTGTTTATATATTTAAAAAAAAAAAAAAAAAAAAAAAATATATATATATATATATATATATATATATATATATATAATATTTTTTGTTTAAATATACATTAATATACCTTAATATAACATAAGGAAAACACTAGCATCAAATAACAAAAATACACAAAATAGAAGCATTTTCAAAGAGGCCTCAGACTTTTCAGCCCCACTGTAATTTTAACCTAAAATCTTGATGGATAAGAAATGTTAAGAAATGTTCATGTCTGTTATGTCTCAGATACCATTTGCCAACTCCTATGAACATGTTGGGCTGTTTTATTTCAAAAGAGCAAGGATAATCCTGTTTTCTATGCAATCGCCCTTTTGAAATGCTGTCAGTGTGTAACATTTAGAAGGCCAGCAAATCTATTTTATAATGATGAATTGACAAAATCCCAGTATGAAGGGGGAGGAGAGATCAAGCACAGGGCTGTTTTATGGCTCTCAGTCCCAGGTGTGCGGCGGTCGAGAAGGTGGGGTTCCCGTCTGCTGACCCAGACTGAGGACCTGTTTTCTGGGACTCCTTTGCATCTCTCCCCCTCCTCCTCCTCTCTCTGGGTCTCCATTCATCTCCTCAGGAGCCTTTCTCCTCTCCTCTCTGCCCCAGTGGGCTTGTGTTACCCAGAGGCTCAGCGACAAACAATATTATCTGGCTAAGATACAATAGGTAAACCAATCCAGGAGGAGAGCGGGAAGACATGAAGAGAGGAGAGGCGCTTGGGTTACGTGGTCGCTCTATTCACCAGCCGCGCTCTCACCGAGTGCTGCGACCTGGCCGGACACACACATGCACATTAACTCGAACACTCTCACACACTCTTTGTCCTGTCAGAGCAAAGAAAAGGAGGAGGCAATCGAGAGATCAGGAGAGCAGAGAGGAGTTCATCTTGAACAGTGTAACAGATTTTAAGGGGCTATATGTACGAATTTTCATGAATTATTTATTTACTGTCATTGTGAGAACAGTAATTTAAAAAACAAGAACTTCCCTGACTTCCTGAAAGCTTGTAGAATGATTTTTATGTGAAGGACTCCGGTCGTTTTTGCCAGGAAAATCAAAAGGATCTGACGTTTACGCAGGCTCCCAAGAGGCTCTCTTCCGTTCAATGACATATGACACGAATGCTCTGTCTGAATACTCTATTTTAATTGGCTGGAAGGTGTGCAATATGTAAGGGATAATCCATGGCTAGCTGTACATTAAACAATTTTATTGCTTACATATATAAATAAATCTCTAATGTTGGATAATAACCAATTGGTACCAATTCACTGTGCATCCCTAATCACTTAAAAAAACTAATAGCGCATCTTTCCTCAATAAGTTGAACAATTTGAGTTGTCATTCGTGGGTTTGTTGAAATCTCTAACTGTAAGTATGCCCAAAAGCACCAGTTTAATGATATTAACAGTAGCCATCTGTCAAAACAAATCTGATACGACTTAATAATCGACTCTGAATGCATCTCACTCTCATTCTGTTTGCATGACTAAGTAAAAAGGGGGGTGTTAATTGTTCCGGTGAAAAGGAAATCCATCCATTTCATCCATGTCCTGTTTTCTGTAACAGTACTCGCCAAAAAATGTGTGAGTGTGAAAGAGGAAGAGTAAAACTCTCAACAAATCAATAAACCGAGAGGTCGCTGAGAGAATGTAACCTCTCTTACCCTGCAAAAATGTGTGTGTTTGCAGATGAGCCAGCTTGTTGGAAACTTCCAGGGGTTACAAGTTCACACTGGACATATTTGAATGGCAGATATTAGCAGGGAAGGGTGTGAAGAGAAAAGGTTGTCATTTTTTTTTTTTTTTTTTTGTGGTATGCGTCTGACAGACCAACTGGGCTGAAATGCTAACACAGGCGTAGAATAGCCACAAATATTTAGATTCTCCCAAATAAACAAGCTGTCAGATGGGGTCTTCTTTGAATGTGGCTCCTAACACTGTCATTCATCTTGATAATCCCTCATAAAGTGTGTGTTCAGCAGAGGGGAACTGTGTGCGTTAAAGAGATTTTGAGAAAGACAGAGCGTGTTTGTCTTCAGGAAGGGAGGAGATGAGATGGATGTGTTAATTTGCCCTAAAGAAGAAATATGTGCATGTGTGAATGCAAAAAAAAGCCTCTTTTTGGAAAATATTCTAAGATTCTTTTATTCCATCCATGCATGCATCCTGTGCATACTGCTTTTTTAACATTGGAAACAATATATAAACAATTCAAATAGTAGTATATGCTACAATGTTATCACTATGTTCCCATTATGTTTCAAATTTAAAGGGTTAGTTCACCCAAAAATTTAAATTCTGTCATTAGTTACTCACCCTTGTGTCATTCCAAATCCGTAAGACTTTTGTTCATCTTCAAAACACAAATAAAGATCTTTTTGTTAAAATCTGAGAGCTTTCTGTCTATAAAATAATCCATATAAATTGAGCGGTTTAGTTAAGTTTTTCTGAAGAGACTTGATCGCTTTATATAATAAACAGATTGAATTTAGGCTTTCATTCACATATAAACATTGATCAGTGAACATAAACAGAAGCTCAACCAAACCTGTGTGATGCGTGAGAACAAACCTTATTGGTTCTTGCAAAAGCTCGAATGTACTGCGTAAGACTTGAATGAACCTTATTGGTTCTTGCACGCCAAGCGAACATGCTTGAGCTTCCATTTACCACAAGTGATGTGTGAGAGAATAAATGCTTTTATGTAAATTAGGGGCCATTTACACGACACCTTTTTTAAAAACTGAAAACTTTTTATGCGCTTTGGCCGTTCATTTATACAACAATGGCGTTTTGGTGGCCTGAAAACGCAAACTTTTGAAAACGGGTTTCAAAGTGCGAGTTTAAACAATAAAAACGCGTATCTGTGAAAACGATGACATCATGCACATGCACATTACATGTTCAGTCTATAGTGTTTCATCGCCACCTAATGGCCTGCCAGCAGAATACAGCATTTTTAGTCATTTTCATGGATTCGTATGAATGGGGATTGTTTTGACAACCGTGTCGTCTGTACGCGGAAAACTCAAAGGAAAAACTTCTCCGTTTTAAGCATATCGTTGTCGTGTAAACGTACCCTAAAAGGCTAAATTAAATCAGTTCATCATATAAAGCAATCAAATCTCTTCAGACAATTTGGACTAAACCACTTAATCCATATGGATTAGTTTTACAATCTCTTTATAAACTTTTTGAAGCATCAAAGTGTTAGTTGCATATCTGTCTATGGAGGGACAGAAAGCTCTCAGATTTCATCAAAAACATCTTCATTTGTGTTTCGAACATGAACGAAAGTCTTACAGGTTTGGAATGACATGAGTAATTAATGACAGAATTTTCATTTTTGGGTGAACTATCCCTTTAATTGACATCTAATTATCAAATTTCATCACATGGAAGGTCATGTTGAGTGGGGTTATTCCGAACACAGCCTGTCACAATTACTCGAAACTCCCGAGAGATGATCTGAGAGACAAAACAGACCTCTGAATCCAGATCCAAGTGCACATGAACAAGCACACACACTTTTCTCTCCTTTCTCTATGTCTGAACATCAACACCTTCTTTCTGCCCTATTGTTTCAGAAGATATTTTTAACCAAACATTTTTTTTTTTTTCACAGTATTTTGGCAGTCTGATGGTGATATTCTGCGTGGAGCTGGCCAGCGGAGTGTGGACATACGACGAGGTGCGTGGTGCTATGAATAAACAGGAATGCCTACTCTCTCCCCTCTCTCACGTCAACAACATGGCCGCCACATGGCCATTCCCAGAAATAACGGAATGAGGATCCGATTTCTGAACCGCCTGCTTGCGGTCTAATCTTAACTATTAAGACTTCAAAAGCCCGGCTCAAGCAGATTTCCTTTTGGGGAGTTAATAAGCAGAGCGTTTTCGTGTACATGTGTGCGAGTTGAGGAGGGAGTCACCTATGGAAATGCTCTAGTTGGCTCTTGAAACAAGATGAGCATCAGGCTTTAAAGAAACCTGTCCTGGATCTGTGCAGACTAAAAGATTTAATCAGCAAGGGGAAAAGGGATTGCAGGTAGCATCTGCTTCTATTAGCCCAGGGATACAAGAGATAAGGCGCACCTCCAGGGGAAGATATCACACACACACCTGTCTTTAATCTAGCTTCTCTCACTCAGACATACACAGCTTCTGTTTCAAGACACGCTCTTATCACGAACCCAAAAAACCTTTGTTGGGTTTGATGGTCCTATTGTGCTGTTGTGGCCTAATGTGACCCCTGTGTGTGGGTGAGCATGTGGGCAATGAGCCTGTTTATTCTGCTGCACTTGGCCTGGTTACATGTTACCAGTTGTATCAACAGTGCATCCAACTTTCTTCGGCTTAAAGTCAACATGAAATGGCATTCGCAACCCATTTCATTTCTGAAATGTGATTTCAGAGTGAAACTGGTTATTGAGGAAAAAAACTGTAGAATGAGACTTAATTTTATAGATCATAACTTGATTGGATTAAGAAAAGTGGCCATCCCAATGGCATCCATCCATCCATCTATCCATGGTTAGGGTTTGGTTTAGGGTTAGTTACTTGTAATTATGCATAATTTACTATTATTACTATAGTAAGTACATGTAGTAACTTGTAACTACGTCACCTTAAAATAAAGTGTTACCGAAAGTTATTAAAAAAAAAAAAAATTGTATACATGTATAATATTTTTATTTCTTTCCAGTATAAATGGTTCTTTATACATGAAAATAAGGATTCCTTTTGGCTGATCTCGGCCAATTTTTGACAGACTCTCAAATATGATGAAAGTCATTTCGTGGGTATAGCATTTTGATTAAATAATACAAAGACATTTTTTTCCTTTAGAATCAGCCAAAAGGAAAGTCATTTCATGGGTATAGCATTTTGATGAAATATTACAAAGACTCTTTTTTTTCCTTTAGAATAACCTGCAGTAACCTGCAATGAGGCCAGGAATAAAGTAAATAGTTGATTCGACTGTGATTTCATGTTGACTTTAACAGTCCTGCTTTAGCAAGTTTTGCTGGTAAAAATAAAAGTTGACACTCCTAACCCCCGGGCATTGTGGGTACTTATCATATGCCCATCATAATGGTCTCTGAGGTGTGAAAAGAGAAATGTCTCATGGGGACTAGATTGTAAAATGCCAACTAGTATATAAACAACACATGCACACACTTGTGAATAGGGCATTTCATAACAAGCCAATAAAATGGTCATAAGAGAGGCTAAAATTGGATGTGTGGGTTTGTAGATGGTCCTTTAAACTGAAATCACATTGTTTTTGATTTTTTAGAAAACATAATTAATAACCGTGCAGGGAAATTATTTCATGGGATTACGCAATCACAAGGGCTTTTAAAATTGTCAAATGATTTCTTTATGAATATTTCTCCATAACTCCCACTCTCTCTCTTTCTTCAGCCTATGGTACAAAGGTCTGATATGATAAGTCTAAAGTCACGCATGCCTCATTTTGGCCTGCAGCGCTACCAGTGGCTCACGCATGCCTGGAACTCTTTACAAACTGAGGTGAGAGGTCAAAATCATCACCAGTACATTTTACATTTTCAACTTTCTTTCACGTGTTATGTTGCTGTTTGAGCATGAAAAATGTTTGCAAAGTTAAGGAGTTATTCTCTATATCAGTGGTTCACGTTCCTGGAGCCCACTGAACACTGCACATTTTGCATGTCTCCTTTGTCTGACACACCCATTTCAAGTCTTGGAGTCTTGACTAATGAGCTGATGATCTGAATCAGGTGTGTTTGATCAAGGAGACATGGAAAACATGCAGTGTTGGGGGGGCTCCAAGAACGTGGTTTGGAACCCTTGCTCTATATTAGTGCGCACTGTTTCTGAACTCCCTGAAACGCCTCAATTGTAGTCTTGAGTTTTCTTCCAGGAACAAACATGTCACAGTATTCCTTATTTTATTCCAGGCCAAGGCAAATGCAAAAAAGGGGCAAGGCCTGGTTGAGCTGCGTTAGTAGTTTGTTGAAAATTGCGGTTATGGTAAGGGGCGTGACATTTTCGAAAAACATGCTCAAAGCAGTTGACCAATCACGACACAGCTGACCAATCTTCATGGAGACTTCATGGAGACCAGAACTAAACAGGGGTGTGTTTCCCAAAAGCATCGTTAGCCTACTAACATCGCACGTTCCATCGTTACTAACATAGTTCAATGATTTGGTATTTCCTAAAACCATAGTTCAAATGGACATTTGCATACTGCATCGCAAACTCGTGTTGGAATGACAGGTCTCAAGCTTTGGTTAGAAGCAAAGTTTCTTGTTTTTATAACGTGAAAAAAAAAAAAAAAAAGAATTTTGTGAAGCAAAATTCTGAACCAGTGAATGGAATACACAGGCCAATATTATGTAGATATCAAAAATATTCCCTTTCACTGTACATCGTATAAAAAATGCTAACTTTCATACCTTCCTTACAGTTAAAGTGCTGTGGAGTGATTTACTTCACTGACTGGCTGGAAGTGACAGAGATGGAGTGGCCACCTGACTCCTGCTGCTCCAATCAGTATCCAGGGTGTGCCCGCAACGCCCACTACCATGACCTCAGTGACCTTTACCAGGAGGTGAGCTTATTTTTGATGCTGTAACCTGTAACCCCCACCCCCACCCCCTTTTTCCCTGGAGGCAAGAGGTAATTTCAATAAGTAAGGTTACAAAACCTCTCATGTGAATCAATTTACCTATTTAATTGATATATCCTGATGGATTTGATCAGTCAAACATAAGTTTGAAGATACCTAGACTTATGGCAACATGGTCAAATGTTGATAATCTTGTACACTTCTGGTTTCTGCATGTAAAAGGCATAATATAAGTTTATTTATATTAAACTTGTGGAGGTGTACTGATTCAACATCTGGAAATAATAAATGTACTCACATGAGGGGTCTTCTTACAAGTTGTTCAAGTGGGATCTTATGACACGTCTTAAGTTGTGATGCGACAGCCAAAGAAATTTGTCTGCATTTGTACATAGACAAACAATTAAAAAATATAGCCAAGTCTAACCTGGACAGACTGATACATTTGCAAAATGTTTGTGGTGGACCAGTGTTAGACTTGTGTTCAGTTTTATGGAAATAAAAACACTGACTTCTAAAGCCACTTTTTTTGCGATGTCTATTCAATAATTTACTCATCTGTCACAATAGTGTCCTTTCATCTTAATTTGGGATCTTAGCAAATATTGATAAATGTGGAATAGCATGTAATTAATTTGATTAAAAATGTAAATTGATTGACAGCCCTAATTAAAACCTGACTTTGTAGTTGACTTTGTAAAAATGAGGCGAGGCAGCGGAGAGATTCACTTACCTGCTGAGCGTGTGCTTAATCAAGCTGTATTGCCAGTGAGTGTTATGAGCAACTCCAGCAGTGCAATTAAAGTCAGTCACGTTGTTCAGAGACGCACCTGTGCGTGGAGTACCAAAACACACAAACACAGCACAGTGTCTCATCCAGCCCCCTGCTCTTCAGATGCCCTGCCTGTGACACGTCTGTCACACTATAGTTAAGTCTTTGAAGGTTTTGAAAAATGTTTAAAAAGCTTTGAAGTTTGAAGGTTTATAGGATAAAATGAGTTTTTATTCTCATAGACAAAGAGATAGACAGACAGAGAGACAGACAGAGTGACAGACAGGCAGACAGACAGACAGATAGATAGATAAATAGATAAATAGATAGATAGACACAACATTAGATAGACAGATAGACAGACAGACAGTGACAGACAGATATATAGACAGACAGACAGACAGACAGACAGATAGATAGACAGATAGACAGATAGATAGACAGATAGACAGATAGACAGACAGACAGATATATAGATAGACAGACAGACAGACAGGACAGACAGATCGACAGAGAGCGACAGACAGACAGACAGAGCGACAGAGAGCGACAGACAGACAGACACAACAATAGACAGACAGATAGATAGACAGACAGACAGAGTGACAGAGAGATAGACAGACAGACAGACAGACAGACAGACATAGATAGATAGATAGATAGATAGATAGATAGATAGACAGATAGACAGACAGACAGACAGATAGATAGACAGACAGACAGACAAAGCGACAGACAGAGTGACAGACAGACAGAAAGAAAGACAGACACATAGATAGACAGACAGACAGACAGTCAGACATATCAACAGAGAGAGCGGCAGACAGACAGACAGACACAACAACAGACAGACAGACAGATAGACAGATAGACAGACAGACAGACAGAGCAACAGACAGACAGAGAGACAGAGAGACAGATAGACAGACAGACAGAGTGACAGACAGACACAACAATAGACAGACAGACAGACAGAGCGACAGACAGACAGATCGACAGACAGAGCGACAGACAGACAGATCGACAGACAGAGAGACAGACAGACAGACAGACACAACAATAGACAGACAGATAGATAGATAGATAGATAGATAGATAGATAGATAGACAGACAGACAGACAGACAGATAGACAGTCAGATCAACAGACAGAGCGGCAGACATACAGACAGAGCGACAGACAGACAGACAGACAGAGTGGCCAATTCAATTCAAATTCACAGTTGTGAATTGAAAAGGAGCATATTTTACATTTCCTAATTTTGCCCAACCCTGATACACATACATATCTGGTCCCTTTGCTCAGTCTGAACCATTGTCCTTGGAAAAAGAGGCTGATTTTTATCTGAAGTACAGTAAACATTGTAAACACAGTGTGTTTGTGGTAAAACAGCCAGCAGAGCCCAGCCTTTCAGACAGGTCCCACAGCAGAAGAGTAAAAGCAGGGCTTTGTTTAAAAAGACGGGAACACTATGGGGAGAGTTAGGAGTAAAGGACTGAGGGTGTGGAGACTGATCCTAACCCACTTCCTGTCTCTATGTCTTTGTCTGTCTTTCTGAGTGGATGACAGAGGAATGACTCCACAGTATAAATCGCTCACTAACAGGAAATAGTTTACCTGCTCTTCCATACTTCAACATAGGAAATACCCCAAAAAACACAGGCATGCACGCGAGCGGATGAACGTGTCGCATTGCTAGCATAATTAGTGTGGCAGCTGTTGTAGGGGAAAGGTGCATGAAAACAAACTGTTAAAGCAGAAGTGTGATTTTTTTTTTTTACTTTCTCAGTTAATGTGAAGAGACAACAGTGATACATTATAAGGCTTTTTCCACATTGTTTGTTTGACTGGCCCGACATAACTAATCTGAAATATTTGAATTCTGAATATTGAAACAGGATGTGCAATTAGAGAAAAATGTAAATGGACACTTGATTTTATCCCTTGGGAATTGATTGGATTGTGAAAAGTGGGCATACGTCATAATGTAGCTAGGCTAAGAATGTAGCTAATGCTAATTTGCTAAAACAATGGCTAAATGGCCTTGGCTATTGTGGTAACATTCAAAACTAGGAATTCTCTGATGTCAGGGAAAAAGGAAAGTAGTTGAAAATATTTTTTCTTTGGAATTGTGTTATTAGAGCTTCATTAAACTAGGAAAGAAATTATTAAACATTTATTTAAAAATAAAAAAAATAGTGTCCTGGCCAAGATAGAAAGCAAAATAATTAAGAAAGAAATAAAGAAATAACTTCAAAAAATAATAGAACATTTACAACATTTACAAGTTGATAAATCTTCCACCAATAACAGATTAAAGTTTAAAATAAAATAAGATACATTTTTTCCAACCTTTAGTTTGTTTGAATATTCCAACCCAAAAACATGCATTAAGAAAATAAATAGTCATATTTATATATATAAAAGTTATTTGATGTTGACATAACTATACTACATTTGTTTTCAACAGGGTTGTGGTCCCAAGATCTACAGTTTTATCCGGGGCACCAAGCAGTTGCAGGTGTTGAGGTTCTTGGGTGTGTCGATCGGAGTGGCCCAGATCTTAGCCATGACGTTGACTGTGACACTACTATGGGCTCTCTATTACGACCACAAACCACCTGACCCAGCATCCCCGGATGCTTTAATCCACACGCACAGCCCCGCAGAAGACCCCCTGAAGCCCAGCCACTCACACCCACGAGCGCCTGAGGCCTGGGCCAATGCGCCCACCAATGGACACACCCAGTTTGAGATGGAGCAGCTTTCCTAGCAGTGACTTGATGGTGACCTATCAGCTGCTTCGACACTGTGGAGACACTAAAAATGATGTTTCTGCCCTCTACTGACACTGAAAGGACAGCAGTGAACTGGACCAGAAAATGGACCTTGTGGAAGTAATTCTGGGTGCCTGGATGACAAGATTTAGATGGTGTGAATGGTTTTATAGAAAACTTTATATACCTGTGGCTAAAGCGGCTTTTATGGTCATTACAAGGAAAGATGAAGAGGATTTACTGGGTTCTTCCAAAATAAAGCCATTGCCTCTGTCTCTATGGACTTGAATTCTCCACAGGGAGGTTTCTGGAATGAACCGTTTTTGCATAAATCTTCCTTCCTCTCAATGGAACAGGCCATCACCACACACATTGACCTGGTTGCAAATCATTAAACCGGGTGCACATTTTACGATTTCGAAAATCTGCAATCTTGTTAGTCAAAATTTAACATTTTGATCACAATTTACCTCAAGTTTGTTAAGAGAAAAAAATCATAAATTCCTTCTTTCACTAAGCTTTGACATTCAGACACTCCAACTTTTTTTTTTTTCTTTACTAGCGCAAAAGTTTGTGTGGTACTATTTAACATTTGTGTTTAAGCATTCACATTCATTTAAATGAAAAGACAAAACAAAAACAGCCTGCTTTGGTTTTTACACAAGATCTCACCCGGCATTTTGACAAACAACAGGACAGCTAGGTCACTGTTTTCCACTCTCTCACACTCACACATGGACACAAGTCTTAATGAGATTGTTCAGATGGAATGAAAACGTTGCTGCTAAAAGCTCATCGTGAAAATACTAGGATACTTTTGCGCGGATTTTCATGTCTTAATTTAACAGCACTGTGATATGATTCATATGGACTGGTGCACTAAAGAGTGTTTTAGATATTAAAGTATTAATTTTCTATGCAGTAATAGTCTGCACACAGCATAGGTTATAAGAAGGCTAAACTCTGATGAAGGTTTGAGAAACCTTTTATGAAACTTGCATGTGAATCATAGTGCATTAAATACGAAGACATGATGTTTTTTGAAGCCAGTGTGTTTGTTCACAACCTGAACCTCTCTAACCTGAAATGTACCCTGAAAAGTTTTTATTTATTCATTATGGATTAATCAAATGAGCGATTTACAGATGGTCTTGAACCCCCTCAAAGATCATCACAACAAAAGTTTTTTTTTTTCTTTTACAAATTGTCTTTTTTTTTTCTTCTTTGAAATAATGTGTATGATAATTCACTCACAATATAAAATAATTCATAACCATTATATTGGGCTACACTTAAAAACTGTAACATTTTAAAGGCCTCAAGTTCCTTACGAGCGGCACACCACACCACAAGGTCCAGCATATAACATATATCTGACATAATTCAACAGTTTCATGCCTAGTAACAACCATAACGCATAATTTTAAACAATTGAAGCATGCAGCAGAGCCTGGTTTCTTACCACGCAGTTACTTCCGGGCGAATCAGGCTGATTTCCTCCAGAGCGTTCTGTTCAGTGACACCTCTGCTCTGCGCAGAGGTGTCACGCTTAAGTGCCACTGGGTGGAAACACAGTGGAATTTTTGGCCCCTCTCTGCATTTGATGGGATACATCCTTGGCTGATGGAAAGCGCAGGGATTTAGCCCTGGCCTTCTTCATGAATTTTAACAGATGTAAAGCAATGAATAAAACATCTTAATGGAGAGTATACGGGTGAGGAAGTAGACACATGGAAACGACACAAGCTTGAATATATCACTAGAATAGCTACTGTATTCTACACTATCCTTCCTACTAATTTTTAAAAACACAATGCATCAAGCAACACTAAACATTTCAAACAATGGCATGTTAATGTGTCCTTCAAGTGCATTCGTAAATGTCTTAATTACGAGTTCAGAGCACATGATTGACAGAGCGAAGTCATATTTATGAGTGGGAAGCTCTAGATGATACATGAGTTAGTCAATTTGAAACATGGTGGAAACACTGATATGTATAATCTGAGATCAGTGACTGGAATAAGGTTGTAGCAAATGGTGTTAAAGTTGGCATGAAACAGAAGTTGTGTTCGTCTTTTCTTCCCTATTGTGATGTAAATCTGAGTGAAACGCCTCTCAAACAAGAAAAAAAATTGTAGGGTGGGACTCGATTTTGTTAATCGGGAATTGATTGGATCGTTGCCGTTTGCTATTGCTGTGTCTGCTTCACTTTTACCTTGTATAAAGTGATCTAAATTAATATTTGTCATCACATTGAATTAAAATTAAGCGTTATCTGGGTTTATTATTCACAATATAATAATTTTGTTTTGTTTAGGCTACTTCTGTGTTGTGTTTACGACTTGAATGTGAAACATGGAGTAATAACAAATGCCCGACTCAGAAGTATGAGTTTCCCAGGTGTACTTGAAGGCAGCATTAATCTTGGCAAATTTTGCACATTCTATAAAATAGCATTAGCAAGTTAGCATTAGCCACCAAACAAACCAACATGCTTCCAGTTAGGTCTTTTTTGTTGCATATTGAACATTTTGGCAAATAGTAAGTCATCCGAGTATACAGAAAACACCATTCACACAGTTTACTGCAGAAATAGAATGAGCAGGCTATGCTAGTATGATAATCCACATGCTCCTGTCAGCTTCCTCTTTCCCCCACCGCTCATTGCCAGTGCAGGATCTGATTTATGAAACAGAGAGGAGCACACAGGATTGCTGTCATACAAGCTTACAAAAGACATACTGTTTCCTCTCTTGTTCCAAACACCCCCACTCTCTATTCATTGCCTGTGTGAGAGAGAGACCGACAGGGACCGAAGTCATTTATGGGGGGAATCTTTTTATTTAAAGGACTTAAAGGATTTAAAGAGATTTAGGGGGCGTTTGCACAACACTGAAAACTTTATGCATTTTGGCCATTCATTTACACGACAACGGTGTTTTGGCAGCCTGAAAAGCAAGCTTTTCAAATCAAGTTTCAAAGTGCATGTTTTTGAAAACGATACCGTTATCATCTCCTTCATTTGTGAAAATGGTGAAGTCATGTATATTACGTGTTCAGTCTATAGGCGCGTAATGTTTCTTTACAAAGTGACATCGCCAACTACTGGCCTGGCATGCATAATACAGCGTTTTTAGTTGTTTTTGCGGATCCTTGTGAACGGGCCTGTATGTGAAAAAAGCAAAAGAAAAATTTTTCATTTTTAGTACAACGTTGTCATTTAAATATACCCTGAAGGATTAAATAGTATAAACAAAACAAATGAGGAATAACGAAAGAATAAGGAATAAACGAAAAACAGTAAAAGAACAAGAATTTTTTGTAATCCTTTTTTACTATTTGCAAATAAAAATGTTATTGTAAAATATGTACACTTGGTCATCGTGTTCCTAATATACTAAAACCAGATCCATTAATGTTTCTTGTCATCACAGTCAATTATGAATTGCATAAATGATGTAAATGATTACGTGAATTTGACTAAAAGTTGAATAGTCGCAAAATATTTAATGTTTAGCTACTTACATCTAACCTCGCAATTGAAGCCTCACGCTGGAATTTGTACTCGGCCTCAGCTTCTGTGAATAGTAAAGCCCGACTTCTTTGATTTGACTGGCCATCTCAAACATTTTTGACATTGACGACCACTGAGGAAGATTGTAACTTTTGGTTACGGCCCTGCTGACAGGGACATTAAATCCAGCTTTATAACTGTTAGCCTTCCATCCTTAAGCATGTACTGGTGTGTATTCACATACTGTGTCAAAATGTATTACGTTCCAGCCTAAGACACCAAATGATATTGGTCGACTTTGTGTCATTCACCGTTTAGCGTCGGTGCAGATGTACAGAGAGTTTCACATGGACGGTACTATCATATAGACAGCCTCCATCCCTCTTTCCTTTCTCCAAGTACAGTATAACGAGTCAGTGGGGAAATAAAACCATTAACCTTTCACCTCTCTGCAAAAATAGCGAGGTCACAAACAGACAGCTGCAGCTTATATGAAGTCTGACTTCAATATCCCCGTGTGTGGTGAGGTCCCCCTCTCTCCACGTCTCTCAGATACGGTCTCTTCCTACAACCGACTTCAAACGTCTCAATTACCCTCGGCGTGATGGGAAATATGCTAATGCATAGCACTATCGCTCACCTGCTGGGAGCTCACCACGGCCCTGCGGTGGGCTTGTTCTGAGCAAGCTCAGAAAATAGGTGCAATTCCTTGCCTTCTGGCCCTCCTCATCCCTTGATTCCTATTTATAAAAGAAAGCTGAGTGGTCATCGCATTTAGAAAGTTAATGTGTAACATAATCATGCCAAGTGCCTATAGAGTGTGAGACCGCTTCGGTTACCCGTATTAAAGCGGGTCCCTTTAAATGTGCCGCCTGAGAAATGTGTGAAATCAGCAAAGTGGAACCTCAGAAGAAAATGCCGCTCAGCTGGGAATAGAAGAGAGTGAAGCCTTGCTTACTTGCTATTACTCATATGGTTAGGGCTTTGAACAGCCCCCTAAAAGTAACTATTAGCTCAATTTTGGCATGCGGATGTTTGTGTTACAGACATGGATGCTACCTCAAAAAATGCGCCAAAAGTACAGCAAAAATGTAAATACATTTTCAATATTTGACAGAGAAAGACTGTACATTTTTAATTCATGTATCAGCTAAGTTTGTCAACTTTTAGCAGTATGCTAGTGTAACCCCTCCTGTTTGAAGCACCCGCTTTAAGTGGGACTCGAACCCGGGTCTGCAGGCATGGGAGGCGGGCTATCTAACAAGGAGGCTAAAGACCGCAGTCTCTAGCGTCATTAACTAGAGCGCCTCTTGAGATCAGGGAGTGAGGTTTACACGCACAGCTCTTACTGGCCGATGTCTGTTACACTAGCATATCAATGCTAACAAAGCTAACAGACATATGACTTCATGTGCCCTGTTGCCGTAAAAGTTGATTTTCCAAGTAAATATAATTGTGAATATAAAATAGTCAGACCGTGATATACAGTCGCAATTACAAGAAATCTTGTCACATTTGCAAGATATAAAGTCACACTTTAAAATATAATGTCAATTTGTAGACACTCCCCCGGTTTCACAGACAAAGCTTAAGCCTATCCAGACTAAAATGTATGTTTGAGCTATTTTAACTGAAAGCAACTTACACTGACATATCTTAAAATGTTTTGTCTCAAGATGCACACCAGTAATGTTTTTTTTTTGTTTTTTTTTCTCTAAGGCACGTTTATAAAAGCTACTTAAATGTCCTAATTTAACTAAGGCCTAATCATGGCTTAATCTAAGCCCTGTCTGTGAAACCAGGCCATAAAATTGCAATTAAGTATTAAATATTATAAGATGGAAATTTGCACTTCCATGATGAACTAAGATTAATAAAATAATCACAACACCATTGTATTTTTTTTTTATATGTATTTAATAGGACAATTAATTAATTCTATTTATTCATAGACACTGCACCGGACTAAACAACTGATTTGTATTTTTTTCATTGTTTTTCAATAATTCATATATTTTAATGTCCATAACACAAGCTGTAACAAATTCCAAAGGACCATCGTCACCTGGTAGTCATTTAAATGTACATTATATCACAAACAGGAAGTCTGTTTTAAAAGTCCCCCGTGGATCCTGAAAAAAGAAGAAGAAGAAGAAAAAAAACCCACACATGTTCTCTGTGAGTCTGTGAGCACATGCACTCCATCGATTCTGCCCTCCAAACAGGAAAAAATAAAATCTCCAAACCTAAACAGATGGTCCTGCCTTCGCCGATCCAGAAAGTAAACAGTGAGACATCAACTTTTCTGTCCATGGAAATTAGGAGAAAAGAAGAAACTGTAATAAATTTCACTACACCGAAGAACAAATTTACAGCACAGGTGCACTAGTAACACTCCCTCTTAGTTTTCTGTTTTCATCTTGATTTCTTCTTCTTTTTTTTTTTTTTTTGTATTTTACAACTGAAATACATTTATAATATATAATCAACACCATTTGAGTTTTAAAAATATGCATTTGTGAGATTCTATTCCCCCAGTAACCCCTTTAATACAAAGCATATCTTTACAAAAGGAATCTTGTTGCATAAGTCACATGGTAAAGCAAGAATGGGTTCAGGCATTGAGCAGGAGGGCAGTGCTGTGTGTATGTGTGTGTGTGTGTGTGTGTGTGTGTGTGTGTGAGAGAGAGAGAGAGAGAAAAAGAGTATGTTTGTGTGTGTATTGAGCAAGGTGCATTAAGAGCTCCTCACCACATCAAATTGCATTGACATTGGTATAAAAAATATCAACATTATAGACTAAAGTCCAGACATTAAGTGGCAGAGAAGAGATCATTCATATTTCAGGTGCACATTTTTTAAATACTATTTAATCAATAATAATAAATTTAGGATAAATCTTACAGACATATTTCTGCACAATTTTGTGCATTGTTTTTAATGACAATTAGGCACCTTACACCCCCAAAACTGTCATTACTGTAATGCAAAATATAATTTATTACTGTAATGATATCTTTTACATTTTGAAGGATTTTTACAATCATTATGAAGCATTTCACATTTGTTATAGTACCTTTAAAAATATTGTTACAGTAACGAAAATCATCACTGAGAATGCGAATTACAAAAAATTAAACGCCCAGCTTTATTACGGTAATGAGAATGTGTAAAGTGTGCTTAATTGTCATTAAAAAAATTGTATATTATTTTTAAAACAATTTTATGCAAAATATAGTTTATTTTCTTTTAATTTTGGTGCGAAACAAACCTGAACATGATTTTGTGAGATTCACGCTTTTAAATTCAACACTAAGCAGGTTTGGGTGATTGCAATGAAATAATTAATCTCCAAAACAGCACTTAGAAGCTGATTGATTTTCAATATGTCATCAATCACAACGTGATGCCATTTTCCAGCAATAACAGCAGGTCTTAGTGAGGATGTTTGCTGATAAAAGTACATCACTTTAAAGGGAAGGCAAAGAAGGGAAGAAAAAAAAAAAAAAGTTCTGGGCGGGCTATGCTCTGGTCAGGGCTGGCCCATTTCACATGTCCACGACAACATGCACAATAATTTTAACAAAGATAATAAATAAGCACATTATTTTTTTTCACAGTTAACTCGCAAACTTTGGAGTATAAAATGGAATGGCTAGTATTTGAGCTCGAGTCCAAAAGCCTCCACTGTCAGTGTGAGAAAGTCAAATCTATTGAAACACAAAAGGCATTTCCCTTTCCGTTTAGCTTTGCTTTGTACCCATCCACAGAAAAAAAGAAGTATAACAAACATCCCATCAGGCCAGTCAAGGAGTGAACACAACATGGGTGGGACAGACGGTGTGAGAGAAGATTTTCTCTGTTTATCACCAGGCCAATCTCTCAGAGAGCAACAAAACAGCTGTTTTCACACACTCGTTGGGTTCGAAAGATCAATACTATATAACTAGGCAAATTATTGACGAGTAAAACGCACATTCTGACAGAGAGAGCCAAACCTTATTGCTCATGCCGAATTGGAAAAAGACAAAGACTTACGCAAATCATGCAAGAGATCGGTCTCGATCATACGCACACAAAAGCAGCCGACCGCACACTCTAGTAGAGCCCAGCTTTACTTTTTTTTAGTATCAAAAGTGTGTGTAGAGCTGTCTAAAAGCTTGTAAAATCCCGCCCCTGCTGGTACACTCCTTATTTGTCCCAAATATCTCGCAATTCCATCAAATTGAAGACAACAAATTCAAAGACGCACAATACTGAAAAATCATAGAAGTGGTAACAACCACAATGGTCATTGTTTTCCTCTATGGGTTGAGTGAAAGCCTATTGGACCCTGATGTGAGTCACATGACATATGGGCCAAGAGGTGGAGCTGATGGAGACTGAGAGCTCTGGACGGGAGCTGATTAAAAAAAGGTTCAGCTATGGCCCATCCTGCTGCAATGCCTCCTCCACTACACTAGGGGGCTCCATCAATCCTTTACGCTGCAGCGTCCACTCGCCAAAAACAAAAACGGATAATGGTCATGGTCTATAATGCTGACACTCTGACAATGTTGCTTTGCAAGAAGTCGGGACAGCTGGCCAAGTCTCCGCCCTCGGGCGTGGTCACGGGCGGGGTGGGCATGCTGATGACAGCGGCAGTGATGTAGGACTGCTCTTCCGAGTTCAGGGGTACCGTCTCCTCGAACTTGGCATTGAGACTGGAGCGGCTGCATTGTAAGAGAGAGGAAGAGAGGGAGGGTGAGAATACAATCCAGCTGATGGGCAAATTCCCCCAGCTGTTGGAGGGAATCATGATAGCGTTTCCCAGAGTATGCTGGCATATGGGGAGTGTCACAACCGGAGCTTTACAGGATTCCAGCAGTGTGAATCACTATGGGAACAATTTCACATACCCAGATCCACACAGAATCGGCATATTATACACTACACATTACATACTATGCGATAAACACAACTTATTATGCATGCTAAAAGCTATAAACTATATACTGCATAACCATTATACACATCACACTATGCATTACACACTGTATTCCGCATAGAGTGAATTCAGGGTGAAAGGGACACTCTTTGCCATTGAGATGACTTGGAAAAAATGTCCCAATCACCCTGATTTCCCCATATTTGCATACTAAATACAGTGCACAAAATACTGCATATTATGCATTACACATTGCATTCTACACATTATGCATACTACATATACGTACTAATATTCTATGCACTACATTTCGCATACTGTGCATTACACATGTGCAAACTACACACTGCATAGTATGTATACTACTGCACATTATGTACTAATTACTATGCACTGTACACTGCACATTATGCACATTTAATAATTATACTTCATACTACATTCCACACTACATACAGTATAATGCACACATTATAAAATGCACTACAGATTAGAGAATTATGGCTTTTTGTATTATTGCTGTTATTGATAAAATATTTTACATGGCAAATTAATTTGGATTATGTGGAAATAAAACAATACGCACTAGATCTTCAAGAACTGCTCACCGGATACACTCACACACTATGCAGGCAAAATACAACAAACACACACTCCCCCCTCTGATTAAACCTACCATTTTAAAGTCAGTATTATAAACACTTCTAATGAAATAAGAAACCTATGACTCATCTATATTCAGACCTTAGCCAATATATAATCATATTCCTTCTCCATATGTGTGTGTAAATGTGCATGAGTGCACCTGTTGCTCATCGGTCTCTCTCTGATCTGGATGGTGCTGAGCTCCTGTATGCTGCCTTTGCGGCCACCGACCATGTTGGAATTGGGGACGTTAAAGCTCTTGCGCTTGTTTCTGCGCGTGCAGCAGGAGGAAAGACCATGTGGAGATGAGGACATCGAGGAGGAACGCGACATGGACGGCTTCGCTAGAGAAACCTCCATACAGCTCGTCTCATAGGTTTGCTCATCCACAAACTCATGATTCTGAAAGAGAAAAAAGAAACAGGAAGTATTTATCACTTTAAGGATTGATTTTGGTATTTGATTATTATATTATTGTGGGTAATGATTATTATACTTTGCTCAAAAAAAATTGTTTGAAAATTCATAAGATTGATAAAACTGTCACTTTGATGTGTTAATATAATTAATATATACTAATATTAAGAACTAGAATAATGTTTGAAATATACAGTGGTGTAAAGTATTTGAGTAAATGTAATTAGTTACTGTACTAAAAGGGATAGTTCACCCAAAAATGAAAATTCTGTCATAATTTACTCCCCCTCAAATTGTTCCAAATTTGTATAAATTTCTTTGTTCTGCTGTACACAAAGTCAGATATTGACTACCATAAAAGGAAAAAAAAAATACTATTGTAGTCAATGGGGTGTAAGATCTGCTTGGTTACAAACATTCTTCCAAATATATTCCTTTGTGTTCAGCAGAACAAAGAAATTTATACAGATTTGGAACAACTTGAGGGGGAGTAAATGATGACAGAATTTTCATTTTTGGGTGAACTGTCCCTTTAAGTATCTTTTTGGCTACTTTGTAGCTTTACTGAGTATTATAGATATTAGCAACTTTTACTCTCTACGTGACTACATTTTTGAACAAGTATAGTCTTTACTTAAATACATTTGTGATGAATAGTGCATTTTGCATGGCGCCTAACTTTTTTTGCAGCAGTTTATTTCTGCTACAAAAGAAGTGATATCGCCATCTACAGGGCACTGAAGGTACTACATCTTGTGCGTTTTGCCCTTACTCACCCAAACTTGTCAACAAGGCTACTTTATGCAAATGCGAGTGCATTAGCAGGTAGTTGTGAATCGCAGGTATTTCATATATGAGATGAGGACATGCAGCCAGTGATGAGGCCAAAACTAGCGCGTCCAGTACAAGTAGGCTGAAACTATTTAATTTTACTTAACATTAATTTGTTTATCCGTTATTTTGAAGAACCGGATTGGTTTACTTATGCCCTTTCTAAGGACTTGAGCTTAACGGAGACTTGACCGTTTGTAGACGTTTAAGCGGCTATTGTGTCGACCTTGATTTATTGCAATTTTGAGGTGTTCAGTTTTCAGTTCAATTTTGAGTTTATAAAAAAAAAAAAAGTGTCATTGCTCTCCTCACAAATCAACTGTTTCTTGTTTTTCACTGGCATATCTCTGAGGTGTTGAGGACTAGTGCATCTTTGAGCCTACATTCAGTATGCGTAAAATATTTCAGTACTGTTAAAATCAGATACTCTATAGCCCGGTTTCACAGACAGGGTTTGATTAAGCCATCTCAGGATTAAGCCTTAGTTCAAGTAGGACATTTGAGTAGCTTTTATACATGCCTTAGAAAAAAAGTTTTTTGGTGTTCATCTTGAGACAAAACAATGGTACTGACATATTTTAAGTTGCTTTCAGTTAAAACAGCTCAAACATGCATTTTTTAGTGTGAGACTAGGCTTAAGCATTGTCTGTGAAACCGGGGGCAAGACTTTTACTCAGTTGGTATTGCAATTGGTGACTTGTAATGGAGTCGTTTTCGCTGTATCTGTACTTTTACTCAAGTATGATTTTCAGGTACTCTCCACCTCTGGAAATGGAAACTAAATGGAAACTAACTAAATAAATAAATTCAGAAGTTTACTGCATGCCATTTGTGCACAATCTGTTTTATGTTTTTAGTGCTTTGTCTAAATTGAGTTCTCAATAGATTCAGTAAGTGTTGACAAGAACTTAAATCTCAAATACCTTTGTCTCTAAAACAAATATTGCACAAGCATTTAATAATGTGAGCCAGTAAAAACAAAGATCAGAGGGTGTCCTTGAATCCAGATTTACTGTAGCATTGGCTGTTTCTTAAACATTCCTGCATCCTCAGCAGGGCACTGGAATTTTCCTTTCAAATGTCTTGAGTCTAGTGCCCTAGGAAAGCATGAGTGGTCACAGTCTGTTCTCTAGACTGTCATGAGACTAGCTGGCAGGGGACAACAGTGGCTGTCATTTTCATGCCAGCGCCTGACTAATGATTTCACTTGAGAGAAAAACTGCACTTATTTGTGGCAAACCCACAAGGGTGCAGAAGAAGTCAGGCACTGGTTGATGTTAAAGGTTATAAAATGAAATTTCTGTCCACTTTCACTTGAATTTTTCCCTCTGCCAGAGCTCTCAAATTGTGTTGTATTCAAATGTGGCATGCGAAGAAGCAATTATGCCAAATAGGATTGGTTAACATGTCATAACTGATCACGTCAGTTAATAATGACTCTAATTTCAGTCTGTTCAAAGTTATTTTTAGAAAACTTGGTCTTTTTAAGAAAAACCTGGAAAATAGCACTTGTACTTGGACAATAATTTGTATTAAATACTTTTATGTACTTTTACACAATACTTTTAAGTAAGTTTTTTTTTTTTTGGAACTACAGTGTCTGTTCTTGCACCTGGGATAATATGCCAAACTTCTCCTTTTGTGATCCTATGAGGAAAGAAAGTCATACAGGATTGAAACAACGTGAAGTGGAATATATGATAACAGAAACTTCATTTCCACTTTAAATACAGTCAATACAGACACCTTTTCATTGAACCTTCTATAAGGTACTAAAAAAACAGCTGAGAAAGAATATAAAATTGTAGAAGAACCTCATTATGATTCTTACAGATGTGCTTAGTGTGCCTTTTAGGACAACTGTATATCAAAAAGATCAAATAATGACAAAGCTGAATTGCTGAGAAGAGCTTTCAGTTATGTGTAAAGTTTTCTCCAGAGGTTTCTTACCGTGGTTTTCTCCAAGCAGTGCAGGAGATGGTGATGCTGGGTCTCAAAAGTTGGGTTGGACTTACATACCAAAGCTTGGCCCGCCTCTTTTGATGCCTTTTGGAGAAACAGAAAACACTGCTTATCAACCTATCAGAGCAGAAAGAAACTGAGAGAAAAGATAAGACCAATGACAGCAAAGCCTGAATTATCACAATGATCCAGCAATGTTAAGACAATGCTGATGAACGTTTAACTACTTCATTGTGATAACGGTAGGCTCTAGGTCATTGCCCTGTCCTGTCCTCTCAACATTACTACATTGACGGACAGCTCTAGGTTCAAAAACAGTGGACAACAGAAACAAGAGTATTCTGTGTCTGTAAATGTCTGTTGAATTTGTATATAGATATTAATTATTGAAAAAACAAGTATTTGTCTAAGTAAATGTCTGCTGTATTTGAACCATGATGGCCACCGTACCTAAACTCACTAGAGCCTTAATGAATCACCATGACGCAGTGACCAGGCGACTCGAGCAGGGGTGTCTGATCCCGCTCCTGTAGGGCCAATGTCCTGCAGATTATAGCTCCAACCTGCCCCAACACCAATCCAATCCTATAGGCTGCATCCAAAATCGCATTCCCTCTGAGTAGGTACTTCTTTTGCATAACTACTTTGTGACGGTTAAAAAAAGTATGTTCTATATAGTATGAATAGGGATAGTTCACCCAAAAATGAAAATTAAATCTGTTCATCATATAAAGTAATCGAGTCTCTTTGGAAAATTTGGACTAAAGCACTTAATTCATATGGATTAGTTTTACAATCTCTTTAAGAACTTTTTGAAGTTACATAGCTGTCAACGGAGGGACAGAAAGCTCTCAGATTTCATCAAAAAGATCTTCATTTGTGTTCCGAAGATGAACTAAAGTCTTATGATTTTGGAACAACATGAGGGTAAGTAATTAATGACAGAATTTTCATTTTTGGGTGAACTAACCCTTTAATCCAGTTTCCTACCAATGTCCATTCACAAATCCTCTCCCGTGGCCTTATGGGATAAAGTGTCCATTGGATGTGCATTTCAGAATCTTGCCAGAAGTAGTAGGTCATCTGGGAACTTTTTGACTACTGTTTTATGAATACTGTGAATTCAGATATACTGTGAAACTCTTTTCACATACTATTTTTCGCCTACTATATAGTAGGGAAGTATGCAATTTCGGATGCAGCCCTTATTTGGTTCATACCCCACAGATCATTTATTATAGCTTGTCAAATTTGCCCCTATTTGGGTGTGAGCAAAAACACACTGTTTTTGTGTGTGTCCTTTTAAATGCAAATGAGCTGCTGCTCCCGGCCCTCTTTCCAGAAGAGGCCGGAGCTTTAACAGCTCGCCCTTCGGTTGATCATCAACAACAAAGCTGGAGAATCTCACACAGCCAAAATGATGATTGTTAGTAACGGTGTTTAGCCTTACATTGTTCAAACCAGAGTCAGACACTGATGGAGAGACTCAGGAAGAAGTTACAACTTATAGAATGCATCTGGACGTTTCTGAATGGTTAGTGGATAAATGTATGTAGTTGTTGTGGAGTTGATTCAGCTCATCGACTAGCATGTGCCGTCATGTTAATCTGTTGTGCAAATCCAGCACTGAATTGACCCTTATTTGTGAAGCAGTCCAGCGTAAAATGACAGCATGACAGCAACACTCTACTACAGCAACTCTTCCTCTTCTCTAAAGCAGCCCAGCATGGCCTCACCCCTTTGTTGCATGTTCTCAGGGGCAGGGTTTATGTAAATTTTAAACCCCGGGAAGAAGCTTGTTGTAGTCCATATTAGACGTTTGTTGTAGTCCTTAAACAGAGAATTCTTTGAAAGAAAATATCTCCCTTTGCATTGAACTTTCAGCGTCGTAACTTTGCAGATGTTATTTATGCTCAGACAGCAACATTACACACTAACTAAAGTTAAAAAAGTTAAATCATAATCAACCACCCCCTTTAATTAGTATTAGAGCTCAATTTTGCAGGATAGTGGCCCTTCAGGAGAAGGACTGGACACACCTGGACTAGGGTGCTGCTCACCGAGAACCCGCATCTACAGGCACTCGATCAACATGCCCCATGGTCTCTGCCTCACATTAAACCCCGCCTCCCATTTCAATGCTGGCCAATCAATGACATGCAGCTCAGACAGTTTCATTCCTCCATGTGATGAGTTCTGATGATGTCATGAAGAGAAAGAGAGAGATCACAGGCCAGTCCGGAGAGAAATTCACTCAAAAATGCATGTTAAAAAATGCATGAGTAGTAGTTGTCGAAAAAAGCAGTTAAAACAACAAGTAGACAAGATACAAAAACTAATAAAGAGATAAAACCCAAAAGCAAAGAAGTTGAGAGATGGAGAAAAGGGTTGCAGTAAAAAACAGGGGGGGGGGGCCCAGTTGGTACTGGAGCGGATGGGAGTGGCCCCCGCAAGGCCAAGCCGCATGCACCGCACTGCCATTGGACAAGAGGACACACGATTATTGATGGTCTCAAGACCAGCCACCAGGAAGAGGTGCTGGCGTACCCGGTCTAGGTGTGAGAAAGAACGAAAGAGAGTGAGAAAGATAGAAAGAGAGTTAGAGGAACACCACGGAAGCGTTGAATGGGGACAGCCCTGCTGGACCCCGGCCCCCTGGCGGAGAGGTAAACGGCCAGGGGGAAAGAGGGGTCCACATGCACCAGCACCAGCCCATCATGTCACGTTCCAATAAGGGAGACCCCGGCGAATTAGTTTCCACCGTTACCTCCTCCTCCGCGTCTGCCAGCATCCCATTGCGTTTGTACTGCAAATAAGCGTTAGCACCACCGCTCTTCGCTGCACGAATTCTAGCAAGCCTGGTTTTCTGTTCAGGTGGACAAACACACGGGTGTTTAGCCTAACACGTCCTCCTCTTGTGATCAATGTGGGTGTGAATGTGGTGTGACTGGAGGCTTGCATGCTCATGTCTGACATGAAGAATGGCAATGTGTCATATGTTCTCTGTCGAAAGTTCTTTGATAAAATGAAAATTGTAACAATACCAGTCTTATTGTAATGTGGCTAGATGTATATTACAAAAAGCAGATATTTTGACACCATATATAAAATATCTTTTTTATAAAAATAATAAGTATATATACATTGTTTAAAATTTGGCATCAGTAACATTTTAATACTTTACTTTTAATAAAATAAATGAATACTTTTATTCAGTAGGGATGCATTAAATTTATCAAAAGTAACAGTAAAGACATTTATAATGTTACAAAAGATTTCTAATTCTAATTCGAAATTTTTCATTATGGAAGCTTGTTTCCGCCATGAAATAAAAATTAAAAAAGGTAATTGCAACTTTTTTTTTCTCACTTTATAACACGCAATTCTGACTTTGTCTCGCAATTCTGACTTTTTAATCTCAAAATTCTGACTTTATAACTGATAAAAAGATAAAAAAAAGTCACAATTACCTTTTTTAATATTTTTATTTAGTGGCGGAAACAAGCTTCCATATTTCACTCATCAAATAAACCTAAAAAAATGTATCATAGTTTCCACAGAAATATTAAGTATTTCTGTTATAACTTTATAAACTATATAACTGTTATAATCTTTCTTGAGCACAAAATCAGCAGAAATTCTGAAGTTCAGTTTTGTCAAAACAGGAATGAATTACATTTTAAAATATATTAAAATAGAATACAGTTATTTTAAACTGAAATTAAATTTTACATTATTGTTTATACTTTTAATATATGTGATAGAATATTATAAAAAAATAATAAAATAGAATATTAATTATTAAATAAAATATACATGACATTATTTACAAAAATATATTTAGAAAATTATGCCAAACTACTATCAAAATTTTGATTCAGCAATTTCATTATTTCCAGGCTTTTTTCTTTATATCCCAGGATAAATTTCCAGAACAAAAACCTGCAATTTGTGTCAAAATATCAGACTGCTATAAATATTGTATTAATTAAAATATTAACATTTTTAAAAAGTTACTGAAATGTTGGTATTGTTACAAAGTTGACTTCCTCATTTGACCCTCTTCTATTCTCGTTCTCAGTTAACTGAAAAAACAGACTGTTGATCTTGGGTGGACTGGTTGTACTGTTTGTGTGTGCGCAGAGGGGGAGTGGGATATCTGAACTGTTTGTGTCTCCCATGGGATGGCTGGAGTTGAACAGTTAAATTAAGAGAAGTAACTCATCTAATGAGATATGATGTGATGTCACTACGTCTGTGTATTCTGATCACCCCCAGAGGAGAACAGGCTACAGAACACAGCATCTGTTCTTCCTGTCCCTGATCTCATTGGCCAAGTACACACTGCAGCTTAATACAGTTGTGACTCCTCTTATATTAGTGCTTAATCTCATTCTGTAGGCTACACAGAGTTCTGTCATTTAGAAGTTTGATTATGACCAAATCATTTTGTGTAGTATGTACATAACTAATTTAAAAAGCATGAACAATAGAATTTGGTTTACTAAACGCTGACAGATGTTGCTAAAATGAAAAGATTTAAACCACATGTCAATCATTGCAAGTTCAGAAGTGACTCCTGTTTTCCGTATGCACATGAAATGATGATTTACGGCAGGAATACTCACAACAAGAAATGACAGATCACAAGGCTCATGCCATAATAAATTCAAACGTCTGGCTAATGCATCGACTATAAATGTAGTGTGTGTGTGTGTGTGTGTGTGTGCGGACAGCTTATAATGGCAGTCGCTGTGCAGATGGGCTGTAAAACTTGCATTTAAATTTAATTGCGAAAGTAATCAGATTAATTGAGGTTTCAGAATTAATTGAATCGTTTCTTTTTAAATAATCCTGAAGCATCAGGATATGCAAATTCAATCATCACTGATTGGGGCACAGATACATTCCACTTGCTGCATATTCAAACATCAAACTATGTGTGTCACAGCTAAAGTGTTAGATAACAGCATACCCAAAATTATTTTCTTCACTGGTTCCTGGCATAACAAAATTTGAGTATTTAGGAGATTCATTTGTATAGAAGCCTGTTTCTGCCACTGGAATAAAATTTAATTCTGACTCCAAATTTTGAGTTTATGTCTCACAGTTCAACTTTATACATTTTTATATCTTACAATTTTGAGAAAAAATGTCAGAATTGAGATATAGACTCGCAGTTCTGACTTTATTTCTCGCAATTTTGAGTTTATAACGTACAAAATTTTACTTTTTTTCACATAATTCTGAGATTATATCTCGCAATTCAGTTTTTTTTTTTTTACCACAGAATAAAATAAAAAATGTAATTAAATAATTTGCAGTTTTTCATCTCACAATTCTGACATTTTTTAGAACGAATATCATAATTCAGACTTCAGTTGATAAAAAATGTCAGAATTGAGAGATATGAAATCACAGTTCTGACTTTATTTCTGGTAATTTTGAATTTGTAACGCTCAAATTTTGTCTTTTTGTCTTGCAATTTAGTTCTTTTTCACCATGGAACAAAGGTAATTGTGACTTTCTATGTTACTATTCTGACTTTTTTCGCCCGCAATTGTGAGCTTATATCTCACGATTCTAAGTTTATCTCACAATCAGAACTTAGCGAGGGAAAAAAGTGGAATTGTAAGATAAAATGTCACAATGACTTTTTAAATATTTTACTTAGTGGTGGAAACAAGCTTCCATACACTTTTAAATATACCCTAAACTTTGCAGTGTGTATGTGGCCGTTTTTTCTTCTATTTTGAATCTATCTCCTTATTTCTTTATATCTGCCATTCTCAGAGTTTCTCTCTGCCTGTCTGTCTTGTTTCTGTGTGTTTGTGTTTCTGTCTGCTGTGTTGAAGTACGGGATGAGATCTGGGCATGCACTAGAAATGATGGTTCCACAGAGACCTGCAGTTAACATACCACCGAGACACACACACCACTCAGCGTGCAGACATCTGGGTCACAAGCACATTGTGCCAAGTTGTATTAAATACTATCCCAGCGTCATTTTTCTGTGTTTGTGTGTTCGTGGTCCTGTCAGGCTCTAATCTCTTTGCCACAGCCAGACCTGCTTGCATTTCAAGAGAACATCTACATTTGAGCGCAGCTCCGTTTAGCGCCGTGAGGTCAGAGGCCGTTGACCCATGCTGGTGTACGGTACCTTTTGGGCACGCCGCTTCTCTGCCCGTTGACTCTGATGGTAGATCCGACTGAAATTGGACACAATGACAGGAACGGGAAGAGCGATCACCAACACGCCACTCAAAGAACAAATAGAGCCGAAGATCTTCCCCATGATGGTCTTAGGAACCATGTCTCCATATCTGTAACAGAAAAAAAGAGAGTCACAACATAGATATGAGTCAGTGGCAACAGTCCAGAGACAAATCCGACTATGAAAAGCTATGAAAAATCTAGTTTGAAGAAATTTTAATACAAAAATACAAAGATGCTGATTTAATCACTCTAAAAATGTCAAGTGGTGTAACCATCAAGCTAAATTATATATATATATATATATATATAGAGAGAGAGAGAGAGAGAGAGAGAGAGAGAGTGTGTTTATATTAGTATACATTTTAAAAATATATTAGTACTTTTTGCTTGATGGTTATATATATAAAATGATCATGGACTTTTTTTTTCTTTTTTCTTTTTTAAACATGAATATCAGAGTGTACAAAGATATTTTTTCAAGAATTTTTCTTTCATCTAATATCACATTTTTCTTTTTTCTATCACAATATAGAATAACATAACATAAATAACACTTAAATAACATACTGACAGTCATGAGGATCTACATGTGATATTTCCCAACAAATTTGCTTTTATACCAAAGTTTTTATCTTCAACAATTTCAGCCTTTCAGTCGTACTTTTTCTGTATTCAAATCTCAATTAGAGCAACTACATATTTTTCCCCTTTAAATACCACATAACATATCCAAATGAATTTTAATTAAAAAATGTTCATCATAAAATAAGTGTATTCAAGTCATTGCTTATATAACGTATTTTTGAATAGCTTAATAGTTCCAGGCAAAAAATGCCATCACATCACTGTCCCCGAAATTGCAAAAATATTTTACATCTTCACAAGCTGGTTTTTTTTCTTACTTCTGTCGCCTTCATTTCCACCAACTCAGGTGATTTCATTTGGTAAAAAGAAATGGAAGACAGCACTAGGGGGCACTAAAGAACCATACAGCATGGGGCAAATGTTCACTCTCCAATTTTGTGTGAAAATCTTTTTTTTTTTTTTTTTTCTATATTTTTCCGCAGGCTTTTTTCCTCATAAAGCCCTAACATCCTCAAACTTTTAACTCAATGTTAAAAAAAAATACTGTTTGCATGTGGTGGGAAGACTGCATGTGAGTTTCATGCTACTAGATCAAGTTCTCTGACCTACTTTCCCAACTCTCAATTTAAAATTACATTCAAATAATAACCATTACAATGATTCAAAACGTTCATATTCCACACGTCATTCTAAAATGGCATTCATGTGAACATGCTGTCTTGAGAACACACAGTACTGGCACGATTTCATTCTTGTTCCAAGAAACACACACACACACACACACACACACACACACACCCCTTCTGTTGTACCACCTCCTCTTCATCTTTTTAAAGCAAGCCAACGCATGACACACCAACTCCGTCACTGGCATTCGGAAGACGATCTGCCTTTAGTCAACAGATTGATTGTTTATCTCATCAGTCTCAAAGCTGTCATTTAAACAGCATCAATTTGAAATGTTGACGGGGATGTATACTACTTGCACTTGCATAAAAAAAGTCTCATGATATTACCATGTTTTTAGACATTTACCATGGCAAAACTATAGTATTCTTTGAAGGACATTCACATACATTCATTTAGCTGATATTTTTTTATCTAAAGTGGCTAACAAATGAGGAACATCACCAGCAAGTAGCATGTAAATGCATGCAAATATTGTAATCATTTGATACCATGGTAAACCTAGATGCCAGTTTTTCTGTCATCACAGATTTTTCATCACAATTATTTTGCTATGACTGAAATTTTAACCTCTGAAGTGAACATTTTCAGGGGCTCAACATGAGCTAAGATCAGAATTGACTGTTTGCCTTCAAAAAAAAAAAAAAACATTGGGGCTACATTTCATACAGTAGCTACACCTTAGTAAACAAGTATACATATTCACAATCTCATCTGACATACACTGTGCTCCATTTAAGTTAAATATTCATATTTGTGAATCTGAATAACAACAATGTATAAACATCTTAAAGGCACAGTTCACCCAAAAATAAATTGTCATCATTTACTTACTTTCATATAGTTTCAGACCTGTATGACTGTTGGTTGCAATTAAAAGATCTAATTTGCAGTTACAATAAATAACGTGGCAATTACGAGAGACAAAATTGCGAGCTACAAAGTCGTATTGTAAGATATAGAGAATAATTACTTTTACAATTCACAATTACGAGATACAGGAAAGTCAAAATTGTGAGATATGAGATTACATTGTGAGAGATTGTGATAGATAGTTGCATTTATGACTGTATTTTACACAATTTTCTCATTGACTTTGGGGTCTAATGGGTTTGTTTTGGACCCCGTTGACTTTTATTGTATGGACAAAACAGTTGAAACATTCTTTAAATACCCCCTGTGGTGAAATCAAGTTTTTTTATGTTGTTTAAATGTCTATGTGGTGTTTTTAATATGCTTTAAGACAAACCATGTGCAAATTCATACGTCAACACCATTGCTGAGTATTTTCTCCTCAAAAGTGCAGTGAAAAAAGACTCAAACCCGCAGTTTGAAATCGCTGGTGTCTGTGATGTCACAATATAGCCTGTAACCAATCACGTTAACATGCCGGCGGGCTTTAGCATATCATTAACAGCGAACTAGCAGGGGAGTCTCAAGAGAAGCCAGTTTATCCCGGCTACAATGCTCAACGCTGGCTTTAACAGTTTTCAGACAGAGCGTGAACACAAATAAGCATGTGACCGTTTGAAATCAGCTGTCAGATGTACTGAATTGAGTCAAAATAGTCTTGGTTATTGGACCCACAGATGAACTATATGCCTTTCTCCACTGACGTTCTGAGTTGTTCAAAGCATTTGTACAGATACTGATTGTTAGAAGACAGCTGTCTGACTCTGACATGGCAAATGGGAACATGGTTTGTGTAACATTAGTAACACATTATTAGCTGTTTGATAACATAGTCAAGCAAAAGGCTAATCATACTAATTTCCGTTATGTGTCCGATGTTGTAAAGAGCGATACCATTGTGCAGCGTTTACCTCAGTAAGTTGAGTGAGTTAATCTCTGAGCTGGTGTGAGTAAGTGGAGGCTGGGCTAATTTGCATATTTATTTATCCACATATACTAAATGAAGCAAGGGAGTAGAGTTACATTCAAGCTATTTTAAGGCACGATAAAAAAAAATAAAAAAAATCATAGAAATTTTTTTTTAAATATGTAATTTTGGTGATCAAAGGTGAGTTTTAAGGGATAAAATTATTAACTACAGGGGGACTTTAAAATATCTCTGTCACTTTAAGATGAAAATGCATGTATTGAATAAACATCATGGTGATGTACATGTGCTTCAACGGTCAGTGTAGTCTATTTGAAATACACAACAGAGCTGTGCATTTGCTTTGCTAACTTCTTTCTGCGCTCATCTCCTCTCAAAGGACATATGCTATGATTTAAAAGAATTAAAAAGTGAAATAAATTAGCATTGTGAGTTTCTGAAAGCAGTGCCGTAATGGTGCTGAGAGGCTTCCATGCTCTAAGTGAAGGATCTAATTGAATTACTGCAAAGAGAATATGAGCTCAAGGGGCCCGATGCGACAAAGCCTCGAAAGACTGAGCCATAATTATGGACGGCACAGAGTCGAATTCTCCAATTAAACGCCTGTAATTAAATATGCCAGCGAGAGAAAAGGAGAGAAAGACAAGACACGCAAAGAGTTAAGAGGCTCTCATTTCTGCTCTGTACTGTGGTTGACATTATCGACGGTACTGACCCAGTCATTCAGAGCCCTGAAAAATATCCATATTAATGGTCGCATGAGCTATAGCGGTATTCATGACTGATCAATAGAGAGCTTTGTGATCCCCTGCACCGACAGACAATAGACTCATTATAAGAGACCAATAAAGTCCCTTGTAGGCAATTACCCTCATAATTAGATTTGTGTTCATGATGAATATATCGGCCACTAGCTGCTAATCCAAATCCGCACACTAAGCTGTTATTTGCAAAGTGTGTGTGCTCTCTCTGAAGCGTTGCTTCACGGCCAGCCTGAACGTAATAAAAGACTTTGACCTTGCACTGTGTCAGTCAGGTGTGTGTGTGAAGCGAACTAGGGTGGACGGCAAGGACTCTAATTTGCTCTATGCGTTTGTCATTTCCTTGCTGCTCACTGTCCAGTACTGTTACGTATGACAGCATCCCTATTAACCCAGCTGACCTGTACTGGCCACTCGTACACACACACAGAGAAAACTGAGCAAATTATTGTAGTTTAGAACATCACACACACTTTACTGCAGCACAATACAATAAAAGACAATCACAAAAACATGTATGCATAGATATCTTTTAACGGGATTGGTAAACACAAGTCAGGAAGTCAATTTTCTAGAGATCTTAAAGATTTTATATATTACAATTGTGATTTTTTTCTCTCACAATGTAACTTCATATCTGACTTTGACTTATTTTGACGTAATTGCGACTTTATCGTAAATGTGTCTATTTCTTGAAATTGCAAATTCAACTTATTCTTTTACATTATGTAAATAGAATATATTGCTATTTTCACTTAGTGTAAATAGCATCTACAGCTATTTGCACTTGGTGTAAATAGCATCTATCACTTTTTGCACTTAGTGTAAATAGTCGCTGACATTTTAAACTTTCTCACAATCGTTTTTAATATTTATAAATTGTTTTTACTTTTAATGATATCCCCAAAACAAGTTTTTTTTTTCCAATTTCTGAGGATAGTTTTGTCCTGAAACTATAGCTAATTAAACTCACACTGCTTCTGCAAGAAACTTTGAGAGCACCTTGGCGGCCACAGTACAATTACGATCCAATCAGCCAGGAAAGAAAACGGGTCATCAAAAGACAGCCACTGTCTCAAAGTAAACAGCTGTAAGAGCACGTACACCCAAACACAGTCCTGCAGATTACAGGGGTGAACAAAATCTATTGAGAGACACAGAGAGACAAAGACTCCTGACATGACAAAGAAAGCAGTAAAACACTCTATTTTCCCCACACTTTATAAGTCCATATCTTCGCTCTTCGGCTCCAGCGTTATGTGAAATGAGAGAAGGGTGGATGGACAGAAAGAGACAGTGATATTAAAAAACTCAGAGCTCACTGACTTAATAACTCTTGCTTCATGAAGCTCTGGACTGATTGGAGATGAAATATGCTTATCAAGTCTTACGAATTCAGCACTCATTAGAATATTGAGAGACCGAGTTAATGACTAGAGCGTTCCATTTAACTAAGCCTGCCTGGGCTTCTAACTCTTATTCACAGTCACACATGAGGGAAACAAAATCACTCTCCTTGTTTTATTGGCTCCTTGTAATGTGCATACTATATGTGACTGTTTTTAAAGCACAGAATAATCGTAATTCACACAGTATTTGCAAAGTGACATTATTATTATTTTGGCCCTTTTTTGTCTGTTATGAGAAAACCGCTTTACTTGAAAAATAACAGCATACGCTGCCCAAGAAAAATTCACCGTCATGATGTGCTGGGTAGATTACTTGGTTACTGATTCCAAATTACATGACAAAAATTGTGGTTAGTAATGTAATCCATTACATTACACATTTAAGGTAATGTATTCTGACTACTTTTAGATTACATATAGATTACATCAGTTACTACCCAACACTGCTATGGAGTAGTTATGCAGTTGCTAAGGTGTTATGTTTTTTTTTTTTAAACACATTGTTAGGTGGTTGCAAGGGTGGTTGTCTATGATTCTATGATATTGATGATATCTAATTAAGGGGAATTTTTCACCTGTTTTATCAACCACCAGGTGAAAATCACAAGTCTTGGAAAAGTAACAGCACAGCTGTCTTCATCAAGCCACATTATTGGAGGAATCATTCATGCCTGTATCACAAACATTGGGTAACAAGTTATGCCCGTAAATTTAAAGAGGTGACTGATTATGATTTCACTTTTTTAACTTTAGTTAGTGTGTAATGTTGCTGTTTGAGAATAACATCTGCAAAGTTACAACGCTCAAAGTTCAAAGCAAAGGGGGATTTTTTTTTAAAGAAATCTATTTTTAAGGACTACAACAAATGGCTACAACAAGCTTCTTCCCAGGTGAGACATCACTAACTCTAAAATTTACATAAACCCTGCCCCCGAGAATATGCAACAAAAGTGGTAAGGCCATGTTGGGCTGCTTTAGAGAAGAGGAAGAGTTGTTGTAGTAGAGTATTGTTGCCATGCTGTCATTTTACGCCAGACTGCTTCACAAACAAGGGTCGATTCAACGCTGGATTTGCACAACAGATTAACATGACGGCACATGCTAGTCGATGAGTTGAATCAACTCCACAGCAACTACATAAATTTATCAACTAACCGTTCAGAAACGTCCAGATGCATTCTATAAGTTGTAACTTCTTCCTGAGTCTCTCCATCAGTGTCTGACTCCGGTTTGAACAATGTAAGACTGAACACCGTTACTGACAATCATCATTTTGGCTGCGTGAGATTCTCCAGCTTTGTTGTTTTTGAGCAACCGAAGCGTGAGCTGTTAAAACTCCGCTTTTGGAAAGCGGTCTGGGAGCAGCAGCTCATTTGCATTTGAAGGGACACACACAAAAACACCCAAATAGGGGCAAACTTGACAAGCTATAATAAATGATCTATGGGGTATTTTGAGCTGAAACTTCACAGACACATTTTGGGGACACCAGAGACATATATTATATCTTGTAAAAGGGCATTATAGGTCCTCTTTAACACAGGCAAGTTTGTTGAAAAGAACAAACATAAAGTAGTTTGACTTGCTGTTAGTAAATAAAGACCTTAAAAATAAGTACTAACAGACTTAATTACGTGAGGATTTTTGGTGGACAGATGCTGGGAGATGTCCCACCTTAGTCCAGCTCAAGAAGTCCCAACACTGTCCCGCAACTCATCCGAGCGAAGGAAGCAAAACAAGTGGGACATGTATGTCATGCACGAGCAGCACAACTGACATCTGATTCTCCTCTCTTATGGCCGGGCGCCGCACTGTAGGTGAAATCTCACAACTGAAGTTTCATGAAAGGCTTTTGTGAATGCTTTATTACGAGGCAGTTGGAAGCTTCACACGACACCCCTCTCCTCCCTCATCAATAATTCTGTCTATGCTTTCCTCATCCCTCCCATGAATGCTCAACAATCTGTTTTATCCAATCTTACCGTCCGACCACTTTTCACTTTCTCTGACTCCATCAGATTGGTGGACAGACACTCATTCAGACTCATATCAGAGATGTCTCCTGTTTGAGCATGGCTAGAGGTGGGACATTTAAGTTTATCGCATCAACCAATACTTTCTTCTCCCGAGCACTTAGCAAAAGTAGGTACAAAGTCCTTGACCTGATAATGAAAGATGCTCTCCCGGCATTCAAATGCAACGTCTCGTTGAGGTATAAAAGTAAGGGTGAGGGAGAGAGAGATGATAAGGGTCTTTTATCTTTTCTTATAAACCCACAGAATGGTCTCTTGCTCCACTGACTCACAGCAGATCAATCGGAGATAAAGCTCTGAGCTCACTTTTGTGTCCAGGAAAAAAATATATAGTATCCCCGCACAACGGGTGTGAAGCTCAAGGTGTTCGATTTCCAGAGAAAATCACACTTAATAATCATTATACGGACAGATCAGCCATTTTTACACAGCTGGGCGCTGTGGCTGGTGATGCATTTTGTGTCACGGCTTGGGGAACAGCGTGTGAAACTCGATGAGATATAGAAAAGGAACAGCGCGAGGTCATTGCTGATGGTGAAAACGAGGCACGGGGGTAGGTTGGGATGTGTTGACATTGAAATAGAGGAGGGTGAATGAGCTATCATGGGCAAACAAGATACACTCATAACCCAATCAATTAGAACAATCTCATTCCCCTACTGCTACCAACTCAGAGTGAACGATCGATAATGGAGAACAGAGGTCGAGATGCTAATGTATGCTAAGAGGCTAAACAACACTGAAATCTTCTCTGCTCAAAACTCTAGCAAACGGCTTAGTTTTAGGACAGAAATAGACTTAACATGAGTACGCAAATTTGATCATTAAGCTAATGCATATCAATCACATGGTCTCTTTTATCATACTTAATGATCACCCTTGTGCTAGCTATGGTGGCAACAAACCTCAGTAAAAAAGTGTTTTTCGGCTAACTAGCTACAGCACTAGATTAAACTATCTTCTAAAAACTAGCTTGAGGAGATTTTCTTCAAACTGTTGTTCCACTATGACAGTAGTTGTCCTGAAGGAGAAAAGTGATGGTAATGTTAGCTACAGTTTAAAACTAACTTTAAAAAAAAACAACCTAGAACTGTAAGATTTTCTTCAAACTGCTGCTCCACTATGGCAGTAGTTGACCTGAAAGAGAAAAGTGATGGTAACGTTTACACTAATGTCACACTAACTAAATTATCTTGGCAAGATTTTCGTAGAATTGTTGCTATGACACAGCTGTCTGCTAGCTACTGTGCACAATGAAAGTACTTGACCAGAAACACAAAAGTGATGGTAATGTTTATGCTAAT
Source organism: Elopichthys bambusa (assembly GCA_037101425.1). Taxonomy (NCBI): domain Eukaryota; kingdom Metazoa; phylum Chordata; class Actinopteri; order Cypriniformes; family Xenocyprididae; genus Elopichthys; species Elopichthys bambusa. The sequence continues at coordinate 6,947,596 of CM074454.1, read as the reverse complement.
GTTTTTAGGTAGCTACAAAACAAGTTTAAAGACAAAACGGTTGGTAATGTTTATGCTAAGGTTTGCTATGTAGCTACAAAACAAGTTAAAGCAAACTTTAACTTACTAGCATGGCTTTTTTTTTTTTTTTTACTTCAAACTGTTGCGCACCATGACAGTAGTTGACCTGAGAGAAAACGGATGATAGCATTTATGCTAAAGTCTGCTATAGTGCCTGTTGCAGCAATGCGGACTTGTATTGCATTAAAATTTGCACAACAGTCCACAATGACATTACTTGACCCGAAAGACAATGGTAATGTTTATGATGGCATTTGCTAGGTGCCTAGAAAAGTTTAATCAAGCTTCAACTAATTAGCGTGGCAAGATTACTTACTGTATATTGCATTTTCAACACATTTTAGAATTCCACAATGCACAAATCGAGCTAGAAGTGTCTTTGTTTGTGCCAGTTTTGGGCCTTCATGATAGGACATTGACAGATTCAATTCTCAGTTCTCTTTCCCTGCAAAACAACAACAACAAAAACATCACCTATTATAATAACTGCACCATTTCCAGCCATAATTGAAGCTCTGGAAATTTGTTTTATGTGATTTAGTTGTTTCCTAAAGAGGTTTTAATGTGTTTATGTATTTGTTTTCTGCTTTCGGTCCAACAGGACTTATATCATGACTAAGTGCCAATCAGCATAATTATGATCACATAGCTGCTATTATGTGTGGATGCTAATGACCCACCCAGCTGAACTGAGTGAGCTCCACTGTCTCTCACAGTAGGCAGAGGAAAAGGAGAAAACTTTCAGCCTTTTCTCACCAGTATTGTGCATATGCAACAGATGCTCCACATGGAATCTACTTCGACAGAACTCAAGGACAAAACCTTTACAGATTTTGGCAGAATGCAAATTACCCTCATTCACAAATTTTGTTTTGTATGTTTGTTTTTTTCTCATTTGAATTGCTAATGTTGTTGAAATAGAAAGTAAAATGCTAACATATGCAGCTAATTTGATTTTGTTTAGAACTACCAAGAGGTTAATAAATGCTAATATGCACACTACTTCAGAAACATGGAAGAACAGGATGCAAAGCAAACAAAATGGGTCTGATTAGTGTGTCAGAACACTCTGTATGTCTCAAAGTTAAAAAAGAAACGGGTCTGAGTTTTGGATGAGCTAATAAGACCATTGCTAGCACCAACGCTAATGATCTGAAAAAATCATCTGAGGAGTCCACATGAAGATGAGATGACATTAGTGCCGCTAAGTACCTGCAGCAGGTGCTTGTGTGGTCGTGTGCGAGCAGACGAGTGCATTAACACATGTCCACCGACATGCCATATTTAATGTTCTTTTCCACTACAGTTATGCTTCTGTGAAACATTTATGATTCACACATACACACTTGACTCAGAGGCCCTCTTTCCATCTGCCCGTCCTGTTGAACGTGTGATTCTGTATCTATAATCCATCATATAATATATCCTTATGATTTAACCTTCAGACTGACATAACAGAATAAGGTATGTAGAGAATCGCAGAATGTGAAAAACGGCTTCATTCTTTCATTCCTCTATTTCCAAGGGAAGCTATTTGAACATATGGCAAGCGAACAAGGTCAAATCAATGAGCTGTCCCTGACATTATCACAAAGGAAAACTCCTCATCAAATGGCAAAGGCCAATGTGCAATAACACTGTGTGGGAGAAAGAAAGCAGGTATGAGTGCAGAACATGAATAGATATAACATCATTGAGGCACTAGCAGAGGTCATAGTGTGGTGCTGATGTCAAGTGGCATTATGCTGCAATAACGTTTCGGAAAATGTCCATGGAACATTGAGGGAATGTTTAATGCTGTGTCCAACACAGGTTCCAGCAGTGAGGATGACGATGCTTCAATCTGTGCTGACTTACCTTCTCAGCACAGATTATCTGTAGCTGTCTACCTGACACAAATACATACATAAACATGCACAACCATATGTGAGTTTCACAAAAACGTGCTTAGAACATATGTATAACATATTTCACCCCCCCACCCAAATAAATTAATAAATCAATAAAATTGCACAAAGAAAAGGAAGTCTATTTTTAAGACTATTAAAAGGATAGATCACCCAAAAATGACAATTCTGTCATTATTTATTCACTCTGTCATCACAAACCTGTATGATTTACTTTCTTATATATATATAATATATTTTTAAGAATGTTTCAGCTGTTTTTGTCATATAATAAAAGTTGAGAAAAAAAATACATTAAAAAGTTTATAACAAAGTCACACCGTGAAAACAAAATATCAATATGACGAAAAGCTAACAAAAAATAATTTAAAAAATGAAATAACATAATGAAAAACTGAAATAAAGTTTAGGTTAAAGTACTAAAATAAAAAAATTAAATTAAACTAATAAAAATTAAAAAAACTAATAAAACTGACAAAACCAACAAAATGACAAAAACTTAGACTAAAATTAAAATGAAAAATGAAGAATATAAAAATTCTAACTCAAATATTAATACTATAATATAATAATACTAAAATAACAATAGGTAAAATTTGAAAAATAAAGTTGAAATAACTGAGAAATATTATGCCAAAATTATAATAAAAATCTTTCCCTCAAAACTCATTATTGTAATGTATCTTTTGAGTTTTTTTTTTTTATTATTATTTTCGCAGTTCTCATCATAAACAGATTGTCTCATTATCTCATTAACAGGGTTGGCCCGTCCTATAGATGATACGGTGGATTGCTTTTAGCTCCAATGAGCTGGTTGCATATTATTTTAAGCCCGGAACACACCAAGCCGACGCCGACAAACTAGTGGCGACGAAAGCAGACTGCGAGGTCACGTCGGCAGCATCTGGGTCCAAAGTCGCCCTGACACACCAAACCGACACTTAACACCCGACGGCCAAGTAGCACGTCCGTTCTGCGTAAGAAGAAATGTCTTTCCGTGCCAGCAGGTGGAAGTAGCTGAACAGCCAATCAGAATGATCAGACGGCCTGACTGACCAACGAGCTCCAACGCCGATTTAGCATGTCGAATTGGCCGAAAAAAGGCGCCGAGGACCAACTTCTTGGTGTGTTCCGGGCTTTATAGTACATGAACTTACAGTGTACTTAACCTAAGAAAGTACTGGGTAATACAAGGTAACTACATGGGTTAATGTTAGGTTTAGGGGTAGGTTCAGGGTTAGTACCTAGTTATTACCCAGTTATTGCATAAGTACATACATGGGAACAGGACTGTAAAATAAAGTGCTACCAACAAACCTTGGGGTCCCTGCGAGGAGGTCTATACTAGAAGAGCAGATCATAACTGCCAAGTCTTCTCATCCCTTCCAATTGCAAACCATCCTATCATGACCAAGACATGTCTTTGAGAGTTTTTGCAAGATTCACCCATACTTATGCACAAACATATACTGTAGAAGCAGACGTGTTTTTATACACCCACACACTGAATGTTTCTTCTGATGGCTGTCAGAAAAACAAAAACAGCGATTGTCTAAATACAGATCTGACTCAGTCAGTTCCATTGATTGTCTCTGTAGTCCTGGAGGAAAGGCCAAGCACAAATACACACTCGCATGAGGAGGAAAGAAACACAAACAATTGTGAAATGAAAGATTTATTGCCCTCTCTTTCAGCTCAGAGCTAAACACACACACGCATAATCCCACTAAATTATGCACACACACACACACACACACACATAGAAAAGCTCCAGTTTGACACTTCATTCCACCTACAGACCCGAGCACTAGGACAATTAGTCAACCAGGCCTTGGGCAAGACAGATGCAGATGCCATATTTTCTCTCTAATCCAGTAATAGCGTCTCCACTGGGTTCCCATAGAGTATGTGTGTGTGTTTATACTGACAATGCATGAAGAATTTTGAGGCCGATATTTTATTAGCAGATTTTGGTGTTTTGTAAGTTATTATATTAGGAATGAAGATGAGTTTGCTATGAACAATAGCAAATGGACATGCTGTAAAATGTGTAAATGCTGTAAACCCAGCTGAGTCGCACTTTATATGTGACCCTGGACCACAAAACCAGTCATAAGTAGCATGGGTATATTTGTAGCATTAGCCAACAATACATTGTATGGGTCAAAATGATACATTTTTCTTTTATGCCAAAAATCATTAGGATATTAAGTAAAGATCCATGAAGATATTTTGTAAATTTCCTACCATAAATATATCAAAAAAATGTTGCACCCTCAGATTCCAGATTTTCAAATAGTTGTATCTTGGGCAAATATTGTCATATCCTAACAAATCATACATCAATAGAAAGCTTATTTATTCAGCTTTCATACGCTTCACCCAATGGTTCTGTGTATCACTACACAACACCCTTAGCAACCACTCTTAGCAACATAAACTGTATGTTCTCAATTTATATTGTTCATTGAAGCTTACTGTTGTATAAATCTCAATTTCAAAAAGTTGACCCTTATGACTGGTTTTGTGGTCACATATTAGGTGTCTTTATTAGTTTATAGTTTGGCTAATGCAATTCAGCTTTCATCTAAAAATAGGCTTCATTTAACAAATTCACTAGGTGTAAACTCATTCGACAGAATTTTGCAGATTACATCTGGGCCTATATATTACAGCTGGAGTATTCTTGGGCTGTTAACTTGGTTATGAGAGCCTTGTGAAAGCAGAAGAACTGTAAAATCCTGATCATCATGACGTTTCATCATAAGATCTTCTCACACACACACCTGAGTCTTTACGGAATCCGTGACGGATAAACCAGTCTTGTTCCCTCTGAAAGAGAGTCTCCGGCAGAGCCGCTATAATTCATGGAATAAAAAATGAGAGGGAAAACTGAGCCAAGGATGGAGAGGGATGAAAGGCGGGCAAACTATAAATAGCCCACCTGGGCTGCTTCACTCATCCGTCTGCTTTTGAACTTGTCATCCGCCAAATTGGTGCTGCAGGCCATGTCATCCATCTCTTTTTGGAGAAGGGGTGAGGAGAGGTGGTACCCCTGGCAACCATGCAATCCCTCATTCGCACACGGATCCATCACACTATCACATCCAAATCACAAAGACACACACAGGTTGCCTTTACACTGCGTTTCGTGTCCAGATAGTTTCTGGATATTTTTTTTTTAGCTGCATTGCATTGTTTTTTGCTGCATTCCAATGTATCTCTACTTAGCACTTACATATTAAAGTTACAAAGGATTCTTACCTGATGATGTTCTATCATTTAATTAATTTTAAAATATTGATGGATGCTTCCTTTTGTCAGACAAGATGTCTGGTTTATTATCTTATTATATTTCAGATTGGTCAATGACAATATAAGTAGCCATGATAAAAAACAAAACAAATCTAGTTCATAAGCTCTTAGAAATGGACTTTAGAATGTTGTATTCATAATCTTTTTATGCATTTTGAAACACTTTTATTCCAGTCATAAAGTTAGTGTGTCTGTAAACATAAACAAAAAAAAAAAAAAATAATTGTTTAGTTCAGAAATTAAAAACATAGAATCAATCATCATAGAAGATGTGTATTCAGGTCTCTGTAGGAATATGAATGTAATTTTTTTTATGTATTTATAATAAATTGACACATTTGTACTAAAAAAAAAAATAAAAAAAATAAATAAATAAAAAGACCCAGAGACATCTCCACAATGTGCTAATAAAGAATAAAAAAGTTTTAAAGAGCATTACAAGAAAAACAAATAAAAAGAGCTCTTGCTACAGAAGTTCTTGCATTCAATGTCTTATTAAAAATATATATACTGTTACTGACGGATAAAAAAAAAAAAAAAAAAAAAAAAAAAACGGGAAAAGGTACAATCTATTCTAGTTTTAAACAACTGATCACGTTCACCCCACCTCTGGATGTGGCAATCCAATCACAATGCATCTCATTTACATCTGGATTTTAATATGGTCAAGTGGCTGAAATATCAGTTGCAAAAGTGCCATTAATGCGCCATTTCTTATGTACTCATTTGCAACACAATCACAAACACACACATGCTGTGTTCATCAATGCGTAAATGTGCAAATTGAGCTTTTCTTGAAGTGTTTGTGTGATTATCACCTGACAGATCATATTGGCTCCGCACAGGGTTTGATGAGCTAAATACAGTCAGACAATGAGCCTCCCCGTTGAGCCTGTAATCACATTCAGCGCCAATAAATGTGATTACGTTGCAGTTACACACTTACACGAAAAAGCAAAACAGCAAATTTACCCAAACTCTCTCACACTGTACTCATCAGATAAAAAGAGCATGTATGTATAAGTAAACAACGCAGTTTCACGTGTCATTACTTCAAATCAAAGCTGCTCACTTCTTAAGCAAGCTGATTTACAGAGTGAGGTGAGAACGGCGATCTACCGCTATGAAGCGTGTTTGAGATCTGCTTTGATCCGTGGTGTTTCATGCTCAGAGAATAGTACTTCTTTGATAAATACTACTTTGTTGTTTGCGTCTATTTGCAGGGATGTGTGTTTAAGTGTGTATTGAAGTGATTCTCAGTGTTTGTGTGTGAGCTGGAGCACAATAAAGCACCACTAGGGGGCACTCAAATACAATGCAGCTCCTTGGCACAACCTTGGTGACACTCTGAGGTCCCGAGCACAGCATGTCCAAACCAAACTGAACTAACCTAAACCAAACTCTAATCCCAAAAGCAATCTGAGCCGCTGAAACCCATCCAGAACTCTCCTCCTCTCGTACACCATCTGCTCCCAGCCAACAGGGGGCACGACACAGCCAGAAGAGAAGATTTGTTGTTGTTAATTTATTCTCTTTCATATCAAACCCTGACAACAGATGTAGATTAATGAGTGTGGTGTTAAGACGGGCTCTGCACAGTCAATCATCGACAGAGTCACTCTGAATACAAAATATTTGGTCGGTATGATAGCTGACTTCAGATGTGGAAGACATCAGAAAGCTAAATCTGCTTAGTGATTGTCATTGGTGCTCATTCAAATGCCAAATTCAAATCTGGCTAGCAACATTCGTGATCCCATACATCTCAGTAAAAGCCTATATAATTATACAGCTGGAACAGACCAAAATTTAAATATGAAAGAAAAAAAAAAAGACACTTATTCTTCTCAAATCTCGGTCAATTCAAAAATTACATGTCAAGATGTGTTGTGTCAGGTTTGGTGCACCATATTTTAAAGGGTTAGTTCACCCAAAAAAGAAAATTCTGTCATTAATTACTATTATTAATTACAATAATTAATTATTATTGTCATGTTGTTCCAAACCCATAAGACCTTCTTTTATCAGACCTTTGAACACAAATTAAGATATTTTTGATGAAATCCAGGAGCTTTCTGACCTCCTATAGACTTATTACCACTTTCAAGGCCCAGAAACGCAGTAAAGACATTGTTAAAATAGTCCATGTGACTACAGTGTTTCATCCTTTCTGGGCCTTGAAAGTGGTAATAACATTGCAGTCTATCGGAGGCCAAAAATATTATTGTAAATTTGTGTTCCGAAGATGAACAAAGGTCTTACAGGTTTAGAACAACATGAGGCTGAGTAATTAATGACAGAAATATAATTTTTGGGTGAACTAACCCTTTAAATTGAATAAAAAGAAGGCTAGTAACTTCTTTCAACCCTAGACTGACTTTGCTAAAATCTTTTGTTTTAAAGAAATTAAACAATTTCAAATAAAACAAAGGTATTAAAACCACCAAAATCCATTAACTGTCATTTATGGGTGTACTGTGCCTTTAATTATGACACACTACTACAGAAAATGTGTAACCCGAGAATAATTTATCATTTCCACAAATTTGCTCTGAGCGATTACAGTACGTCGGCCCCCAGTGGAATTATGCATCCGTTATGCTAACCTCTCATCCAAGCGTCTTTCAAGATAAATCACACCAGTCTTCTGCACTGAAGTGCCAGACTCGATCTATCATCTCATTTTCTGAGTACTGTCTATATATACAGTATACAAATTAAACCTTGATCTCAGATGGCCTGAATATCACTAAAAATGGTCACAGTCAGACTCTCCCTCTCTGTGCTCACAGGGCCCTCAGCAGGTTTCCAGAAGTCGGCTATTAATCAAGCACGTCCTGTTTTTTTTGTTTTTTTTGCCATCCTGTGGTCCGCACTCTACTTTGCTCATACATTGCTCCTCCAAGGTATTCCAGCAAGACCTGTTTCTAAAAATTTTCTACAGCTGCTTGTTTAACACCACCACGCAGGCATCACGGTCTCTCCTGAAGGACTCACAGATCTCTGCATGTCTGACAAACAGGTTGTCTCATTAAGCCTGTTATAAATGTCTTCAGACAGACCGTTCCTCCTCTCACAGTGGAGTCTCTGCATCCCTTCATTCTTCTCTACCTTCACCACTATTTCTCTTCCCCCCTTCACTCGCTCTGTCATCACTCAGCAGGGTGCACACTTTGGAGGTGTGATTGCACAGATGGAAAGGTGTAAATAAGAAACGGTATGTGTATACACACACTTGGACACACAGAGACAAAAAAAAAAAAAAAAAAAAAAAGCTAACAAAAAGACATAGGTTGCTGAAAATAGCCTCCATCTCTTTTTCTCTGCCTTATTTCCCCCCTGGGTACATATGGCTGCGTCTGCAGGATGAAGCAGCAGGTGTGTGTGTCTCAGTCTCAGGTTTTATACCTGTGGAAGAGTCATAGCAGGTGTGTGTGTGCACGTTAGCGACAGCTTGCTCTGTTAGTGAACCGCAGGTGGAGCGCAGAGGTTGGCCTTCGTGCCTGTCTGTCCTGCTGAGTGTGTGGGTATGTGTGTGTGATTTCATGCCCTCAACCCAGTTAACCTTGTGTGTGTATGTGTGTCTCATGATTATAAAACAGACAGGATGAGCCACGTGCTGTAAAAGAGTTGAATTATATCAGTTTAAACATCATAAACTGGAAAATAATATAATTATTATTAATAAATCTGGGTTCACACTCTGGGACATATTATGAAAATTATACTTTTTATTTTTGTCTAATTTATTTTTCATAATTAGATTGTAATTTTTATTAAAAACCGAAAGATTTTATCGTATCATACCACATATTGAATTTACAACACTTAACTGTGGCAAATTTGCTGTAGCACAGTCTTTCGTGGATTAGTGCTTTAATCTATATCTTCAATCTTGAAGATATTAAAAATACAGCTTATGTTATTTTCTAAGCATTAGCCTAAGCATAGCAAACACCTTTGATGGTGCAGCTGTAAAGCCATGACCTCCATCACAAACACTAATTGTTTTCTAATACCTAGCTGGCATTATCCTTCATAAACAAAAGCGCTAGAACATCCTCTCAATCTCCTTTCACTGATTCAGGTTAATAACAGGCTTATTGAAAACTCAGATTCCCCTCATAATGCAACAGAGAAAGCCCTTCATTAGCAGATAACATTGATGGGAAACCGCCATTAAATTATATACCTCCTTTCATTTTTTCGCTATTAATTTTTGCGAAGCCATCTGGCACGTAATGAGGCACAGAGCAGTTTAGATGCACTTTTCAATTAAATCTGACCTTGAAATGACAGCGTGGGTGTGAGCAAGAGAGATGAATGTGAAAAGTTTTGAGAGATGACATATAATTGATTTGAACCCTCTAATTAACAACTGATAAGATAAACAATAATCTGTATGAGATGTGACGACTATGCTCTGTGGACTCTTAGCAGCAATGAGTACTCTATAATGGGAGTTGAATCAGGTGATTGGACAAAGAAATTGAGGCTGTCAATGTTTTTTTGTTTGTTTTTTTGTGCCGCAGTAGCTATTCAATTTCATGGTATGGAAAAGAGCTGCTTGAACACTCTGCTAAAGTTTTAATTTTTTGTTCCACAGAAGAAACTAAGTCATATGAGTTTGAAACAACTTGAGGGTGAGTGAATGACAGAATTTTCATTTTTAGGTTAAGTTCTGAGCCTTCAGAGGCTTATCTGAATGCGTGAACAGGTCATTCAGAATGTTCTGAAAGTCTTTCTTGGAATCTTAGTGTTTTAATAGTAGCACAGTCAGACAGAATGACTGCATTGGCCATGCTGTTCTTCCCTTCACATTAATAAAGCACACTCCAATTATCAGAATATTACTTGTCAACCTCCCACTCCCACTTCAGTCAACTACTGCTAATGGTGACTCAAGCTAATACACTATGACGATCCCCACACAAGCACACACAGCTAAATAAAACCTTTGAAATGTGCCACTGAAGAAAAATAGGCACCAAAAGCATTTGATGCAAATTGTTTTGCAGTGAGATGTCATTGATGTGAGCTTCATTATGCAGAACACGGCTAGCTGAGGACTAGCACAAAACACTGCTGGTTGAGGACTAGCACAAAACACTGCCGATTGAGGACTAGCACAAAACACTGCTGGTTGAAGGCTAGCACAAAACACTGCTGGTTGAAGACTAGCACAAAACATTGCTGGTTAAGGACTAGCAGAAAACACTGCAGGCTGAGGACTAGCACAAAACTGCTGGTTGAAGACTAGCACAAAACACGGCTAGTTGAGGACTAGCACAAAACACTGCTGGTTGAGGACTAGCACAAAACACTGCTGGTTTAAGATTAGCACAAAACACGGCTAGTTGAGGACTATCACAAAACACTGCTAGTTGAGGACTAGCACAAAACACTGCTGGTTTAAGATTAGCACAAAACACGGCTAGTTGAGGACTAGCACAAAACACTGCTGGTTGAGGACTAGCACAAAACACTGCTGGTTAAAGACTTGCACAAAACACTGCTGGTTGAGGACTAGCACAAAACACTGCTGGTTGAAGACTAGCACAAAACACTAGCACACAACCACACGCTGCACATGGTATTTCAGCACAAATCCCTGCATTCATTTCATTTTCTTTATCACGGGCACTCTTATTTGCCCTTGATTTGAATATTACCATTCACATAAATGTGTATACCACCAAACCTCAAATACAAGTAATTCCCAATAATGACTGAATATCCCCTGAATGGTCAAGCTAACATCTCAAAATGATGCACGGAAAGCAACCTAGTGTTTGCAAATCAATAGGCTGCCATCAGAATTCAGCCGAGCTAACTATGTATCGATCCATCAACACCACCAGGTACCAGAGCAGGCAAAATTCGACCAATTACTGATCCGGCCAAATCGATTTTCTTCACTTCTTAATCATACATCTGCTGTCATAACCCTGACTGACACACACAGCAACCTATGCTGGACATGTTGCTAGATACAAGCTGTTTGCGTCTGCTTAACATTGCGCAAACATTGTCAGGACATTGTTAGGCGAGATGAATGGCCTGTATAAATCAGCAGCGCTCTTGCTAGGCTAACACTATGGCATGAATAATGGAAGAGCTGACAGCTATGATAGAGGGCCCACATATATATTATGAGGAGAAGTTACTTGCCGGCCACGCCGTGACCAAACCACGCTTGAGCGAAGCTGTGAGTCATTAAAGAACAGAAATATAATACATATACATAACCAATGACTATGCTAACATGATTATGATTAGTTGGATTATGGAAAAGGGGGGGTGGAAACAACAAAAAAAGTATAATGTCAATTGACGTCAAATTCATCTGTTGCTTGGTTTCAAGGTTTGATTTTAAGGACATTTTTTATTTACTTTTGTACTACGAACAATTTTGGTGCTGTGTTGGGTATCTAATGTCCAATCTGAATCTGAAGCAAAACTGAAGCGTCTGACAAATGCCTCTGACAAAAGCGTCTGACAACCTAAAATGGTTTCCTTGCCAATGTGTCAAAAAAGATGTTTAGAATGTAGAGTACATCAGAAAATTGAGAGGGGGGATGGTGTAAATTAATGACATTCTGTAATATCGCTTGTATACAATTTGAGCGGTCATAAACTACAGAAAACTGTATGATTTATTATATACAATTCACAGTCGAGGAAAATCTAGACATGTCTGAACCTTGAACCATGTAAAATGAACCCTTATTGATTATTTTACAATTGCTTTTATTTCAACCTTCAGTCATCCATCCATCACCAAGATAGAGATGGAGAATAGTTGACTATCCATGCTACAAAAGCATCTGTGTTCCATTCTGCCCAGCCTAGCTTGTTTTAAATGTATTTTACGAAAACTCTCCAAGAAATATTTTAAATTGAGGTCAGGTAACACAAAACCATCCTAATAATTTATGTCTTAAAAGGAAAGTTCATGATTTACTCATGCCCACTCATTATACTTGCATCATTCATTCCAAACTTGTATGGTTTTCTGCAGAACACAAAAGATATTTTGACATGACAGCAAGTAAACATTGACAACGACATGACAGCAAGTAAATGATGTCAGAATTTTCATTTTTGTGTAAACTCTCCTTTTAAGATTAGATAATTACAGACTGAGTACCGTATTTTTGGAAATATGATTTGCTTTTTTATCATCTGAAATGTGCTGTGACTCATATAGTGATTCAGGAAACAATAGGGAACTTGGGGCCTGTTGCTCAAGGCAAGAAGTGAGAAGGAACCTTGGACCTGTCCTTGTAGAGCTGGATGTGATAAGTGTGGGAATAAAAAAAAGGATTTGCTGTGGAGTAAGAGGAACTAAAACATGTTTATAGTGTTTATTTGTTGTTTTTTTTTAAACTGTATTTTATAGTATTTGTTATTGTAATGAGACAACAAACAATGCAATTTTGACCCAGTCTGACTTACAGTCAAGTACGACTTATTTTCTGGAAATATGGTTTTAAAAATATGGCAAACTACAGCAGCGTCTTTGAATACTGTCTGTATGAACTTGTAAAGGGAGTCAAGCCCATATTCTCTTAACAGTAACAGTGACCAAAGTAATATCAAAGATGGCGACGTCCATAAAACTGAAAAGTCTTATCACTTGTGACACGACAAGAGTCCAATAGAGCCACAAGTTCATCCGTCAAATCGCCACTAACCGACAGCAGCTTTTATATCTGGGTGGAGAGTGGAGCATTTCAGTCGCACGTAGCACACAAAACTGCTTTAAAAATTTACTGCACTATGTGTGAATGTAAACATATTAAAGACTCAAATACAGTCCTTATTCCTTATACAGACCATATTTTGTTGCTGTGTGAACTTGGCCTATGCCGTTTGCACACTGTTTCCAATTTTGCCCAACATACGTTCCTCTCAAACCTCAATTTTTCTCGCTCTCTCCCATCTCTCACTCCAGCTCATGTACATATATCTTGTAGACAGTTTAACTTGGTCCTTGGAGTTGGAGTGATCCATTTTAGGGTTAATCAAGGGTGACCCACGGCCAGACCTGCGGGTGGAACGCTCCGCATTAGCGACGCTTTCTCAGCTAATTAGCTTTCCCTCACAGGTCAGTAGCTGTTAGATACACCATCTTTCTCCCCGTCCCCAGAGAACCTGGCATGTGGCGGCCCACATATACAACAGGAAGGGATGCCTTTTGGTTTGTGCGAAATAGCGCGTGTATGCGTGGGTGCTGATCGATAAACAATATTGATGCCGAGGCGAGAAGGTGAGAGGTGTTGTGTTTAAATTAGATTTCGCTGAGAGAGAGGGAGTATTAGATGAAAAGAACTGTTCTCTCCTTTGTTTGTACCTTATCCATCCATCACTGCGAGGAATGGATCTGGGCCGAATGCCTGTCTGGGGATGGAGAGAGGTTCAGAGAGAGAGAACGAATGAAAGAGATGTGGGGGTGCTAAATTGAGACGCATTATTGCATGATGGGAAGGGTGTCACGTTACGTGATCCCTCTCTTTGATTGACAGCCTCATTCGGACCAACTCTCGCCACAAGTCCCATCTAGGCTGACTCGCGGCGTGTGTGCGCATCTGACCCACTTAATGCAGCAACATAACTGCTACAGACAATACACATTAGGAGAGTTCACTTATAAATGGACACAGGTCAGGGACCATGTGATATTTTTGATGTTAAAATACTTTTTCCTATAATATAGTCTTTTGTGAACAGACAACTGTAAGTAAGCCATTAGTAGGTTCCTAAAGAGCGTAAACACATCAATCTGTTTGTTTGAGTGGCCAGACATGTCAACTTCTGGCTTAATCAAAGCTTTTCCATAGGGTTGAAGTGGACCTGTCTGTAAACTAGTTTTGCAATTTCCATTTAGTGCAACTAACCATTATTGTCGCTTTAAAGTCAACATATATTTTCTTAATATATGTTCTTGAACTATTTATCATTGCATGTTATTTGCAGTCTTTCATCAAAAAGTAATCAACTTGCTCCACCTCTTAAACGACTTTCGACTTTCCTTTTTGGAAAGTCTTCATTATTTTCTCATTCAGTTGCCTTTTTTTGTGACAAACTGATGTTACAAGACATCGATATTAACAAAATATACAATTATTTACATAAAATACAACATGTCTGAACCTTGAACCCTGGAAAATGAACACTTAATGATCACCAAACAGGCGAATTACGATGGCCGACTATTCGAACTGCAAGAAACTTTTACAAATGCACCTCTTTTCTATTCTGCTCAGTCTAGCTGGTTTTGAACAAGAAAAGTTTTTTAACGGGGCTCATTTTTCAACCCCTCCCCTCCATTCACCTGTCATGGAGACCACTTTTCACAAACCAATTAATTTCTAATGAATTAAATATTATCTCAGCCTACAATATTTTCTCAGTTGATCAAATTTTCTTGACAAATTGATGCTGAAAGTTCAAAGTTCACAAAGTCGTCCCTATTAAAGAAATGCATTTAGAAGTTGGTCTTAAATTGACTTTATACAGTATTAAAGTGACCCTATTTATGTTCTCAATGCTCATTTTTGGTCTTATTGTAAACACTTTATTGGTGAATGTTGCCACACCCGTTTATATATAAACTAATAACTTTCAACCACCTTACTCAATTCTGAAACCCTACGTAATGGCCACTTTTCACTATCCAATCAATTACCTGGAATGGGGGTGGAGAATCAAGCCCCGCCCTTCTTTTTCTCATTTAATAAACATTTCACATTAGCTAAAGGTGCTATTTTGCTTTGTCTTTAAAGACAATTACTTGTCCAAAAGCATTGATGTGTCTCACATGTCTGGTAGTCTGTCAAATAAATTAAGTACGTACTTAAAGCAGAAAAGAATTGGACGCACAATGCACAATGCATGACACAAACAAGAGGAGGTTGAGACAGACAGACACCACACACGTCTACCACTGTCAAACCCATCAGTCGCACACACATATAGACAGAGACATCCGATAATTCGCTGGAGGTATAGGACTACATCTATAGCCTAGAAGACACAAAAGAGTAGAGGGCCAGAGACGCTGGCTGGAGGGATGGTGTTACAGTTGTGATAGCATCTAGCGATAACAGAGACCTGACAAACCAATCCTTCATGGAAAATCCCCTAACAGAAGCAACCTCCACAAACACACACCTGCTGAGAACAGCACATTACCCAGGACAGACCCCTGGGGGACACGTCCTCCTGTGTCATGACAGAAGTGAGATAGGGGATCACATGTTTGTGTGTGTGTTATGTGGGGGATTTACAGGAAATGAAGAAAGCAGCATGACCAGGATGGCACACAACAGGGAATTTGGGGCCTGTTGCTCAAGGCAAGAAGTGAGAAGGAGCCTTGGACCTGTCCTCGGAGAGCTGGATTGGATAAGTGTGGGAAAAAAAACAAAAAGAGAAGTCAGGCAGAGAGGATAAAGAGAAAAGTCAGCATGTGGCACAAGCAGATAGATCTCAGCTGGATTTCTATTGGGCGCCATCGATTTTTGACGGATTCTAGCTAAACGGCACTTTGGAGAGTCCACAGAGGGAAAGCGGGATATATAAACAGAAATGATAAACGCAGAGAGGCTCATAGCATTGCCTGATGTTTCTCTCAAAAAGCACTGTGAAACTTTAATCAGTCCTGCCACTGCAGCTCTGCGCATTAGCTTCAAGCTATATATTTTATTCATGCGCAAAGTACAAACACAAAAGCAGTTTTACATGTTTGTCAAAAAGCAACAAAGATTATAAGAGAAATAGGAGTTAGTCAAAAAGTTACAGATTGTACTTTCTGATGTGGACTGTTTAATGTTTCTTTTCTTTTTTTCTTTCTTTCTTTTTTTTTTTTTTTTTACTTTTCAGTGATATTAAAGTGAATGAAATATCTATGTATGTGTAGTATTGATGTTCTCCAGCTAGACTAACTCAACTCCATTATGGCGGAGGAAAACGTATAGCAAAAATATCATGTTTGCATGGAACAAAAGTGTTGCCATGGAACCAATTTGACCAATGTGAACTGAGCCACAAATCTGCAAAGTGCAATGTAAATACATACTTAAATTCAAGACCATGTTTAATCAGATTTAGTGTAATTTGGTTTCTTCAGCAGTGGACTACATTAAGTCATGGTGCTCATACAGGTAATGTGGGTTTGAGGCAGGTTCGCAACATTTTTTAAGCTTTTGTTGATGACTATCACAAATGACAAACAAATTTTTCATTTATCCAAGTGGTTTCTTCAGTCACAGCATGGTCAGATAAGTGGCTAAATGTCTAAACGAATGAAATGCAAGAGCTGCAAATGAATGAACACTGACACGGATGAATGAAAACATGCCCTACATCCCAATTAACTACTGTATCTGTCCTAAACAGTATGCGAGATCACAATTAGTGAAATTACAGAATACTGAAAGCCCAGGTAATAAAAAAAAGTGTATTTTCCCATCACCAGTGATGTATGCCTTTGTAGCACATTATATATTGGTGATCTGGCATGCAACCATATGAAAATAGATTAAAAAAATGATCAATTACAACAATATTTCCCCTAAAAAAAGTCTTGTTTGAAGTAATTTGATTACAGAAAGGGGAAAATGTAGAAACACCTCCAATATATATTTAATAAATTGACAGTTTTTCATTTTAGAAGTTGAATTTAGAAGCAACATCGGTTCAAACTGAAGTAGTGAAATTATTTAAAAATAGCTGCAATGTTAAGTACAGTGTAAACCGTATACCAGAGCAAGGCTGACATGCACAGGTGAAACCCTAACACCACAGGTGGACACAGACAGAGCTCGGTATGTGGAAACAAAGGGCTAATTTAGCAGGTAACACGAGTTGTCCGAGAGAGGTTGATTAAGAGACCGAGAGAAATATGGAGACCTTGACGCAAAGAAACATGGGTAATAGGAGATTGCTTCTCAGATAACAGAAGACGCACTTACATAACTTTGCTGCTTTCCCAGGAAACTGCAATTCTCAATCCTCTAACTGTCATTAACAGTAGAGCCAGAGAAGGTCATGTGAACGCTTACCTTTAACAACTTTCCACATGCATATGAAGATCACTATTGCTGAATATGCAGTTCTATACATTATAAGGAAGTATTTCTATAATATTGACATTTCTTTCAGACATACTTTATTAATTATAAGATGATTATTTACAAAATGGCAATTTTGTAAATGAATATAAGTAATTTTATCAAGCATGATAGGTTGTTTTAGATTTAGATCAATTAGCAAAACAAAAACTATGAATATATTAAGAAGAATTTCTTATTTTAGATAGCAGTAGCAACTGCAGAAATGACAAAAATGCCCTTAAACAAAAATCTGCTTAAACAAAAGTAGTGAAATTATTTGAAGTTCATCCCTTATGTTAAGTTAATCACTTAACTGTGATAGTATGATTTTTTTTAAATGGTGTTTAAAATAAACAGAAGGATTATAACATTTTACGTGGGTGTTCTGGAGATGAGAGGCATGGGACACACAGATTAGTTGGTCGCTGAAGAAGGTTTCTGGGACGCAATCTCTTGTACTTCATCCAAAGCCATATCAGTTGAACACACAATGCACAAGATTAGTCAGGCACCTCATTAGTGTTCCCTAACGTACCCGACCGCACTACACAACAACTTCCTAAGACCCGACATTCACAGGCATACACAGGCATACACAGACACACACGACTACTGGCACATAAAAAAAACTGACTAAAAAATGTGGGCCATAGGATAAAAAATGTATGTATGACAAAGTATGGAAATGATTGTACATGCCCTAAAAAGTGGTCTGACACCACATAGTGAATGAACTCAGCACCTCACTGGCACAAGTTAAATGGAGCAACATTATGAAAAGTTAATCATCATGAAGAGAGAGAGAGAGCGAGAGAGAGGAAACGTAAGTGTAGAGTTGTATGTTAAGTTTTAATTAAAAAATAATGTTTTTGAAAGCAAATGTGCCCATAAGTATATGACATGCATTAAATGTGCATGTGCATTTCTCACTCGGGTGAGATTTCATTCTTCACTGCCTTCATCTGATTTAGATGTAAGCAAAAATGCAATAGAAGCACACCCATTCAAACATACTGTATCATGCATGTGCACCTTCAATCAAATAAAAAAAAAAAATAATAATAATAATAATAAATAAAAATACTAACGACTAAGTCATAAAAATGTATAAACACAAAACAAAACCCAAACCCATGTGACAAAATAAAAAAATAAAATATCAACCAATTCAATGAAAGCAAAATTTTTAGCCAACACATGAAAAACAAACAATAGCACCTTACAATGACATCTAATGTATTCAACACATAACAAACAAAAATATACAAACACACTGAAAGTATAATTAAAATATGCAAAAAAGCAGTTCTGTTTGCCTTTCCCCCCTTTGTAAAACACATTTTGTTTTATGCACGTACACACACACAGAAACATCCAAAAGTAATGCTTTTTCCCAATGACAGAACTGTAACTCCCAATAGCTTTTGCCACCATGTAGCCATCATTAAAATGCCAGTCACAATCCTCTCAGTCTCTCTGCTCTTGGCAGCAGTGGCCTGCGGCCAGGATTTGGTGCTAAGCTATGTTTATGTAACCGGCGATGGTGGAACAAGACGTTTTAATCTGCCCCGATGTAATGGATGCGTCTAATTGAATGTACACGCACCCGTTTCCACTGACTTAGATACACAGGATGACCCCAAAACAGCCCACTGCACTGGAAATACACACTGATATAGAGTTTAAAACAACATAAAGCGCCTGTTTTACACAGTTCACATGAGTAAATACATTATTTCAGTTGATAACAGCCATAGACTATATAAAAGTTTGCCACGTTTACACATGTGGTGTGGCAAGAATATCACTGATCTGAGCTTTGTTTATTTAAACATTTCTTTTATTTTCATGCAATCTCAGACCACCGGCTTTGGATTTGCATGTTTGTTTTGTTCGCTAGCATGAGTCTGAGTGTGTACTGTAACTCTGCATGTCAAAATGTTGGCAACCACATAATCTTAATTATGTTTATATGTGCCGTGCTGAAGGGAGAAGAGTTTATTTGACTGTTTTTATATATGTGTGTGTACTAGACAGAGATGGCATGAGAATATAAGCCTTTCATCTCCGTGAGAAATGGAAAGACACAGTCAAACCCTGAACGTCGGATCTTTTAGCGAGCGAGAGAGGACATTCCACTAAGCCTTTAACTCCAGCATCCATAACAAACACACTCACACACCTTACACACAGTCTATGTGCTTTAAATTAATCTGGCCATGCTGCTCAGTCCTAATAATTCCCAGTCAGCTATAAGAACATTAATAAGGTATAATCCAATTGCGGCAATCCTCATTTACCGCCCACAGATGCCAAGCTTTCCCCCCCGTACACACACAAACATACGGACAGGATTCGTTAAGCTCCAATGTACACACTTGTGAAGGCTGGCCCTCAAATCACATAAACACACTGTATGGTCAAACATGCAATTGCATTATGAGTAATATTTCTAATATTTCCAAGGCTGCATTTGTAAACTAATGCATCGAATACACATACACAAACATACAACGCACATTGCAAGAGTTACAAAATGTAATCTGTTACAGATTATAAACCACACGTCAGTCTTCCTGATTAGAGACACAGTTCATTACATAAGAAAATTGGGTAATGTATTCATAGGCTTTTTATATTCATTCATTCTGAATATGTCTGAAATTCAATATTCATAAACTAATAGCATTTATAAAAATAAGAAACATAAGCTCTGCAAAAGAGATTGTTTTTGATAAATGACTTTGCATGTATTCCCAGTGCACCTCCACTAAATAAATAATAATAATAATACAAAAAAAAATAAATAAAACAAATTCACTTATTTAAGTGATGTGGGTTTTAGATGACATGATTTTGCATTGAAATGCAAATTATTATATTACAGGTGTACTGTACAAACTTCTTTTGGGAAAATAGCAACATACCACCATTCTCTTAATATTCCTGCAGTATGAAGTGTATATATGTGCACATGTTCTGTATTCCCTGAAAATGGAATGGAATTCCCAGATGTGCAGTATACAACAGATCACACTGTGTGTCCCACAATAACCTTTTTTATTACAAAAATAATAACCAGATGTTAGGGACTTTTGAAATTGCCTCCAATTCCAGATTTTTAATCTTTCAGCCTTTTTGGTGAACCGAATAAAAAAACTCAAGACAATAGGATGAATCAAAATCTCCTCTACAAGCTCTGAAGGCTTTTCTGGGACATGTAATAGTTTAGAAATTAAAATAAGGAACATGGTCGCACCCAAACATGAGTGGATTTTTTTAAATGGAATATTACAGTATTTATCATAAATAATTTATCCATGCACATCATTATTTTTAAAATTTGTGTGCCCACCTAATCTTTAATCAAAAAAAAAAAAAAACTTCTCCTCACTCTTGCAACGATATCTTCTCTGATGATGTGTTTACTGGCGCAAGGGCGGGGCAACTTGTCACTCACATGAGATCGACCAATAGCAAACCACAACCATCCAATCAATTCCTGATGGACAAAATCAAGTCCCGCCCAACATTTTCTCTTGTTCAAGAATCCATTCCACTCTGATAAAAATCACAATAGTAAAAGAAAAGACTACCGCAACTTCTGTTTCATGACGACTTTAAACATACACTGTAAAAAAAAAAAAGATTTTTCAAAGATGTAAATCAAACAGATTATTGGAGTACGTTTCACAAGAAAACACTACATTTCAGTTTTTCTACTTAAAATTTCAATGTTTTACTTGCCATTTTATTGTACTTATTCATGAAATTTACTAGCACTATACTTTTTTCAGTGTACAGTTGTCATGCCTAACAACTATATATATATTCATATACAGTACTATGTTATACATACTACAGTAAACACTGCAAAAGTATCCCATTGAGAAAATTCTCCCTTTAATCCCACAAAGCCAGTTCAGAAAGACATTTTTGATTGCAGTGTTCAGGACTGCAATATTTCCACAAGATTAGCAAAAACATAATTACACAAATCAATCTCTGTCAATGCAGCTATAATCAAATTACACTTTTTCTTATTGCAGCCCAACCTCATTACAGTTATGTTTTGTAATCTTATTATATAATCGAATTACCTGTTTGTAACTATTCAATTTTGGTATGCATGCTAAAGTGCATAACCACACTCACTTGCGCACACACAAACTTCTTTTCCTCCCCGAGCTGTCAGTGGGTTCCACACCACATGCTCTGCCAACATCTTCTCTTCTTTGGCTGTCACCCAGGGCAACACGAGACACACTTCCCTTGACGACTGATACTGTCTGATTGACACACACACACACACACACACTGTCAAAGCACTCATAATTAGACCTGCATTTGATTCCTGCCCAAACCACAATGGTCGCACACATTGAAATGCAATGCACGTCCTGTTGTGTCCATCAGTGTAATGTGAACCAAATGATGACAGTTCTGCAATATGGGTCTGAATCTGTTACAAACTGACCTGCAGACACACTCACACACACACTTCTCATGATAAACAATATTCCTAATTATCCACCCTTTTTCTGAAGCCCTCTAATGTGCCGATAATAAGTTAACACAGATGATTGTGTTCCTTTTCATTCTGCTAATTTCCATCACAAAGGCAGTAATTCTCCTTCCTGTGACATCCAAAAAGCCCATAGTCTTCAGCAAACGACTGGGACGTGTAAATGTCACAATTTTTGATATGTTATTTGCTCTGTCTGTGACATTTTACTAATCCTGATCTCATTGTTTTTTTCCAGCTCTCCAGAGAATCGGATCAGAGGAATCGAACAGACAAACACTAAAGTGATAGTAGAACTTTCTTCTTTCAGGCACTCATATGTTGTTTGCATAATCCGGAAAGTGATGTTAAAAGTGATGCTATCTTTTTTTTATTTTTTTTATTTTGTCTATGAAGTTGCTGAATTCATGCGTCCTGTTACCTACAATGTGTTGTGTGGGTGTAATTCTGCCATCGAGCCCTCAGAACAGATGTTTCTTACTATTTTCTGCTCTTTTAAATGGTTTTCAATTTTTATAGCACCAGGGAGTGACCGCTATTTTTTCTAGTTAACATTTTACAATAAATTTCAAGCAGTAAATTATGTTAAGCTTAACAATTACTTTGAAAGTTAGGAATTAATTAAAAGTTATAACTTGTAAGAACTTTCAGTGTCTTGTATCTTATCCTTTGATCCATGGTTGAAAATCCTGGAATTCATGAAACTGTTAATACATAAATGAAAATGTAACTTTTTTTTTTTCTCCCACACATTATCTTAGAGCTGCTCTTTTCCATACAATGAAAGCATATTGACCTGGGGCTGTCAAGCTTAAAAGACAAGAAAAAAACTTCTTGACTTCATTTGCACATTCAAACTTGGCAAGTAAAGACACAGAACCTGATTTCACCAAGTGCAACTTGTTCCTGGATCAACATCTTTGTTGATCCTGAAACAACATTCCAATCAACCAATCAGATTTGAGGGATAAGTTTACAGTTTATGTCAAGTTTAGGCCCAGCTGTCAGGGTTAGGTGCTTCTACATCAGTGTTATCTCTCTGATTTGAGGGATAAGTCATGGGTAGGGTTAGGTTTAGGGGTAGGGATATGGTTAGAACTAAATTTTCGGACAGGAATGTTGTTTCAGGAATGCGTCTATCTCGGCAAAATCAGGACGTACTGTAAAGACACATTATGTCATGCGTGACAATACCAAATGGCATTTATTCACATGTATATTGTAACAGATCATGACATGGAAAGCTTGAATATATAGAAAATGAGATTTAAGAGCTATGGTGAAAGTGAAGATTCATATGGACTAATTTTATGATACATTCATTTTCTGAAGCTTGGTCACTGTCCGCTTTCACTGTATAAAAAAGTCTATTTGAATTATAAATAATATAATAAATGAATATAAATAATAGTATAATGTTAAGTATATAATATTATATAATATAGTTATATAATATATAAAATAAAATTATATTCAAGTATATGTTTTTTCAGGTGAATCAAAATTGAACCAAATCGAATCACAATGTGCCTTTTTAGGTTTGAGTGGCTTTCATTCATTTATATGTGTCTCACTCATAGAGGTCTGTTTCAGTGAGGGTGATGTGTGACAAGATTAAGGCGGAGAACTCCCTTTAAAGCTGTCACCTGTGTCTCTAACTTGAATCGGGGAAATAGTGCCATTTATTTAGGAAGAAAGAGAAAAGAGAGATATCAGGATCTGTCTGTGGTTGGGTTGTCTGACACATTCTCTCGTCTAGTTCTTGTCAAACATGGCCTTGTGGGCGTTTAGCTTCAGTCTCTCTCATTCTCTTTTTTTAGTCCACGTGTGACTGAGATGTGTAACAAGAAGCTTGTGGACCTCTACTCTAAATAAAGATGTTTGAAGATTTAAATCTTTACAGCAATGCACTCATGAGATGGGAGAGGATTCATTTTGTCAAAGAAACATAAGAATCTTCAAGCACCTCATGATTCAATTTTGATTCAGGGAGTCACAATCCAAATCTGAAAACGATTCTCGACTCCATAGTAATTTATGAACATTAGAATGTATCTTAATAGCTTTGTCAATATTAACTGTACATAAAGTACAAAACTGTATAAAAATTTTAAAAAAGCATTATCACACTCACAATGGACTATATGCATGGTTACTTCCTGGTTGTCGTTAAGCCAGCTCGAGCATTTCCGGTGAACTGTTCATTCTGTAGTCGCTGTACATCGACACAAAACCATCAATGGTTGACTTTTTAATGTTGTATTCATATTTTAACGCACTTATCACATTTTCCAATAAACCAGTTTTATTGATTGCAATAAAGACGAAGCTATTGGGACCGTTTAAAAACGCCTTGTCTGTAATTAGACACGCACGCGCATTTTTCCCCCCAGCACTTCATGTTATTTTTAATGTGATGACCACAAACATTATTTATTCATCCTTCTAAAATTGTCACCATTGTAAAACCGGACGTTTCAAAATGTAGGAAATTCAACATTTGATATAAAACACGTATTTAAAAATAAAAGACAATAATTACCACTTTAACCAGCAGGTGGCGGCAAAGTAGCATTTATTTGCGCATATATCAGCCATTTCCTCTTATCGTTTTTCACTTCGTTTTTGACTAAATATTAAACATAATAAAATAACTAGGTTTAAAAATACATTTTGTCAATGTGAAGTATGAAGTACTCAAAAGATCTTAAGGAAAACAATAACTTTTCTTGTGATTCATGACAGTGACAATTTGTAATTACAGCAGCTGTCAGTCAGTGCAGCGCAAGACTAATGATTTCAGCACACTTGTAAAAACACGAATTTTATTCAATTAATCTATCTAAAGTGCACAATAATTACTTTTTTTTTTTTTTTTTTTTTTACATAAAAGTATGAAAACTGATGGTCAAATTGAATTTAGCCGAGGAGGAACAATGAGGTACGTCTTTATTTATTTATTTATTTATTTATTTATTTATTTTTTTTTATGCCGTCTTACGTTTGAATAACTAAATTAATGCTATGCCTGACTATTTAAGTGACTATAATCTGATTATAAACTATAAAGTATTACACTACTGATGCTCAACACACCAGCAAGTGACATCTCACCGGAAGTTTTCGAGCTGGCTTATATTAATGCGGAAGTTCTAAAGAACAATCCGTGCATATAGTCAATTGTGTCATTGGACTGAATATCAGCTGTTAATTATCAACGATTAATTTAAGATAAAGTAATTTGAAATTTTTGCTTGTAAAACTATTTTATTTCAGATTATATCATAGTTTGTGATCATGCTTGAAACTTTACAACACACCATAAAAAAGTTCCAGTTTGTAAGTACTAGACATAACAAGTGATGAAGAATGGATTCAGACAGAAATATACAACAAATGTACCAAGACATTCAACATAACTTAAGGCGTTGATCCACACTGGCATTTTCAAGTGACACAAAACCACATCAACAAGAGAGATGCGGGACAGAAATAAAAAGATTCCCATTTTTTTTTTTTTTACTTCTTTTTCTTCACTTGCTGTTGGAAACATACCTTTGAAGAAAGGATTATTATGCTCTTGGGGCTTCAAACCGTAAACCTAGCAGACGACATGCCATAAAACAAAATGAAACTCAGACGTCTTTACAAGCTGTGGCTCCTTTGGGGCCATGAAAATGAACCCTAATCATGGTTTTTAGTTCATCATTGGAGTAATAAGGACCTCTTTCTACAAGCTGTATCTTTATAGAGGAATATAACTGAGATGGAGAACAAGCGAGAGAGAGAGCATTTTCTTTTTATACCCCTGCTTCTATCAAATAGCAGTTTATGGAGCGGACCTACAACTCTGAGCCAGACAGATGCTAAACACAGGGGACCCAGAGTAACGGGCCGCCGGCACACATCGATCTGTCCCTCGTAAAGAAAGATCCTCATCAGAAGGCCAGAAGTACCTGAATCAGACCATGATTGTGGTTCACTCAATACCATCTGCCACAGGCAATTTTGTTCATTCACTATCCCACATAAACCCAAAAACACATTGGGTATTCCTAAAGGAGGAAGAGATGGCCGATGGGATTTAGGGTCCTTGGCTGTGTCCGAAAACTGAAAAAGTACTGAATATGACACAATATATAAACCATGTATGTATGTATGTACACATGTATCCATCCATCTATCCATGTACATACGTTTTCATCCATCTACGTACATATGTATCCATCCATCATCCATCCATCTACATACATACGTATCCATCCATCCATCTACGTACATACGCATCTATCTATCCATCCATCCATCTATGTACATACGTATCCATCCATCCATCCATCCACATCTATCTTTGTACATGTATCCATCCATTTATCCATCCATCAATCCATCCATGTACAAACATATCCATCCATCCATCCATCCATCCATCCATCCATGTACAAACATATCCATCCATCCATCCATCCATCCATCCATCCATCCATGTACAAACGTATCCATCCATCCACATTTCAATCATTCCTACTTACATTCAAATGCTTTAATTTGGTCACTTTCCTATATGATCTTACAGTGTGTGTGCTAAAAAGTCGGTGGAATGGTTCAAAATGGCACCTGAAGTTGGAACTGAAAGGAGTAATTTTATTTGACATTTTAAATGTGACCCTAAACGTCTCTTTCTGTCTTAGTGGGCAGAATAAGAACAAACAGTCAAACGTCTGGTTACACGAGACTATGTGACAATATGACTCAATATAAACAAGATATAAAACAATATAAAACGTTGCAATCTTGACTGACTATAATCATCAACTCTTTCATTGTGATATCTGAGCTGAATATTTTTTTAAGCTCATAAAAAATAAAGACAGATTACATGGGCTTCCCACATGTGTTTCTTGTAATACTTGGAAACACAAAACAAAATGTCCAAAACTAATCTCCTTTGCCCACATAAGCAGCACCAATCCCTTTTGATGAAACAAGCACATTGACACAGTATGTTCTCACAAACAGACTGATGCCAAGGGTGGGACAAACAGAGCGGGACTCTATTTGTGTATGTTTTATTTCTCTCAGCGGTGAGCTTTCTATCTCGTCTGGACTGATGAAAGAGATGTCTTTTATTCCTCGATCACATCCCTCTTTCAGCTCATTCAAAAGAAAGATCCTCAGCTCACTCGATCCGCCTTTCTGCACCTGTACACGGCAGACTGATGCCTTTTCTTTGCTTTTCTTTCATTCATGTTTTTGTATTTTACAGATCACACCACTGGACTGGAAGTCTGGACAGCTGAAATCAAAACCGAAGAAGACCCAACCATTAAAATCTCACTCGTCTCAACAACACAATCTTCCTCTTCCTCCATTTTCCACACCCATGCTTCCTGTGCCATTTTTACATGCCATGTAGCTGAGGGCAACCGTATTTGCCCTCATCAGAGTTTAATGGCTGGTTAAACCGAGCTTATGTTTCTAAAGATTCCTCCCAGCCATGGAAACATTCTCTTCCGCAAACACTGTTGCATACTAATATCGGTTGTTGTATGTGAGGGTTAGTAAATGTCTCTAGGGTGTGTGTGTGTGTTTGAGAGTGCATAATGTGTGTAGATGTTGTGTTTGGGAGATGAAGGGCCAGTTTGTGGGAATCCGGAGGGCCTTCCATAAGCTGGCTAATTAAACACTAAGGACTCGCTGATGGAATGAACTAGAATCTAAAGACATCAGGGGAAATGCAAACACACAAACACACAGTGATTACGGTTAAATTCTCATCAATTCTAGTGATGTTTGATTTGTGAACGCAGTTCTTTTACTGATTCACCAAGTGTTTGTAAATAACTCAACTCGAAACAAGAAAAGTTAAAGGGATTGTTCCTTCACAATGCAAATTCTGCCATTATTTACTTACATTTATGCAGTTATATACTCTTGCTGTCAAAAATACCATCATTAATGGTTTATACAACAGTTAGGTATGCATAACAATACAATTCTGGCTGACACCGATAGGCTGATAATTATTTTTGTGTTATGGCTAATAACCGATAAGTAATAGATATTACTATTTAAAAAGCACAAAAAAAAAATTTTAAAAAAAATTAAGGGCTACAAGTGAATCGAATGAAATCAAAATATAAAAAAAATAAAAACAAACGATAACAGATATGGTAGCAATATATTGTGCATCCCTAAGTCAATACTTAAAAAAATTTCTAATTTTTTGAGAGAAAAAAAAAAAACTCAGTGGAAAAAAATAACAGCATATTGGTTTGGAATGACATGAGGGTGAGAAAAAATAAAATCTCATCTCATTCCACAACACAGAGATAAACAGCATCATTTAAAGGTGACCTATTATGCCCCTTTTCACAAGATAAGTCTCTGGTGTCTCCCAGAATGTGTCTGTGAAGTTTCAGCTTAAAATA
This sequence comes from Elopichthys bambusa, assembly GCA_037101425.1. Classification (NCBI taxonomy): domain Eukaryota; kingdom Metazoa; phylum Chordata; class Actinopteri; order Cypriniformes; family Xenocyprididae; genus Elopichthys; species Elopichthys bambusa. Next base: position 6,919,242 of record CM074454.1, on the reverse strand, counting down.
CCCCACAGGTAATTTATTATAGCTTGTCAAATTTGCCCCTATTTGGGTGTGAGCAAAAAAAAAAAAAAAAAGTGTGTCCATTTAAATGCAAATGAGCTGCTGCTCCCGGCCCCCTTTCCAGAAGAGGGCGGAGCTTTAACAGCTTGCGCTTCAGATACTCAACAACAACAAAGCTGGAGAATCTCACGCAGCCAAAATGACGACTGTAAGTAACGGTGTTCAGTCTTACATTGTTCAAACCGGAGTCAGACACTGATGGAGAGACTCAGGAAGAAGTTACAACTTTTAGAATGCAACTGGACATTTCTGAATGCTTAGTGGATTCATTTTTGTAGTTACTGTGGAGTTGATTCAACTCATCGACTAGCATGTGCCGTCATGTTAATCTTTTGTGCAAATCCTGCATTGAATTGACCCTTATTTGTGAAGCAGTCCGGCGTAAAATGATGGCATGATAACAACACTCTACTACAACAACTCTTCCTCTTCTCTAAAGCAGCCCTGGAGGATTTCCATTGAAAATAAAATAAATCCACTGCTCTCGTCTTCTCTGAGGCCGGGTCTCTAAATAGTGTTCTGTGCTTGTCCGTGCAGCAAACGACAGTACAGTTAGCATGCTTTGCTCGAACTTTTGCCATGGCTTTAGAACTGGTACACCGTTGTCACTTGCAAAAACAAAATGGCGCCGTGGGTGGAAATGTGCAGATTATAATAAGATCCCAATCTTATGTCACTAGGAAAGTGAAATCTGAGTGGCTCGTTTTTTCACATGCTTGCAGAGAAAGGCTTACCAAAACAAAGTTACTGGGTTGTCCTTTTTCACATTGGTTGGTAGATGCACCCGGGACCAGATTATAGCACTTAAACACAGAAAAAGTTTTTTTATGTCCCCTAAATATGTAACTACAAAAAAGTAGTTTTCTGAGCCCTTCTGAGGGAACATGTTTTGTGAAAAGTAATTTTGCCAAAACAAATTCAATCTCTCAATGCAAATCCGTTCATACACCATCAAAGGGAACATATTTTTTTTTTTTTTTTTTTCATATTGGTGTCTTAGTTCAATATAATTCTAATTTGGTCATTACAGATCAAACTGAAGAGAGATGATATGAACTCAGCACCAATTGTTGTTTTGAATCTCTCAGTGCTGAGGATCAATGCATGAAAGAAAAAAAAAAAAAAAACCTTCTCCCATGTGCAGGAAAATAAATCTTATTCTTACTCTCTCCCTCTGTTCCTCTAACTGAGAATGTGCAATCTATCTTTACCCCCGAGCAGCTCTGGAAAGACATAATTTCACATATCTAGATGGCGCAATCAAGCGAAAAGAAGGTAAATGCAAGCTAACTGCTCCTTCTCAAGGGAATTTCGCCTGTAATTGGCTGACTGGGTTGCACTGGAATAGCGTTTCTTCTTTTTTTTTTTTGTTCTTCAAGTAAACATTCAAGCAGACTAATATTTAACACACTACCTCTTTATTTTCCCTTTCTTGGTTTTAAACAGCCTGCTGGGCACGGAAAACTTAATATAGAAGGTTTTCGGCAGAGGTGAGATTAGTGAAGAAGATGAATATGAATAATAAAGCACAGGCAAATGCACACAAACGTACACTGCGATGTACACATGCATTCAGTTGTGCACATACACTGATATTTTTGCTCTGTAAATGACGAATATTAAAAGACGCAGGAGAAAAGGGCTCATGTAACATTTATAAAGACCTAAATGTTCATTACAGCTGAACGGCGAAAGGACAATGCACAAAATATAGAGCATGCATACGCGCACACACACACACACACACACACAGAAAGCTGAGAAAACAATTTTCACTGCAAGCTATTACCAAAAGTAAATGAGTGCAGCTTAGTACATGAAGTGTTGAATAATTTACAAGTCTGCCAGAGATCACATGATAATTGTGAGTGAAGGACATGGTCGGTCAGGATAGTGAAGGCTTAATGTAGGCTATGATTTAATCCTGTAATGGCACAGACTATTGAGAAACACTACAGAGCCAAAAGTATATGGACACTTTCTTAATTAAAGTGTTTGAATAGGCCCCTTAATTCCAGGGAAGACCAAATCTTAATCCTTCAGCATTATATGACACTCTAGAGAATTAAAAGAGTTAAATGAAAATTAATGTTCATCAAGTACATGTAGGTGTGAAGTTTTGGGTATCCATATACTTTTGGCCATATATTGTAGTTTTTCTTGATAAGTGCAGCACAGAATTTAAATATTTTATCTCAGGATTTCAAAATAATTAATTAATTGTTCATTTATTTTATTTTATTTTATTATTTTATTTATTATTAGAAGAAAGAGACAGTGGAATGTTATGAGAGACTTGAGGCCAGCACAGTAACACATAATTTAAGCTGAATTAATTATTTATTAATATTTTATTTTATAATATTTTTATTTTATTTTGTTTTATTTTTTCACTTTATTTATGAGAAGAAAGAGAACATGGAATGTTATGAGAGACTTGAGGCCAGTACAGTGACACATGATTTAAGCTTTTTATTTTTTTATTTTATTTTATTTTATTTTATTTTATTTTTTTATTTTATTTTATTTTATTTTAATGAGAAGACCATAAATGTTACAAGGGACTTGAAACCAGCACAGTGACAAATGACTTAAGCTGAATTTATTATTTATTAATATTTTATTTTATTTTATTTTATTTTATTTTATTTTATTTTATTTTATTTTATTTTATTTTATTTTATTTTATTTTATTTTATTTTATTTTATTTTATTTTATTTTATTTTATTTTATGAGAATCAAAGTTCATAGAATCTTACGAGGGACTTGAAACCAGCACAGTGACAAATGATTTAAGCTGAGTTTATTATTTATTATTTAATTTAACTTTTTATTTTATTTTATTGTTGTAAAATGCTGTGATTGACCAATCAGAATCAAGCATTCCAGTGCTGTGTAAACATACTGGTTAATATTTTTTTTTCTTCTTTATTTTCTTTGTAATAACGTGCACTGATATATCATGCACAATAAGACCATACACATTTATTACATAATTAATACAGTCAAAGTTTATCTCATGCTGCTTTCACACTCTTGCAAACCATCGGATATGAAGCTAATGTGTTTTTCAATTGGTCTTGGCTGGTCCCAGGTTGATAAAGACAGTGGGTGTTGTTTTGTTTCATGCTGGCACTTATCTATATCAAGGGTAATGTAGTCAAGAGTTCAACACTGTTTGCTGCACTCTAATGCAGACTATTGAACCGAAACAGTCTTCAACTGAGATAAGTGCTTTCTGGCCTGAGTGAAAGAGAGATTACAGATAATTGTTGAACTTGCATCAAATGTGAAATTTAGCGTGGCTCTCGTCTACATTGCTGGACAGCTGAACACACTGGAAAATGGAGACTTCACAGATATGGCTGGTGAAGCATCTGATTGAGGTTGTTAAATCATGGCGCCTGATAGCTTGTTGACACCTTTAAACTCCCACACAAGTACACAACAGAAGATACGGCACAGGCGGAAGTACACGGGCAGAAATACAAGACAGCATCTGCGTGAGAAGTTGGCTCAAGTAAATTGTTCATACCAAAACTACACCGCCAAAACTAGCAGGGGCGTTATGTCTGAGTACAGAAATAAAACACAAAATATTTTCAAATATATGATCTCAGAGTAAACAGAATTTTTAATTTGACGCAAACAAAAGCAAGCCTTATTTTTTCAGGAGGCAAAAATCATGAGTTATGAAAATGAAACCTAACCTAAGACCATAAAACTATACAATAAATTCAACAGTAAATTCACTTCTATCCCTCACAGCCTCATTTTTATTCATGTCAAATTAAATGGCGTCAACTCTGACTAAGGTCTACTGGAACAAAAATTAGAACAAGAGCAGGGCAGTGAGGAGAACGATAGGACAAGTGCAGGGTCACCGAACAAGTGTGCTCTTCATGTTAATGCAAATTGAAAGGGATGGAATAATGACAGATAATTTATATGGCCTAATTAGTGAACTAACTATGAACACTGTGCCATTATGACTTTGATCAGCACGATGACAGTTATGATCAAGGGTCAGTTAGAGTTGAGGGGATATTTCATGTAAATTTTGTCATTTGGATGAACATGCTACATTTCTTCCTCCTGTTCTGTTTAATTACATCGCTTGTTCTGTGGCTCCATTAAAAGTCCACAGGAACATCACTTAATAAAAAGTCCAAAATTAATTAAATTAAAAATCAATACAATTAAATAAATAATATTTAATATTTTAAAATGTGCTAATTTGTTCTCTTCCATTGTCATTTGTTTGTTCATTTTCTTTCATTTGTTTCTTCATTCATTCAGGTTCCTTTCTTTTTTCTGCAACATGTCTGCCTTTCTCCGTCTCCTCCATCTTTCATTTCTCCAACACTTTCTGTCCTCCCCCTGTGTGAGCAAACCCCAAATGAGCTTCTGTGGGAGAATCTGTCTGGGACACATTAACACATAGCTCCAGTTCTCCCGACATGACTGACTGGCCAGGAGCCAAAAACCAGAGCAGACAGTGAGCAGGTGGGTTTCACTCCTCACGCGAGAGAGGACTGGGCCTTCCGTGAAAGACACAACTGGGGATATCAGTAGAACAGAAGCCACTTGAACGGCTATGTTAATCCCTCATTTATATTCCAGCCAGGTTAAGAGCAGGTGCTCACGTTCAGTCAGTTCCAACAATAAGCCCTGATTGCTCAGACAGAAGCCACACTAACAAGGCCAACTTGACAGAATTAGAAAAGCAGCAGAGATCGAGAAATGCACATGCACCACATACATAAATGCATGTACAAATGTCCGAAGAATATTTAGATACCAAAAGGGATGAAACAAAAATTCTCATAATTTACTCACCCTCATGTCATTCCAAACCCGTATGACTTTCTTCTGTGGAACACAAAGGAAGATATTTTGAAAAATGTGTGTGTGTGTGTGCGTGTGTGTGTGTGTGTGTCCATAAAATGAAAGTCATTTGGGTTGTACAGACAAAACAGTTGAAATATTCTTCAAAATATCTTTAAAATTGTCATGAGGGTGACTTAAATGATAACTTTCAAATAGCATCAAAACTTATTTATGTGAAATGTTGGGTTTGAAAAGTTTGCTTGTGCTAGCATTTTTTCTATAATATAATATAATATAATATACACATATTATGAGGGCAAGTAAATGAAAAATTTCAAATAGCATCAAAACTTATTTTTGTGAAAAGTTGGGTTTGAATAATTTTTTTTTTTTTTTTGTTTGTTTAATGCCACTTGGTTTCTGCAGTTCATATGTTATGGTTTACACAAGCACTTCAAAAAACCCTTTGAGACAAAAACAAAGGCATATATGCTAATTTTATGGATCTGTAAGCCATAACCCATCACACCAAGGGAAATAAGCCAGCGTGGAGTGGAAGAGTCGAGAAGAGAGCAGTGACTTTTTTTGCTCCGGGTCGGAATTATGAGCTGTTTCACATCCTCTTCCCTCCGTCAGAGAAAGAGCTGAGCTTATCTACTGCTTGACAGATTATCCAATCAAACGCAACGCTATTAGTGGGTGGAGGAGATTAGCTCTGATCCTCCATTTTCATAGGTTTTAAAGTGATGAGTGCGAGCGAGGATTGCCAGTTTATATCCTGGTCTGCAGCGACAAGCGTATCTGTCCATCAGTGCTGAGCAGAGAGAAAGGGTCTTTTCATTTACCGAGAGGCTCTGAGAAAAGTGGCGTAGGGTTGGGTCCTTGAGAGAAGTGAGGGTTTAGGATTTTCCACCCATGTGTGCGCGTACGTTTCATTTGGCCATACAAGAGATAACTGCAGTGTTACTACTTATCAAGCTGTTTACGGAGTCTGTTTGTTTACACCTTTTCTTAAACAGACTGAGCTAAATGACTGTGCATTTACAGTCAACATGAAATGGTGTCCGCAACCTGTTTTACTTACATAACTGATGTATGTGAAACAGGATATTCTATATAATTAAAATGAAGGACTTTATCCTTTGGTAATTGATTGGATCGTGAAAAGTAGGCGTGGCACAGCAGAATGGAGGGGAGGAACTGAAAATTGAAAGGACTTGATGATATATATACATATACTGTATATGTCTGTAACAATGCTTAGGTAGGTGCTACATGTCAAAGTAATATCCACATAATGGCAGGACCCTAGATTTCCTGGCAGAACATTGTCCAAAGCATCACACTTGCCTTCTTCCCATAGTGCATCCTGGTGCCATGTGTTTCCCAGGTAAGCGACGCACACGCTCCCGACCATCCATGTAATGTAAAAGAAAATGTGATTCATCAGACCAGGCCACCTTCTTCCATTCCATTGCTGGCACTTTCGGCGGCGGACGGGGTCATCATGGGCACCCTGACTGGTCTGCGGCTATGCAGCCCCATACACAACAAACTGCGATCCACTGTGTATTCTGACACCTTTCTATCAGAACCAGCATTAACTTCTTGAGCAATTTGAGCTACAGTAGCTCATCTGTTATATCGGACCACACAGGCCAGCCTTCGCTCTCCGCGTGCATCAATGAGCCTTGGCCGCCCATGACCCATTACTTACATATATACATATTCAAAAACATAGGCTACATTATTACAAGATAAATGTGCAAGAATAATGTGCACTGATTAATCATTTACAGGAATGTGTACTAAGAAGTAAATAGGTTTAATTTTGATTTCATATTGACTTTAATATTTTTATTATTGCCAATGTCTGCAACTTTCAACATCAATTTGTCAAAAAGTGTGACAATTAATAAACATTGCCCAACAATGGAGGCTTTCACTGAGGAGTCTGTAAACACTGTTAAGAATTCGTGATCGTTTTTCTCTGCAGTGCTACCATGAAATCAAAGTGTGCAAATGCTGCTGTCCCCTAGACAGACTGCTTATCTTCACTAAAGTGTCAGGCATAGGATAAGTGACTCATTTGGGATGGAGCTAATCTCCATAAGGCAGGCAATAAACCTGCTCTCCGTCTCTACTTCCAGCACATCTACACAGTGGGAGAGACTAAAGGGGCCTACGAGCCGATCGCTGCAGTGATGCGAGGAGCAGATTTATGATCCCTGGGTGGCGTGTCTGAATCAGGCCAGCTCAGCTCTCCAGAGCACCATCGCAGAACCCTCCACAACTCAAACTTTATGCTTTCTTCTAGCATCAAGAGAGAGGAGGAAGACAGAGAGGTCAGAATATAATTCATTCCCTTTAGTCTTATATGGGCTCCCAAGGTCCCAATGGTGAACAGGGAAAAGAAGAGATGACAGGAGCTCTCTAACTGAACCTATAGTTATAATATATTGCAACAAGAGAGAACTAGATTTGACATTTTTTTTTGAAGAAAATTAATAGAAATATTAAAAATAAAGATTCCAAAGGGGGGGGGGGTTTCGCAGTGATGCCATAGAAGAACCATTTTTGGTTCCCCAAAGAACCTTACAGTGATCAGTTCTTAAAGGCAAAATATGCCTTTAATCCAAGATTTTTGGATTAAAATATCCAAAAACTACTAGAACAGTGTTATATATTTTGTTGACTTGTGTACTTACATTATCTCAGATCTTTCTAAGAATGTTTAAATCATTGCATTGCCTATCAGTGATGTCATATCTGCATTACCCTCGATTTCTTGATTGTTTAATTTTGTGGAAACCATGGAAACACCAAAGACGCTTTAATATATTATATGTTTTATTAGACGACAGCTGTTTGGATACATTTATAGACAGAAAACTAATCTTTGTTATATAGCTCAACACTGTTAGTGTTATTGTTTGAATCTTGTGTTCTTGATTTACCGTGAGTACCATAAGAGGTATTTTTCTATGATGTTGCTAAGGCATTCAGAATGTTTTTTAACGTGTTGCTATGCAGTTTTCAATGTTTCCAGTGTGGGTCTTCACTGGCCCAAGCCATACTGTAAGCTCAAGTCTCTAGGAGTTGTCAGGTTTTACTATCCTCTTAGGAGAATCAGAAAAGGCATAAAATAATACAATTCATGGGTTCCCAAGGTCCCAATGGAGAACAGGCAAAGAAATCAATGACACAAGGCTCTCTAACTGAAACTATAGATTTTATATAAAGCAACAAGAGAGAAGTAGTTTTACTACATGGCTTTCAGGGTGCTCTGGGTAGTTGCCATAAGCCCCAAGTAGGTGATTTCAGGTCCATAGGGGAACATTCGGCACAGACACACACATTTGCTTTAAAACCCATAGTGCTGCAAAGCCAAAAAGTATTCCGCAATTACAGAATACAATTAACATCAGAAAAAACAAACATTTCCAGAAAAGCACATCTACAAATGGCATGATGTCCCAGAGCCACCTTTCTCCTCATTTCTGTGAATCAGCGTCAACGCATTGTAGATAAATTGGTTTCATTTCTTTGCACAGGCATTCCTTCTGAAGCAAGATACTTCTTCCTGCGGTTTCCACTCACCAGCACGGCGATAAACCCAAAGCAAAAACTCAGACAGCACTCTACAACAAAGACAGTGGGCGCCCAGTCCAGAACCTTTCATCAGAACCCTCTTATCTGCCGTTATTTTACCTGTGGATTGATCACCCTTCATCACTGCTTCAGCAGACATACTCCTGCAATCTCAACAAGCTTTCTGCACTCCCAAAAAAACAAGAACAGAGAGATAAACAGGGAGAAAGAGAGACAAAAAGCGAGAAATAGCAAGTGAGAGACAATAACAGAAATTACCCGCAATGCTTTTAGGCAAAGCAGGTATTTTGTGGCAACAGGAAGGGTTCTGAGTAGCTCTCGATTGCAGATGTGTGTGTGAAGACAGTAAGTACTCTCAGGATAATGAAAATTGTCCTTGTGAAATGTAAGAGATGATTGTAGGTGCTCTTCTGACGTCTTTCTCATCTAGAATGTTCCGTAAGTAACAGCGTTGATGATGACAATTGAAATCTTGTTGGAAATGGCTCAGAAACATCTAGCATGTTTCTCTTTCTGTCTCATGCACACACATTCATTCAGGGATGAAAGGCTTTTTGAGAGCCTAAGATGAAAGCTGGCTTGTTTCTTTGCATCTGGTCCTCTTTAGGAATAGAAAGGGAATAGCTAAGAAGAGTTAGAGAAGGAAGGAGGAGAGTAGACAGAAAAGCCTACGCACTGTCTGATGCAGTTTTCACGAAACAGTAGCAGGAATCAACCCAAAAAGCCTGCTGGCTCCACAGCTGTTGCAAAGCCTGCAGCGTCACGGGGTCTCGCAATAACACTGGCCAACACCCGTCAGAGAAGGAGATGACGTAAGAGACAGGAAGTTCCTGCAGGAAAAACATCTTTTTACTATCCTCTTTATATTTTTCTCCTCTTCTTTTGCCCTTTGCTGTGCTACGTCTTTTCATTGCCGTTTTTTATCTTTAACTCTTTCCCCGCCATTGACGAGATTTTCCGGCTTTCCATTTTCACTGTAATACGCTAGGGGGTGCTATCACATATCTTCTGAAAGAGTACTGAATCTCCTGATCAAAACACATGCGAAGAAAATGCAGAAACAAGCAATATCATATGCATATGTAAAATAACGCAATCACCAACATTAAACAGCATATAAATCAAAACTTCCTAATGTTACTGTATAAAATGTTGACCCAGAATGAGTACAGGACTGTGTAAGCATTAGGGGTGTTGATGGACTCAATCTACTCCATCTATGTTTTGATCATCATTCGGAATCTGATCCAGATGTAGTCTTTGACAAAAATGTGATTTTCTCAGCTTTTTGCTCAAAACGTTGTTTTTTTTCGTTGTTATAATGAAACTTACCCACATTCAAGTTTTGATAAAAACTATGCATAAAGCTAGAATGAAAGCAGAGAGTCTGTTCTTTCTTTTGATATATTGCATGTTCAGATATTCATACAACAAAATATTCTGAGGGCCATGACATTTTTGTGAAAATGGCCAAAAACGCCGGCGGTGGCTGGTGACTTTTTTAAAAAATGCTGATGGGGAAAGTGTTAAAGTCAAAATGAAATTAAAACTTACCTGTTATCTAAATACATGTTATTATAGAGCACCTAAGGGGACATTGTGATGGAAAAAATGAGATAGGACAACAAAAATGCTTTGCGCTCCACTGAGAAACTTTGCGTTTCAACTTTTTTCCATCACAAAAGTGATATGATGGAAAAAGCGAAAAGTTTTTTTTTTTTTTACCATCACCATGTCCTATGAGGCGCTCCATATAGATCTTATTGTGAGTCAATAGGACCAAGTCCCTGTCCTAAAGTTTTGTCTTTCTCTGTTATACTTGGATATAGATCACACTGAAGAAAAGATCTGTCACTACTTCCATTTTATCATGACTTTAAAGGCCCTTTCACAATGTTCCTAATGAGTGATGCATCAAACAACACTTAAAGTTCAAACAAATTCAACTTTACTTTTTCACTTTGGCTGTGCAGGAAATAAGGTGGCAAATCTTTGTGTGTGTGTATGTGTATCCTTTGTATCCCAAAAGACAATCCTTTCTGTCTTTTATCAGGTCTACACAAAGAGATCTGAAGGGGTGGAGCCAGAAGAGAAGAAGAGAAATACACCTATGGCGAAGAAGCAACTTTTTTATTAATATTGGTGAGGTACCACAGTGGTGCGAGGCATCAAAGTCAGGAAGTAGTGAAGACGCTGTTCCTCATCTCCTCCAGACACACTCCATTCTTCACTGTTCTTTTATTCTCTGCATTCTTGGTCCCTCTCTATTTATTTCCATGGATAACACTGTGTTTGAGTCGAAGTATAAGTGTGTGGATGTGCACTGGAGGTCGGTTCACTCGGTGGGAAACCTGAACAGATCTCTCTTCTCTCTGCACTCACTTCCACCTTCACTCCAGGGGACGCACATGGCTCGACAAATTACTCCAGCAGCTAGTTTCACACACACATACAAACGCTTTCAGCAGCCAGATTGTGGTCTTGAATTTATGTGTGCGTTTGTAAGCCCTTTTTTCAAGCTAATTTCTATGCTGATCTCGAAGGTCTCAAGCATGCTTTCATTCACATACACTTGCCTGTATATGTTTACATCTGATGATGTAATTGTCAGATAAATGTTTCTCTGACTAAATTATATTCGATTTTATACAATAAAATTTTATACAACAAAATATAGATACAAATTTTAATGAAGGTAAATGAAGGTGTATATAATTTTTTGTAAAGTTCTGTTGAATTTTAATGAATTTTTTTATATTGTTTTGTGCTAGATATATACTGCTGTCAATAAATTATATATATAACATTTTGTAATTAGCTAATTACACTTCCTGATTACAAAATCACAAAATAATTCATATATATATATATATATATATGATTAATTTTGTAATTAGCTCATTAACTCATGAAAATAATAAATGAATATGCAATTTATTTATAGCAGTATTTATCTAGGACAAAACAATATATCTTTTCAAAAAACAGCATGAAAATTCAAAAAAACTTTACAAAATTTTTTATAAAATTAAAAAATTAAAAACTCAGCAGTAAATATCAGCATCATATAACTAAATATTTTGCTATAAATACAATCTGAAATGCCACTACACAGACTCAAATCAGTAAATCATCTTTTGAACAGAATTTATATAGAAATGATTTGTAGAATGCTTTATACAGCCATGTAGCATTTTGTTGTGCTACACCACTACTTGGGGGGGAAAAAACCCACTGAAAAATCTTGAAAAACAGTCTTTAAAAACAGTTGTCTATTGTTGCTACTTTTAGTTATTCCCCAATACTGGTTTTTACACACAAAACATAATATATAATTCAAGAGTTGGAGAGCTCCCTCATCTGTGGGCCCATAAGGGTAGGCTCTCAAAACCAAAAGAACATACAATAAAGAAGCAACAGTGAGTGAAGTGGGTCGTGGGCCGTTTGTCAGGCATACAATTCTCCATGTTCCACTTTCAAAACAGACGACAGGCCCTCCATCTGCCATTAAACATTCACACGTTAACAAAAGACTGCGGAGATTACATTAAATGACACAGACCTCATTTCTCAAATCCTTTGAGGAAAATCCCCTTAGCCGCCACTGCTATGGTTACGCAAACCAGGTGCCATTTCCGGCATAACACTTCAGCTCCTCCTAGGACGGGAGAGGAAGATGAGCATGAATGTACTTGGCATAAAGTACACCCTTATCTTCAGCACGACGTCAAATTAACTAGCTGGGATTGTTGTGTTCATGGAATAAATCCGAAACCAGAGTATAGCAAAATAACCTTCGAGTGGTTGAAAAATAAGACTTCCTATCATAGCCACAGAGACTGACTCTGATTTCCCAACTGTCCTCAACACCCTTATCCTATTCCGTTTTTTTATCTCCCATTTCATGTTTCTGTATAAGAATAAATCAGCCTGATGATGACTATATATACTCCGCTGTTGTCATTTGTTTTCCTCAAAAAATAGAGGAATCTTATCGCACAAGCTTTAGCATTTACGCTAGCTTTGCCGTGTTTACAAATGTAGAGGAAGAGAATGGAACATGTAAGCATTTTGTTGTGATTATTATAGGCTGTTAAGTTTGATTTATGCAGAGAGTAGACATAAAAGAGAGAGAGAAACAGGGCGAGAGAGAAAACCAGTAAAGTGACAGTATGGTTTATGGGCGTTGATTGATTAGCTGGTGAATTGACGCACAGAGTCCATTTTATTGACACAACCCCACGACAAAAGAGTCGTGCTGACTGCCAGCTATTCATCATGCGATGCGTCAGCCTTACACTAGTCATGTTTATGGGCCCATCACACATTTATCGGGCGAACATGTAAATCTCTAGAAACTGACCAGCCCAAACCTTGATGCTATAGTGGTAAATTGCTATACAGTACTAGCATTACCTTCAGGTCCTCCTGGGAAGTACTTATGATTTTGGAAATCATTATGACTTTGGAATTAAATGGTTTTCAGATAGTTTCCCTCTTTCTCTTTCTAACAAAAGCAGGAAGTGCTAGTACAAGAGCAAAGCATGCTCATTGCTTGTGTAAATTAAATTTACTTAATGTGTTTTACGTGCAACCACAGAGAATGATAGAAAAAGTAGTACACAAAGCACATGCTAGATAAATTGTTATATCCAACATTCATGAGGTGCTTTAAAAGCTTTTGATCAATACCAATTTGTTTAATCCACAATTCTCTAATGAACTGCCTCAACTGAGAAAGTCAGCGCTCAACAAAATCCAGAATTGCCCATTGATACTTTGAGCGTTTATCTTGTAAATATAGTAATTTTATCATTCCATACCAGGGAAATATATGTTGTAAACGGTACAGGTTAGACAATTACATGTTTTAAATTAAAAATATATATTTAATTTAAACCCTCAAATGGCAAAATATATTACAAAATGTACTGCAAGAAAAAACATTATACAAAATATTGTTTTTAAACACATTTTAGACAGAAAAAAATATCCAAGAAATAAATAAGGAAATAACGAAAACGTGTAACCAAAATATATTTATGCAAATATATTTTAACATCTATAGTAGCAACAAATGTTTTACGTTTATATATATATATATATATATATATATATATATATATATATATATATATATACAGTGCTCAGCGTAAATGAATACACCCCCTTTACACAATATCTCAATGAACACAAAAACAATTTCCAAAATGTTGACAAAACTAAGTTTAATATGACACTTATAACATGAAAATAAGGTTAATAATATAACTTAGATTACATATTTTTCAGTTTTACTCAAATTAGGGTGTTGCAGTTCCATCTTATTTACATTTTTGTACCACTTTTGCTACAGTATTCTGACTGATATGTAAAGCTTTGCTGATCTTCTTGTAGCCTTTACCTTTCTGGTGTAAAGAAATAATTGTGACATTTTTCTTCCATGTGGTGCCATTGCTGACAGCATGAAATAAGAAAGGGTTTTAATACCCTTTTATAGTCAACTGTCTGCTGGACACCTGTGTAATGAATAATTAGACTCACATGTGGTTGAATTGTTGTTAAATTAGACATTTGTAGTCTAAAATTTAACTTTGCTCCAGACTTTCAGTGGGGTGTACTCATTTTTGCATCACCCTAATTTGAGTAAAACTGAAAATTTTGTTCTCTAAGTTATATTATTAACTTTACTTTCATGTTATAAGTTAAACAGATGTTATATAAAACTTAGTCCTGTCAACATTTTGGAAATTGTTTTTGTGTTCATTGAGATATTGTTTAAAATGTTACTTTTCAAAGGGGGTGTACTCATTTACGCTAAGCACTGTATATATACAGGGGTTGAATTGGGATTTGATATGTGGGGTCTGTGTTTTCAGGCTTTCGAGGAGTGCACATGTGTATGCAAAGCCTACAAAATCTTATCAATTGACAAACTGTAAAATATAAGTCGACAGAGCACTCTGCTATGAACACTAGAATGCAGATCAAAATCATTCTAGATGCTGGCAGTGTGCAAAGCTACATCTGATGACAATAAAATCTTTCTGTAGGTCTAAAGGAGAGCAAATAAATACAAAATACAGGGTTCAACATTAAGCCTTGTCGTGTGCTTGTCCTTCGGACAAATAAATTGTTCACTTTATTTCAAAAAAGTTGCTCGTCTGGAAAAAATAGGATTTTTTTGTGTTGTAAATATAATTTATTCTGAAGCAATATTCTCAACAGCTTTTACATATTTATATCTGCATATATGTGATATTTACCCAAATGGCAATTTCCCCTGTAGTGTTGCTGTGGGAGATGCGCTATGGTTCTGTTGTGATCTTTGTTTGGAACTATTTTCGCTGCTGAAATAGAACAAAAACAGTCAGTACTGCGTCTAAAATGTAAGTGACTTTATTAACTTGTATTGAATTTACTTACCTAATAATTATTAACTTATTATTGAATGTAGGCTATAAAAGTAGTGTCACATTTTCAATCGTGATTCCAATAACGCGGAAAACAGCCATTTTGGTCGTGTGATGTTATGTAACTGTATCATATGTTATAAATATAAAAAAAACACATTTTAAATTTTTACAGCAGCATGTTTTCTTTGTGTGTGCTGCACTCATTTGTTTTAATTTCTCCTCGAGGGGCAGTAACCTTGTTACTGTCAGCACATTATACATTATATATTATTATCAATACACTAAATGTAATAAAATGTAATAAAATCATGCTTGCTTTTGGTGATTCCCTAGCTATTTTTGTTATTGATGTTTTAATCAGGACAAGTAAAACTCTCTTTCTCTTGCCCCTTCAAAAAATTAAGCGTTTATGTCGAGCCCTGGTAAGCCTATGTGGGCTCAGCCCCGGACGGCCCCGGCCCAATTTAACCCCTATATATATATATATATATATATATATATATATATATATACACACACACATATATACACATATATATATACACACACACACACACACACACACACATATATATATATATATATATATATATATATATATACAGTCAAACCAAAAAATATTCAGACACTAGATATGATTTTTTTTATATTTTTTACTAGTTGGTGCAGGACACTATAGTTCATTTATGTAATTGAGGATAGCAAAATAAAGTAAACTGTGACATATTATACCCAAAAATTCTTCACAGTGGACTACCAGTAAAACTGATAAAAATTTGGGACCAAAAATGATTCAGACACTTTGACCTGATCAAGTATTATCTGACATAATTAAGATTTTTTTTTTTCTGACACAGTTTAACTCTGACATCTTGTCATATTTTATTACCATTATTATAGTGAATAAACTGTAATAATGAATGAAATGTTCAAGGTGTCTGAATACATTTTGGTTTGACTATATATATATATATATATATATATATATATAACCAAACATTGTCGGGTAAAAACCCTTATTTTTAAAATGGAAACCAATAAAATAGCCAATCACTAATTGTTGAGTCAGCACAATGCTAATGCTAATAAAATCCGATTTTGACCTGTGACCCTGAAGTGTTATTGGATGTGTAGATTTGAGTGGACAGCAGGGATTCGGGAGACTCTTAATTGTGCTCTCTCACTGTAGTGTAGCTTCTAACCCGTTCTAAGCCTCATTCAAACCATAAGCCTCAATCACAAAGCACCTCTTACTGCCTGAGCAATCGATCAGCTATGTGAGTGGAGAGTCAATACAGTCCTGAAAAAGATCTGAAATGTGTAAAGTACAATTCACAAGCAATTCCAGTATGTGTTACCACAAGGGGCGCTACAGTGGGCATTAGTGTAAACTTTCTCTTTTTCTCTTACAAGTTATTTTGAATGCACCCCTTCTCATACACCTCAAACAATATATACTTAATAATAAATGTATATAATAAATTAGTGTATATATACAAAAAAAAAGGGCCACATGACCAATAATGCAATTCAACAGGTCCACACACGGTGTCACACAGATTTCTAGCCTTTTTCTTGTTCTTTCCCTCTTTTTTATTTTTATTTTTTTGTCTGTTATTTGGTATCTTCCTTTGCAAATGTCTTTTCTTTCACAAGGTGAATGCTCTAGCCTGGTAATGCGAGCCCATCTGTTCTAAGACTTGTTAGGATAATGAATCCTTATGTGGCCCAAATGACTTCCTATTAGAGATGAAGATGAAGGACAAATTAGCTCTCACAACACAGAGGCAGATACACACACACACACACACACACACACACACACACACACACACAAACAGATAGCAGAGCATGCAGATGGACCCAGTCACTACGAATAAAGCCGCAGTATAGGAGGGTCAGCTTTATAGTGAGATTAAGACCTCTCTCTCTCTCTCTCTCTCTCTCTGTCTATGATGAAAGACTTAGAGAGGATACAGTTGGGCTGGAGAAACCTAATTCACCTGCTGTTCCAGTGTACAGTAGACTCTACAGATGGTTTCTGAGCAACAGCAGCTGTGTGTATGCAAGTTTGTGTGGACAGAAGCTTATGTGTTAAAAATCCATTAGCAGCATTCAGAGAAAAAAAAAGTCTTGCACTTCTATAAACTAGACTGTACAAGCTACATCTGCAATATATGGGAATCACAGTCCATGAATAATTGTTTACAGAAGACTGACTGCTCATAAACCGCTTTCACAGAATAATAAAACTTGGAGGAACTGAGCAGATCACACAGACACACAGTTATTTTTCTATCATGGTGGGGGACTTCTACTCTTTTTTTCTACTAAGCTAATGATACATTTCAATCCCTTAATCCTTAATGTATAGACATTCATTTTATGTTTTCATTAATGTTTCATCCATCTTATTTAGAATGTTTATTAAGCTGTTTTCATATAGACTGTTGGGCCCAATATTATAAACAAACAAATAATCAGTAAACAAACAATAAAGTACAAAAGTAAAGCACTGCACTACACTATATACATATAGCAGTATATATATATGGGTCATTGACGAATAAGGTTTTTAAAAGTGTAAAAACATTTATTGGAGATATAATTAACTTTGAAGTTTTATTATGTGTTAACAATGAGATTATGTGGTTTTTATAATCAATTAACACTGATTTTGTCATTTATTACAAGATGGACAAAATTTGTTATCAAAAAAGTAATTCGGTTTAACCAAAATTTTGGTTTTACTGAATGACACTTTTGGTTATACCGAATGACAGTATTTTCAAACAGTGCTAATGGGCTGATATCTAGTAAGCTAGCAAAGGGACAATAAAACATTTTATATTTAGTACAAGTTTCTACTAAGTTTAAACTATTACAACATTTTTTATAGTGGTTGTACCGAATTACCTGATATTTCGGGACATGCGTATGAGCAAGTGAAAAAATGAATTTTTCTCAGCTGTTTTTCTTTCTCAGAGAGTTAAGTTACTTTGCTTCAAGACCATGTGGTCCTTTGCAGGCGTCTGAATGATGTCACATCCCGTCACATGATATTGACCGCATGACTTGGTCCTTTTGAATGGTCCCTTTATATTGGTTACTCCGAATGACATCAAAGTTGTGACAAAAAGTGAAGAACAGAATGTGACACACCAATAGAGACTGTGTTGGTGTAAGGATGCAAAGATTTCTGAAATATTTAAAGGACAGATGTGAGATGTGTGTAGGCAGTGACAGGGTGTGAATAGGGTCACTCACAGAAATACTGCTACTGACAGGAAAAAAAAAAAAAAAGTCCAACTATAGTTTGGTTTTACTCTTTTCTGATTTTTTATTCACTAGTTTAGCATGTTCCGCTTACCAGACATTGTGTTTATGTAGAAATGCATGTGTTTCTGTTTGATTTTTAAACAGTCTTGCTGGTCGCTGTTGTCCCAGGCCTTACTCTGATGTACCCATAAAATTTTGAAAGGATGATCTCCGAATATGTGTGTGTGTGTGTGAGAGAGAGAGAAACTCTGTGTGTACTTATGTATCTGTGTGAGCATGTTTTCACTGCCTGGTACTATAAAAACAGATTAGTTTGCTCTACATCTAGACGTACAGGCAAGGTGAGCCAATAAACAAAATTAATTACAAGCTGTCTTTATCACACACATAAAAATACACAAACACACTATAATGCTCTATCATCCTCTCAACGGCTCCTCTGTGATTGTGTGAAAGACAGTTTATTCATGTAATTCTCCACCGAGAATATCAGTTCAAAGACACATCACTGCAACACAATGCAGTGCACCTGCTATAAAGATTTAATGCAAATCTTGCTGTCAGTCTTTCTGAGAAAGAAAAACAGCAGTAGCAAACAGAGTTTTATGTATCCTGAAGATAACGAAAGAGGTACTTGCCTGTGCAATGGCAATAAACTAAATGTAGCAACAGTACAAACTAAACATAATGTTACAAGAGAAGTTTGCTGGCAGACTTTGCAATGTTAGATAGAAAGACAGATCTTAAATGTTAGACAGATCGACACAGAATGTTGTATAGACAGATAGAACCAAGGCGTTAAATTGGTATTTGTTGTGTGGGGCAAAGCCTACAAAATCTTATCAATTGACAAACTGTAAAATATAAGTTGACAGAGCAGTGTGCAAAGCTACATCTGATGACAATAAAATCTTTCTGTAGGCCTTTGCTAATGATGTTACCATTAAAGGAGAGCATATAAATACAAAATACAGGGTTCAACATTAAGCCTTGCCGTGTGCTTGTCTGGAAAAAAGAGGATTTATTTGTGATGTAAATATAATTTATTCTGAAGCAATATTCTCAACGGTGTTCCATCAGCTTTTACATATTTAAATCTGCAGTTTCTTATAGTTTTGGAGCTGGGATGTGCCAACTAGTCATTCATTCAAACAATTATTTTTAAATGGCTGATTCATTCATGAATGAGGCAAGTGAATGGGTCATTGAATCTTTGACTCAACCGATTTGTTCAAAACGCTGAATTATTCAGTAATAAAAACACATTGATTGTTGCTGTTGAGATGTAGTTGAGATGCGCTATGACTGCTGTGATCTTTGTTTGGAACTATTTTCGCTGCTGAAATAGAACATGTCTAAAATGTAAGTGACTTAATTAACTACTTGTTTATTGAACTGTTGTATAAAAGTAGTCACATTTTTAATCATGATTTAAATATCATGGAAAACAATTCTTGGTTGTGTGATGTTCATCATATGAAGTATCATATGTTATATATATATATATATATATATATATATATATATATATATATTACAGCAGCATGTTTTCTTTGTGTGTACTGTGCTTGTTTCGATTTCTCGAGGGGCTGCGCGAGCCTCAACAGCACAACCTTGTTATTGTCAGCACATTATACATTATATATTATTATCCATTATCAATTGCCACTTACACTAAATGTAATAGAATCATGCTTGCTTGTTCTATCTGTCTAACAGAACGACAGACAGACAGACAGGACGCTAGACAGATACAATGTCAGATGGAAAGACAGACAGACGGACAGAATGTTAGAGAGATAGAACGACAGACAGGCAGACAGATAGGATGTTAGACAGATACAATGTCAGACAGAAAGACAGAGCGAACTTTAGACTGAACATTAGATAAAACATTAGATAGGAAGACAGACGGAACATCACAGTGGGATTGTGCACATCAAACACAAGAACAACACAAGGCTGTAAAGAGAAGACGTACTATCCATGTGTAAGCATGAGAGAATGCATCTGTACCCATGAGGTCTATAGCTGTGTGGTCCAGGAATCAGTTGAATGTCAAAGTGTAGTGTGTTTGTAACACATCTGCTGACATTAGTGCTGACACCAGGACAGTGTGTCCTGTGCCGTAAAGGTCAGTGGTTTGATGAACCGTGCATTCAGCTCACATATGGTGGTCTTCCAAATGATCGGAGAGCATATCTTGAGCTTTTTTCTTCTTTTCATTTTTTTTTTCTTTCTTAAAAGGAGAGGTGTAATAAAACTTGTGGAAATGACCCTGGTAATTTTCTCACTGAAACCAACAAAATCATGTGGCTGAATGAACTCAGGAGAGATAGAGAAGGAGAAAAAAATTACCCAAGGTTTTGAGTTCTGCTTGCCTGATCTCTTCGTTGGATCTAAGCTTGAAAGTCCTTGAGAAATAAAATTAGACAGAGTGAGAGAGAGTCAAATCTGTTCCATTTTAATTAAATTTCTTGTCTGCCAAGGCCAGGGCTACCCTCCCCAACACCCTCCCCCTTGCTGGTTGCGTTGTAATTGCATTTGCAGCCTCATTTGAGCAGACTGAGTGAAGGCTGATTGTATTGGTCTGGTAATAACCACAGTGGGCTCATGGGCCGCCGAGGGCCTGTGGAAACACCACTGTACTGATCCAACACACAGTGCCCTTCCCTCCTCCGCACACTTTCGCTCTAAACCCCACCGGCTAGTTATAATGTAGACTGCAGATCACTGCAGTGAGCTGCAATACACATATCAAGAACTGATGCACCGTCAAATCTCAAGAAAAGATCCTCCGTAACCGGACAACTAAGCAGAGAGCTTTTTAAAATTAATTGGGATCAGGAATCAAGGTTTCTTTGAAAGTAGTTAAATGGTAATGAGAACAGATTTCAAGGAAAAAATGGGTCGAGAATGAGAGGCAATCATTAAATTAGATGCACTTGAAGTACAAGTGCAGCAATTTCCTGTTTCCTGAACTCGGACAGGTATGAACATTGAATAATAAATATTTATATGGCACAGGTGTTAAAAGAATTCAACATGAAATGACATTCGTCATTTTACTTTAATAATAAGACTTGTTTCAGAGTTAGACAAAATATTCAAAGGGAAAAAGTGTGTAGGAAAAGAAAAGTCGTTTTAGAGTCAAAGTAGGATATTACATTTTGATGAAGGATTACAAAGACAAACATCTTTGTAATAATGTGAACTTTTCACAATAAGACCAAGACGTGTATTAATAAAGTACACAAAGTAGAGTCAACTTTGATTACAGGTTGACTTTGAATGTCATAAAAAATAGAAAGAACAAGAGAGGACAGAGTGGAAGCAGAAATTTGTTCTCCTATCTTTCCAAATCCCAGTGTTAGTGGCATATGTTGGAAGTAGAGCCCGCTGGAAGATGTCCAGCAGCAACCTCACCGAGTGAGAAGAGTTGTATCTTTTACTCAGAATCGTGTCCTGTTGTTTGACATGTCAGAAAACACATCAAAGAGATTGCTGATACTAAGAAACTGGGCAGTTTGTTTTGTTTTGCTGATGGATCAGGAGTGATCTCTGTGGTGATTACGACTGTTGAATGTGTCCCAACCGCCCCGCAACAGACAATTCCTCCCAGAGTCGTCACTGTGCCAAACGCATCTATCTTCAGGCCGCACAACAAACCCACTGTCTGGGAAAACATCCAACTCTTCTCTCTCTTATACATCTTCTGCTATCTTTAACACTTAAATATCTGACAGACGTAACCACAAAAATAGAAATGATACCTAAAAAGAAATCCTGTGGATGTTAAAAGCTCTCAAATTTGTACAACCTTACATGACTGTATTTAAACACAACTAAAGCAATACAGAGAGACAAACGAGAATGAATGATAAAACTTACAGTGGTCAATTTAAAATGAAATGATGGATGGATGGATGGATGGATGGATGGATGGATGGATGGATGGATGGATGGATGGATGGATGGATGGATGGATGGATGGATGGATGGATGGATGGATGGATGGATGGATGGATGGATGGATGGATGGATGGATGGATGGATGGATGGATGGATGGATGGATGGATGGAATGTCTATTTACTGAACCAAAGAAAGCTTTCAGTCTGTTGGAATCTGAAGCTGAAATCCCCCTTTTTCCACATAGATGACCTGTCATGCTTTTTTAAGACATCTAATGTAAAGGCATAAAATCTCCGCTCCTGTGACCCGACTGATCCAACCTCGAGGCATCAGCTCGGTGCTGAAGTGTTTAACAGCTGAGTGTGAACTCTGTAGAAAGCGTTCAGAGAAACCATGAAGCCTCTTTTCATCGTCTGTCTTCACAGAGCGTCTCCCTCCGAGACAGGTGCACAAACGGGAGAGAGAGCGAAGATTCTACTTACAACACAAAACAGCACATGAATATTTAACACGTTACCAAATAGTGAGAGAGAGAAAGAGAGAGAGAGAGAAATCAAAACCAGATATCACTGCAGACAGAAGATCACCTGGGACATAGACTCGGTTATCATGTTTGGAAAAGAGCCTCTTCAGTTGACGACACACAGACGCACATGAACGTACAAACTCACAAACATACCCTGCTATACCACAGTCTACCTGAGTCAGAGAAGACGGCATTTCATTTGACGCAAACGAAATCTACACTGTGAGGGATTAGAAGTGTCCTCTAAGGTCCAAGATGATGTCTGATTTTCCATCCAGTGTATTTTCGATCTTTTAGTAGCTGTACATGATAGTCGCTGTTTGGATTTAAATAGACAAATGCTTAAGAATGCTTACATTTTCACACATGAATTGGCACCTCTTTGGGATGTGCTGGAGTAGACTTTACAGAGTGCTTGACTCTTGTATTGTCAATACAAGATCTTGACAAAAAATGTTTCTACCTCTTGATAGAAATAAATGTTGTGGTGTCATTTCCACCATGCTGTGGTGTAAAGCACACCGCCACTGGACTCTAGAGCAGTGGAGACGTGTTCTCTGGAGTGACGAATCACGCTTCTCTGTCTGGCAATCCGATGGACGAGTCTGGGTTTGGCGGTTGCCAGGAGAACGGTACTTGACTGACTGCATTGTGCCAAGTTTAAAGTTTGGTGGAGGGGGATTATGGTGCGGGGTTGTTTTTCAGGGGTTGGGCTTGGCCCCTTAGTTCCAGTGAAAGGAACTCTTAATGCTTCAGCATACCAAGACATTTTGGACAATGGGGGATGGCCCCTTCCTGTTCCAACATGACTGTGCTCCAGTGCACAAAGCAAGGTCCATAAAGACATGGATGAGCGAGTTTGGTGTGGAGGAACTTGACTGGCCTGCACAGACTCCTAACCTCAACCCGATAGAACACCTTTGGGATGAATTAGAGCGGAGACTGCTAGCCAGGCCTTCTCGCCAACATCACTGCCTGACTTCACAAATGCGCTTCTAGAATTCCCATAAACACACTCCTAAACCTTGTGGAAAGCCTTCCCAGAAGAGTTGAAGCTGTTATAGCTGCAAAGGGTGGGCCAACTCCATATTAAACCCTACGGATTAAGAATGGGATGTCATTAAAGTTCATGTGCACGTAAAGACAGGCGTCCCAAAACTTTTGGCAATATAGTGTATATTTACACAATCATGTATATCCTGGAGTGGACACAAACCCAAAGCTTGTAAACCAATTCAAACCACCCCGAAACCCACCAGGTTTACTTTGCATATGCATAAGGTAGCACAATTGTTAAGTGTTGCAGTGTTGAGAAGCCGTCGGACGGATAAAGACCTTATTTGAGCACGAGTTGTGTTCCGGAGCCCAGAGGGAGCTGATAGCAAGGGCTAATTAACAGAGCTTATTTACATCTTTCTTTTCTCAGAGGCTATTGGACTTGCAGAGAAAGCAGCTCTACAGCAAAGCTCAGAGCTCAGATTTACACACTCTAGCAACAGCAGTATAACTCACGCCACCAGTGAAGCCTTATCTAGGTGAAAATCACCCAACCCCTGCGCTAAAGGTTTCCAAAAAGATGTTATTTCCAAGGCCATGGTGACGATTCAGGCTGTTTATGGGAGGCCAGTGTTCCTTTGAAAGCAGACAAAATTAAGCAATGGAGAAATTCAGTCAGCCCTTCCGAGGAAGACACAGATAGATGGTGATGTTAAGATGATGGAAAAGAGAGAGAGAGAGAAAAACCCTACAGATATCGAGTAGTGCTCCATCGATCGCGGCTCAGTTTGCTGACACACACGTTAACTCCTCAGTGGCCGTGTGATTGGTCGATGCGACATTGGTTATGATGCGGTTTAACTGCTAACTCCCCAGTGAGTGCTCAGCCTTCAGGTCGCTTAATTAATATAACATGCTGCTCTATTGACAATCTATAGTGGGAAGGCTCTTATAGATAATCAATACTAATATCATCGCCATCAGTTACTGCAAGCTAATCAGTGTAGCTATGCGGGCAAATGTGTTTTCCCCACAGAAATTTATCTCTGTATGAAAATAAAATGTTGTATGCAGGGCTTGACACCCACCAACTCGCCAAATGCGGGTGGATTTCAGCAGTGGTGTGTAACGCAGTTACTCCTACTAGCCACTAGGGTTGAATTTTAAAAATAATATATACATTTTTAAATTGCAGTCTTTAAAAAAAAAGGCAGCTGAAATAATAAACGAAGTGCAATGTAGTGTTGTCAGAAATATCTATACATATCGATATTGAAATATCTGAAATACTTCCGCAGAATAGATACACAATACCAGCAGCGCTTTCTCGCTCTCTCATCTCTCCGAGTTGACACACAAACCCGCCTCCTAGGGCTGGGCGATATGAACAAAATCACGATATGAGTAATTTTATATCACGATAACGATATAATTATTTTTGTTGTAAATAAGATTATGATATCAAAATTTTCCATATCATTGAAATTTCATAATTATCATCAATTTCAATATAATTAAAAATAATAATAATAATACTAGCCTAAAAAAAATTAAGCTTACTGAAGACAAATGAACTGTGATAAAGGAAGAGCAAAGAAAACAAACTACAATAGAACAAAGACAGACAAAATAGACCTACATGAAAAAACTTCAAGCACTAGAAAATGTATAAAGTAATCAATGGTATAAAAACCAATGCATAGTCTTTACTGTGTAAATTAAATACACATTTATTCTTATTAAAGTTACAAAAGCAAGCAGTGAGAGATTTTGTTGTTTGATTAGCATTAATAATGACAGCAGGTAAATTTGGATGCTGTCCCTTTAAGAATGACTATACCGATCCATTAACTCGAGCCTTGTCTTTCTCAACTGTACCTTCACAAACTTTACTCTGTTTACTTGCAAATACATGGTCACTTTGGCACATAGGTATATGTATTTAAACGTTCAAGCTCAATTAGGCGTCAAAAAGCACTCGGTTCAGTCCTCATGTGCTCTATGAACAGCTTCATGTCGCATGTCTCTCAGACGGCGCTGAGAAACAGTCTCTTCAGAGAGCGCGTGCATATGCTGAAATGAGTTGTCTTTCGCTGCTAATGGCACCTAAACCGTTTAAAACCACTTATTTTTAAACCGCAATGCTTAAAAATTATAATAATTTATAAGCTTTCGTGACCGCGCAGCATAGCAATCTCACGCGACAGAGACGATCGTCCAAAATCTCTAATAGTTGACAAATTTCTACCGGCTAATCGTGTCTACCAGTCTATCGCCCACCCCTACTTATTGTGCTTAATACACTTTAACATCGAGCACGTCTCTAATCCGCGATCGCCTTCTGAGAAAGGCAGGTTTCAAACTGAGTGCTGCGCTGAGTTCCTTTTCAGGATATATTCCGCTTATAACTCTTTTAACATCATGCACGTCCCCCTCTTTATATTCTTATTCATGCATTTCATCACTCTGAAGTGTCAATAGTGCAATATATTTACATACTACGATATAATACGATATAGCAAAATCTTCAACGATAGACATTTTATTTCGTGGTAACTATATATATCGTCATATCGCACAGCCCTACCGCCTCCCCTCACTCACTTGTTTCATTTCCTCCGGATGAATATTGTTGGTGTTACAGGGCTTCAATTTTGGCATGGAATTGTATGTATTGCGCATAATTTTACTCATTCCTGCAGATTATATGCTCACGCCCAAAGTATGCACACATAAAGCCACCTCTCAGTACTAAATTGAGTTATTTTTTGCTTATTATTGCGCTTAAACAGTCAAATACACACAAAAGTGGCTAGTAAAGAAAACCACTTAGAAAGCCACAAAGTGAATGTCAAGCCCTTGTTGCATGATAGTATATCTGTTAATACTATAATTATTTTTTTCTTCTTCTTAAAGAGTAACATGGGTTGAAAATGTGTCAATCGACTCATAAACTAGCTAAAATCCTCTCTTAACATTAATGGTTTTCTCCAGGTAACCTTCAAAACAGATGTAAGAAGCTAATCCATACACATACACACTCACTAATTTATCACTAATGCATCCTACAATAAGCCACAGGTCAGGCAAATCTGCTTCACCCGGAGTGGCAGTTAAATTATGTTCAGAAAAGAACGAGTGAGAGGGAGGGAGGGAGAAAATGACATTGAGTTACATGAAGGTGGCGGAGGGCAGGAGGATGGCATAATCACTACATAAACAGCCTACCGAAGCTGAATAAGATGGGTTTTCTGGTTCAGTAGGCATGTAAGGGAAATACCACATGTTAGACAGCAAGAGAAAAATATTATTAAATGGAGACAGCAGCCACTAAAAATACTGTCCTTGCAGTGCCAAAGCAAATTGTGAATGAGAAGACGAGAGGTTGAAAAGGGGGTAAAGATAAGGATTATATTTTATACCCCATATCTTTAGCCGTTTTAACCAATAGGATAAGTGAGAGGAGAAGATAAGCGTTTGGGTGACATAAACCCTTGTTCTTTCATAGGCTGCGGTTCAGAGTCCCAGGTTTTTCTAGCACTTTCTAATGTGGAGCTCTGCTTTCTCTGAGTACGTCTATCTCTTCTACCCTCTCTCTCTTTCTTTCTCTCTCGTTTTGATCTGCTCCCTCACTCCAGAACAAAGGGCTGTCAAAAGCGATAAGAAAGTCTTTGGGAGCTCTTCTTTCAAGTGGAGAATTACGAGTCCTAAGCGTTCCACCTCTCTCTCTCTCTCTCTCTGGGCTTCACTGAGATTATCTAAGAGTTGATCACCACTTCTCCTCATTACCTTCTCTCTTAAGCCAACTTTAGTGATGCTGCATGGGTCATGGCATTAAAAGAGCTAAATGGAGGTGAGGGAACTGAAAGCAAAATTAGATGAGATGGGCCAAGATGCTACCAGGCGTAAGATGTCCCTCAAAGCACCTTTAAAGGTGCACTCAGTAATAAAAAACCCCAAAATAAAATCAAAAATAATACAATAAAAATAAAATAAAATAATATTTTTTTAAATAAAATATAAAATAAAATAAACTATGACATTAATAACATATTTTCCATAAAAAATATTAATAGGGATGCATAATGTAAAAAAAAAAGACATTTAGTATTACATTAATAACACTTCATAGAAATATTAAAAGGGATACATAATTTATAATTAAAAAATATGATTTATGGTAATGCTAAAAGTAACGCTTAAATAATAATAAAATACATTAACACATTTTTTTTATTATTATTTATTTTATTTATAAAATGAAATAACTTTTTTTTTTTTTTTTAAATGTACGCTTATTTTATACCGGATGTTAAAATTAGATGGCAGTGCCTGGCAGTGGTCATCTTACCCCAATAGTGGTAGGATATTTGCTAAGGTACAGAATTCTTATTTCCATTTATTGTTTAAAAAATAACTTGTGTATCTTGGCCTTGAGTAACAGTTTCATTGCAAGATGTATGATGCAATGATGCAGCTTTATCGGTGGTGTGGTGTTTAAGGCTCAGGGCTGGTAACTGAAAAGTTGCTGGTTCATTAACCACAAGAAGCGAGCCATGAGTCATCAACACTGAGACCATTAGCAAGCCACTGAACCCCAGGCTGTTCCAGGCCCATTGTTCATGGTGCTGGTTTATGGTAAAATCAAATGAATAACATGGAAAGAAATTCCACCAGCCCATGGTCATGTTGCAATAATGATTTGAATTTGATTGTTGCCAGAAATAAGCTTATTTGAATAATCACAAAGCTACATAATGGGGCACCATGTGGTAGCTCATGAGTCTTGGAACTTTTTCAATAGTGAATAACATCTGTATAAGAACTGTTGACTATTAGGTTGAATTCAGGTTGATTGGGAAACTTTTTCCTAGTCATCTCAATGGCAAAACATGTCCCAATCACCCTGAATTCACCATACTAAAAAGATCACTGCTTAAAATGTGCTGTAGGTAAATTGTTTGACTGTACTAAAGCATAAAGATTTAGAAAACTTCAAAAGTTCAAATACTAATTTCTCAGAAAAACAATGCAACAGCCAGTTATCCCACTTTGAAATGTGTGTTCCGTGTTGGAATGTCTGTTTTTGTTTTGGACTGTGTGATCCCACTCATTGCCAGTTTACCCAATGGTATTTCAACGCTCTGGGTTGCCAGTCGACAGAAAACAGCCAATGGAACCATGGAAGCCAGCAAATAAACTGGGTAAGAGATCACAGATTCTACTCGACCTAAAAAGCCTCGGCACCCATCTAAAAAGCTCTATGACCATAGAAATATTAAAAAGTATATTAAAATATGGATAAATACGCAGTGTAAAGGCCTGTTCACACCAAGAACAATAAAGGTAACAATAAAGATATAGTTCTAAAAAATTTTCGAAGTAAAAAATAATAGCAGAGGCACAGAGAAATTATATAATTAGAATTGCTTTCAGAACGATTTTTTTTTACAGATGATGAACGATAAAAACATTGACAACCAATCGGAATCCGCCCTGCTTTAAAGAGCTCATGCATTTAAAGAGACAGACAGAGTGCATGTTTTTAAAGATACAGTGCGCTTAGAATAAACAGAACGATATCGCGCATTAGTGTGAACGCTAATATAGTTATCGTTCTTGGTCGCTTACCATTTGCACTTGTTCCTGTTGCATGTCCTCAATCTGGCAACCCGCATAAGTGTCGAGTCAGAGAAGGAGGGGACGGGGACGGGGAAAACAACTGTTTCCAATATTTTGAATTTGGACTGCAGTACCCATTTCAACAGCTAGCTGTTAATATTACATACTGCACCTTTAAGGTCTAGTTTACACAAGCAGAGCCAATGGTGTTATATCATTGTCATGTCATTGATGTGTCTGAAGGCCTTTGTTTATGGCATGCTGTGTTTTGTATGTAATTACATACTGAGCTGCCATTTCCCGTTCTCATGTATTTGCTGAGCATACAATGCAGGTGTGATCTCTATAAATCATCCCCTAAATAGCTGTTTTATTATGTGTTCTGCCTTTGAATGATCTCTATAGCGAAACATCCGAACAGATGTTACAGCATATACAGCTGTATTTTCTGCACAAGCTTACATTTAAGAATAGTTTTAATAATACAGCTCAGATTTCTCCTTGTGAATATCATTCATGTTATTTAACACTCTGTTCTTCCCATTTAAAAAAAAAAGTTATAATATTATAATATTACAATATATATATGTTATATTATAATATAACATAAATGACTTACTTTCTTGTTTTGATCTTAATGTTGAAAATACATACTCTGCTGATGAAATGACACTTACCAAGCACAAAATTAGAGTAAAACACGGCTTTGGTGAGTAAATATAAGAATGAATGGCAACTTCATGAGGAGTTGCAACATAAAATTGCAAGAAAGATAATCTGACTCTGATGTAAAAACTCTGCAAATTGTTATGTGTGAATTAAGGATCCAAATACTTAAACAGGTCACTGCATTTTTCAGTTTTATTTACAGTTTTTAGTCAGTAAGAAATATTTAAATTCTAAATTTAATCAGTCAATCAATAAAAATATCCATCTTGTCTTGGTTTCTGTTAGTTCCATTCACTCTGTTGAGTTATAGGAATGAACGAACAAACGAATGAACGAACGAACGAACGTTTAATCTCTCTCTTATATTGGATTTGTTTGGTTCTATTCCATATGAAAGCTGAATTTTTGTCAAAACTTAGACATTTCTGGCACACACACACATATGTGGTTTACAGGGACTCTCCATAGACGTAATGGTTTTTATACTGTACAAACTGTACATTCTATCCCCCTACACTACCCCTACCCCTACCTACAGGAAGTGTCCTGTGTGTAATACCCATGTTATTAAACACATTTGTGTCCTCATAAACCATGTATACAAGAACACACACACACACACAATTGGAGACTAATCCCAAGAATTTAGACACAATCAGTAAGTTATGTAAAGAGATCAAATGAATAGCAGCGCTACTCAACATAGAGCAGGTAGAAATGTCCTGTCAATCATCAGATGAGGTACAATTTATACCACAGTATATCTGTGGCACATGCATTAGCTATGTTTTAAAAAATGTGAAATGCGGCTTATCCAGTCAGAATGCATACTGCATTTTGAATCTTTTTTTGTCTAATCAAGTGTTACATAATTTAAAGATGTTGTACTGCTGCCAAACTTTGTCATTAATAATCTTATTTTTTAGTTTGCTTCCATCAAGTTCCAAGTACAAAATAATTGTGAACAACTGTGAAGGTTACATTTTACGTAAAGCATTTTTGAAAAAATATTTTTCTCTGTGGTATTCTGTAATTGTCTCAAACCGGATTGCAATATTGTAGTAACAAAGAGATCGATGGATCTAAATCTTTGTTGACTCCAACACACATAAACAAGGGAAAAATCTAACATGTCACATAAACCAGTGTGGCTGTAAGGATAATTTGAATGAAATGGTAAAACGCATTAAAACAGTCAGAGGTGCCAGTTTGAACACAATCATTACACTCAAAAACACTAAAGGGATGGAAATGTGACAGACCTCCTGGAAGGAAGCAGAAGCAGAAAAAGAGTGTAGGGGGAAGAGACGTGGGAGAGAAAGAGAGAAATGAACATTCTCATTTGTTATAATTTTGTGTCACCAGGAATCTAGCCACTTTCCCTGGGGGAATCCACATCAGGATTATGCAACTCTATTTTTATAACTCCCTAATGGAGGCAACCATATGTACACACACACACACGCACACACACAAAAGATACACAAAATGCTCAAGCAGAACCAGGCAATATAACTAATAAAAGAAACCATTAGCCTATGAAATAACCAAAACACCACCAATCAAGCATAAAATATATTTAAAAAAAAACAAACAAAAAAAAACATATTTGCAATTATATATATTCTAATATCCTTCCTAACATTCGACACTTGAGCAAAACAAGTAAAATGGAATAGTATGTTATTTTACAGTTATTACAGCCAAGGCAATATTATTTAATTACGAGTGCTTTCATGCTTCTCGCAAAACTTGACATTATTTCTTTTATT
This sequence comes from Elopichthys bambusa, assembly GCA_037101425.1. Lineage (NCBI taxonomy): Eukaryota > Metazoa > Chordata > Actinopteri > Cypriniformes > Xenocyprididae > Elopichthys > Elopichthys bambusa. The sequence goes on along the minus strand of CM074454.1, from coordinate 6,887,548 downwards.
GCAAAAAGCATTATTATTATTAAATAAATACATGGGAGTCATAGTGTCATATTTGTGATACCGTCACAGTCAGAAACAGGTTTAACTATTTCTGCTGCATTTAATGATGCATCAGCCTATACCTTTGACTTTTGACAGAGTGACATCTCACCTAAAACAAGCTCTTTCACATTTATTTATTGGGTTTTTGTCCATATTTATGGGGACATTCCATAGACATGATTTTTATTGTGTACAAACCAAACTGTATATTCTATCCCCTAACCTTAAACCTACATAACAGAAAACTTTCAGTTTTTTTTACATATTCCAGAAACATCACTTAGTATGATTTTTACACTGTTTTCCTATTTGGAAGAACGTTTGTAACCAAGCAGATCTTGCACTCCATTGACTACCATAGTATTTTTCCCCCTTCTATGATAGTCAATGGGGTGCAAGATCTGCTTCCAAATATTCTTCCAAATATCTTCCTTTGTGTTCAGCAGAACAAAGAAATTTATACAGGTTTGGAACAGCTTGAGGGTGAGCAAATGATGACAGAATTAACTATCCCTTTAAGATAGTAATTATAATTGCCACTTTTGCAATATATGGATATTCTTGTAAGACTAAAATTAAAAAAAAAAAAAAAAATTGAAATATATGCTAATCATTAATATAATAAAATATAACAACATAATACACAATGTTTGTAATTTTACAGGAAAATACTGTAAATTGCTATAGTAAAAACATGTTAACTGTAAGTTATCTTACCATATATGGTGAAAAATCATAAATAGTTTAACAGCACATTATGCGTAATTTTACTGTAAAATACTATCAAATTACACATCACACATGATTACATTTTCATAAATATATTTGTTTTTATTTTTGGCATAAATGTACATGTTAATGTATACTTAGTGTTAGATTTTATGTTATTTAGTAAATGTTTATTGCATTATTTTAGTGTGTTACTGTCACGATCCCTGTGCTGTATCTTGTGTTTTGTAGGACTTTTATGTTGAAGTGTAATCTTAGTTCTCTTTGTTTCTGTCTTCACTTCACTTTTTATGATAGCTACCTGAATCGTAACAAAGCACTGTTCGCCAGAGGAGAACTGGCCCCCCCAACTAAGCTGTCGCCTTTGGCTTGCTTAGTTGGGGACACTTGACATTTGATATTCAACAGTGCTTTGCATCTGCCTGCATTGACACCATTTTCTTTAAGAGCTGCTGTGCAGCCAAAATTATATACTAGTTATCACTGTAACGCTGCCTTGACACAATCTGCATTGAAAACAGCGATATATAAATAAAGGTGACTTGACTTGACTTCCTGTGTTTGGTTCCTGTTTTGCTTTGTACCTTGTGTGTCGCTATAGTTACCCTCATTAGTTACCATGACATCAAATCACCAACACCTGTCCCTCATCAGCCCATTGTTAACATGTCTATTTAAACATCTGTGCTTTAGTAGTTGTTTGTTGTTTGTTGCTCTCGTATGTGTGTTCCTGCCATTGCTCTCCTGCCTTCTGTGGATTACTTGTTTTGGCTTTCGTTTGTATCCCGTGTTTTTCCTCATTGTTGGCTCCGTGTTTTTCCCTGTTGTTGGCTTATTTCCTAGTAGATGTCTTTCCGTGTTCTGCCTTGCCTATCTGTGTCTTTGACCCTGGACTCACTCCTTGTTTTTGCTCGTTTGCTGCCTGCCCTGACCATTGCCTGTATTTTTGACTACTCCTTGCCTAGCCTCTTCTGATTATGTTTGCTGGTGTTTGACATCCTGCCTGTTTGACTTCGCTCTCTTTTAATAAAGCTTGCTTTTGGATCTACCACCCTTTCGTCTCGATCGCCATCATTACAGTTACCCTGTTGGTGTTTTGTCTTTGTGTGTGCACTGTCTGTATACGAACATCAACCATGTTTTATGAACAGGTTACTTACAAAAAGGCAGATTTTGCTGTTAAAGTAAGCATTTAAACATTACATCACTGAATAAAATACACAGTTTTAAGTTGTAAAATATTATGGCATCCCGTAAAACATTTTCACAGTATTTTTAATGGTGAATTTCTGGCAACCACAGCTGCAAGTTTATTTCTATTTTTGTACCGTAAATCGAATGTGATATTTTTAAAGTGTAATATTCTAACTTCTTCAGAAAAATAAGCACAAATTTGACCAAACTTTTGACTGATGGTGTATTTAGAGACTAGCTAGATGACAGTTTGGTAGAGGTTTGAATGATGAAAGATCAGAACAGGGCAGATGCAATCACCATGGATACTACCACTATATATAGCCCTTACATGATGCTGAACATATGTATTATAAATCATGACAGCTGTCCCGTGCTCTTCAGCTCTGTAATGGCCCATAATAAAGAGCATACATTTGTGCAGATATGTCAGCTGCATGTAGATTTAGAGGCACTGGAGGAATGCCTGAATGTTGCATTTATATGTGCACTGCTTACACTAAATACAGTGCCGACCAAAAGTCAGAGATCGCATTGAAAATCTGAAGAAATCCAAAAAAAATAAAAATAAAAATAAATAAACATCTATAATATATATATAGTATGAAGAAGCTCTCACTATCACAATCCCCACCAGGTGACAGAGTGTAAATTGGACTGAGATAGAAAACGAAAGAGACGATGAGGAAATGATTGGCATGTTAAGAGGAGGTGATATCGATGCCGTTAAAAGAGAAAGTCAATCCGCAAATTGAATTACATCTTTTATCTGACAGGCTATATCCTGTTTGATTAATGATAAACAGGATTTGTCTACAGCCCGCTCCGTCAGCCCTCTCAAGAGTAACGGCTTTCAATGTGCATTGCAATGTTGCTTCTCACACTGGCACATAACTACATCTGCACTTCCAGCCCCGCCTGTACAAATACAATAGACGCTTTACATAATTCAGATAATTGCAATACAAAAAACTCTTTATATTTGTTTAACCAGCAAGATGAAATATTTATTCTTCTGAAAATACAAAGCACTGGAAGCACAAAGCACCAGCCAACCACCCAACAGAAATGACAACAAATCATCCAAACTGCCTTAAGTGAGCTTGCCAGTGCCACAGTGAATTATTTCAAGCCAATGCAAGTGCCAGTCCATTTGGTCTATTACACCAGTCCTGTGTATGAGATGGCAAATGTGTTATTCAGCTGGAGGGGGAAGATATATGAATAACATTCATAATATATGAACATATATAAATGAATCCAGTTCAGACCAATGTATTCATTGAAAAGAATCCAATTCAAACGAACCAATCATTCACAAATCAAACATAACTAGAATGTAAGTGTATCTGCAGTGAAGTACTTGAAGGGGGTCCAGCAAAATTTGTGAATGAAACATTCAGACAAGTTTTGTGAACTGGTTAAAATGATTCACTAAAAATCTAATATAATGGTAAATCTGTTATTCAACTGGAGGGGTGAAAGATATATGAATAACATTCATAACATAAGAACATATAAAAATTAATCTGGTTCAGACCAACATATTCATTGAAAAGAGTCTGATTCAAAAGAACTAATCATTCACAATTCGAACATAAATAAAATGTACTTTGTATCTACATTGTACTTAAAGGAGTTGATCCATTTTGTGAATTGGTTCACATGATTCACTAAAAAGATCCAAATTAAAAGAATAGATCATTCATAAATAAAACATAATTAAAATGTAATTTGTATTTGAAGTGAAATCTACTGAACAGGGTCATGAATTAATTGTTCAAGTCAGTTTTGTGAACTGCTTCAAATGATTCACAGATGAAAATGAATGTTTCGAAAAATTGAGCATAACTAAAATGTAGGAAAGGCGTTGATCCATTTTGTGAATGAAACATTCAGACCAGTTTTGCGAACTGGTCCAGATGATTCACTAACAAGATTCAACTCAAAAGAATGAATCATTCATTAATCAAACATAATTAAAATGTAATTCGTATTTGCAGTAAAATCTACCTGACAGGGTAATGAATGAATTGTTCAAATCAGTTTTTTTTTTAAATGATTCACAGAAAAGAATGAATCATTCACAAGTTGAACATAACTAAAATGTAGTCCTATGTGTGAATGAAACATTCAGACTAGTTTTGTAAACTGGTTTAATGAAAAGATTCAACTCAAAAGAAATAATAATTAATGAATTGCACATATACATTGCATACCTGCAGAGAAGTTCAATGGAACTGGCTTATCTGGGGTGAGTTTCCCCGTACAACAATGTAACTTGATGCTTAAAGGATTAGTTCACTTTCAAATGAAAATTACCCCAAGCTTTACTCACCCTCAAGCCATTCTAGGTGTGTATGACTTTATGGTAGTTAAAGGAACTAATCCTTTAACTACTATAGTACAATGCATCATTGAACAACTTAACTAGATAGTTTCCTGAAACCTTACTGTCGCAAATTTGTCATTCAGCCATGTTGGTTAATGATATCACGCAGGTGACAAAGTATTAACTTCTTTTAATTAATCCATTTTAAATCGAATTAATGCCAGATTCTTTTGCTCTAAATTATGGACATGGCATCTGAGAACTAATTCTCTTTTTCTCATTATTTTGCTTTCTTTTCAGATCCAAGGCTCCTAGATATAGATTGTACTGAAAGCTTGCTTATGTTGCTCAAAATAAGGATTTATTAAGCCCACATGTCATGCAAACAAAAAACAACTATGCTTCTAACCACAGGTCAAGAGCAGTCGTTCCAACCACACAACTTTGCAATGCTGTTTGCGAATGTTTGTTGGAACTGGAACTATGTATATGCAGTAAAGTATAACAGAAGTCAAGTCGATTCATGAATGAAACACCCAAACCACTTTTGTGAAGTGATTCATTGAAAATAAAACTCTAAAGATTGAATAATTCATGAATCAGCCTAAAATATAGTCCACATGTGTGGTGAAGTGGACTGGAAAAGAAGAGAAAAGAAGAGCAAAATGAGAAACCGTTCCAGTTTTCTTGCCATTCTTCCTTTGACATTTTAATCTCCAGTGACAAGGGTCGTTGTGTCTCCTTTAAATTCTCATACACAGTGACACTCAGCTTAAAACAAAACAAAAACAGCACAAACATTTACATACATATACAGTGAAAAAGCTGCCACTACAAGCACTACTTGCGCATGCAAATTTCCCTTCATTCTTGACAATTCCAACACATTATGATGGGGTTTTGATGAACAAATCAGTCACAGACACCCACACAAACACATTCGCACAAAACGCACTCAAGGTGAAAACGATGAGTCACTTGCTGTGCGGTAATCTGTCAAAACGGTATGGTGTCGCTGGAATAACATTACACATTCACACTATGTCCAGAAAAAAGCAGGTCATCTGCCTTAAAAAACAGAAAGATGCGTTAGATAAAAACAGAAGGATGTGAGGAATATAAAACGAGACTGTTTTAACACCAGGTTCAGTTGCTCGGTCTGAATCAGAGTTTGATTCCACCCTCCAAATTAATTAATTTCTCATATTAATTTGCTTTCCTACTGTAAATCAACATTAGTTCTACTAAAAACTATCCTGTGTGCCTGGAATAGCTCTGCTGAACTTCACACGCTCTTGGTATTTATGATCCAACACTTCAAAATTATGACTTCATAAATTAAAGAGGAATTTAAGCCACATATGCTGTTTTACAGCGGCTTGACCATGACATAAAAAAGAATAAATGAATAAGAAATTACTTTAAAAAGATTTGGAGAAATGCAGTTTCTACTCAAATTGAAATAAATGAGGCATAGTCTGGAGTCTGAACCATCATAATTCATGCCGCTAGGTGAATGCGCTTCTTTTCCGATTGGAATAAAGTGAGGACATGCTGTCCTGCTCAGGATAAAGATATACCGGCTGACTTGAAGGTCTCAACTGTGGACAAATGCTGAGTCACTTTGGATAAAACACCCTGTACTTGACGATGAGAGCAGGGGGCAGTGTGAGAGGTCTGGACAATATGGCTCTGAGTAATTATCATGCTCTGGGCAAGAATGTCACAACCACACACACACACACACCTACACACCTACAAAATCCTATAGACAGGAAGTCACTATTAAATCGCATATTTTCATGTGCTGTAATGTTCTAGTCTTGTATAATTAGGTTTTTGTTCTTGTTGTTTTATTGGGAACTTATATTTTGATCACTTTTTGAACTTTAAACTGCTTTTATCTGTACAGCCCAATCTTAAAAAAAAAAAAAAAAAAAAAAAAAAAAACAGTATATGTGCATCTGAATGTGTATGGATGTTGCAGCGATGCTTTAAAGGGATCAATTTAAAGATGCAACTTTTCCAAAAGGAAACTTTTTCCATGCAATCTGACATCTAAAGCACAGCATTCTGCCAGCATGATAATTTGAAGCATCTCTAACAACCTAGATTTTAAATATTTTATATTTAAAATATCGTTGCTGTTGGGTGGAAACCTTGTTTCTCTCCATATTTATCTTTTTTTTTTTTCATAAATAATTACTTTTGGTCACCCTTTACGCCTGCCTGTGGGTTTTGAAAATATCTAACCAATGAAAAGTATTAAAAAGAGCTTGGTCCTTAACCTCTATATATATATATAAAAGCTAATGTCTTTGAGGAGCGGAGAAGAGTGTCTTAGTCAACGCTATCTCACAACCAATTCATACGTATTTTACGAGGTCGCTAATTTGTACAAATTCGTACGACCTCACTTTCAGATTTGGGTGACGGGTAGGTTTAAGGGTGGGGTTGGGGGTAGGTCATTCGTATGAATTCATACGAATTGGGCAACTCGTAAAATACATATAAATTAGCCCCCTCGTCAAATACAAATTGCCGGTTTGGTCTTCTAGCATTTGTCGTCACAGCCAATACTGTCTTAAATAACCTATGTGTAGCACTTTGTCCTTAATAACATGTGATTTTGGCAAAATGACAAAGCTACAATAAACTTTATAACCTATAAGTGGGTAACAACGTAATTCAATGCACTTACGGCTTCAGATGCAGCCGTTCTAATAACGAAATTCTGAAATTCTCTGGTCAAAAACTCCATTTGATCTTGATTTTGGTAAAATGTTAATAATATAATGACACATGCAAGTGTCTGACATATATAAAGGCACAATATCAACTTTGACAACACAGTGTTTATTTAAAATATATATATCTCCATTTAATGAAAAGTAGTGTTTTTTGAGATACGATGTTTCTGCCCAACGACAGTGATATTAATTAATATTAAAGTTATATTTAAGTTTTATATTTACATTTAATAAAATGTATATTTATTGTTAAAAATATTTAAAAAATATTTTATATTCAAATATATATATTTAAAAATATTTTATATTTAAAATATATTATAAAATGTAACTTTTTTTTTTTAAATTCAAGATGGACAACATATTAATTGACTAGTCAGTTGCTGAACTATCCCTATTCTGGATGGATTTCTGGATGTCCTCATAAACACATGCAGGCAATGCAGGACTAGCTACAGGTTATTGAAAAAAAATGACAAATTGATCACATAACAAGGACAGACAAAATCATTATCATCATTATCAAAACGTCAACATTTAGGCACGTTATGAAAATCCTTTCAGACATGCTAATTAATACTGGCTTCTCAGCAGATGTCTGTAACAGTCCCACTTGCTGCTAACATTAGCAGTGTTAAATCACGACACATACGTCTGATGACAGATATCGATGTTCTTTTGCAGACTCAGTGTCTCATGGTATGTTGCTAGAATGCACAGCAGGCCTCTTTTGTGCTCCCCGCATCGCTACATTTCTTGCGGATGGCATGTTGGTAGAGAGTCGTGTTATTGGATGGCATTATTGCAGAGGATAAAAATAGCAGGTGATTCCCGCTGGCTTTGTGTGCCAATATATCACAAGTGCTTATTGAAATCATGTACATGGCCCTGCTGGGAGAGCGAGCTTGAGTGCATGGGGTTTAGATCACGCAGAACAAGGGAAGCACTGTGTTAAGGAGATATTATTACGTTTGCTTTATTTTCAATAGAGGTTAATTGAGTGTGTTTGGAAACCAAAAAGCTGTTTTATAATATGATAGAGGTTTCTATTTCACTGTGGTTTGCTTCAATGTACAAACAATAACTTCACAAGTGCACATAGCAATGTTATTCTTAAAGGGTTAGTTCACCCAAAAATTAATTACTCACCCTCATGTTGTTCCAAACCCGTAAGACCTTCGTTCATCTTCGGAACACAAATTAAGATATTTTTGATGAAATCTGAGAGGTATCTGACTCATCCATAGACAGCAAAGACATTGTTAAAATAGTCAACGTGACTACAGTGGCTCAACTGTAATTTTATAAAGTGACAAGAATACTTTTTGTGCACAAAATCAAAACCAAAACCAAAATAACGACTTTATTCGAAAATTTCTTCCGTTTATGTCCAAACGCAGATTCATTATTAGCTGGCAAATTTATTTTTTGTTTTTGCGCACAAAAAGTACTCTCGTCACTTCATAAAATTAAGGTTGAACCACTGCAATCACATGGACTATTTTAACGATGTCTTTACTACCTTTCTGGACCTAGAAAGTGGAGGTTAAATTGCGGGTCTATGGACGAGTCAGATACCTCTCGGCTTTCATTAAAAATATCTCAATTTGTGTTCCGAAAAGGAACAATGGTCTTATGGGTGTAGAACGACATGAGGGTGAATAATTAATGACATAATTTTCATTTTTGGGTGAATTAAGCCTTTAAAGTTAAGATTCACGCCATGTCGGAATTGCCTAAATTACGAGATTCTGACTTATAAAAAAAGTTCATGTTCTCGTAGAACTCGTAATTACAACTGTGTTGTCATTTCTTAATTAGGACATAGCGTGAACGCAACATTAGTTGTTGACAGCTTTAGCTAGTTAGCTTTTCATGCTAATGCTAATAACCAAGGACAAACAATAAATGTTAACTCTTTCTTCTTAACCTGAGTTTTTGTCCTAAGAAAAGAAGCGGCAAGACAAAATATTTTCTGTTGCGTTGTGCTGTGTAGCCCCGCCAAGAGTGACATCTCATTTTACAAGAATTCACTCCAAATTAGCCTACTATTAATTAAACATCCAATTTTCTGACGTCTGATGTTTTTCTGATGTAAAATGTGGACAAAAATTTCAAAATCTTGTACTAATAGTTTTAGTACTATTGTTTATAATGTACACTGTTGTGCTAAAGCTAATGTTAGCATTTGTTTTTAGATATAGCATTTGCTTTGATTTAAAGGGTAAAATAATTAACAAAAGAACAATGAATATCCTTCACTCTGCCATTAAATTGCTACAGGGGTTGATTGTAAAAACAATTGTGTTGCATTTCGCTACTAGCAAGGTTTACTAGATTTTTGCTGATTTTGTGATTGTATAGTGGGATGTAATGGAGGTAGATATCCTCATACTTGAATCGGCTAAATTTTCTCATTTACCAGTAAGTCAAGCCCCATTCATCACTAGACAGCCTTGAGAAAGAAAGAGAGAGGAGAGTGTGTATGTGTGTAACACGTAGCATATGAGAACTGTGCACATCAAGGTCTTTTGAATAATTCCCAAGAGGCTGTACCTTTCTGTACTCTTTGGCAGACACCCATCTGACCTTTTCGTTCATTTCTTTCCCCAATATGTCTCTCTCTGAGTGTTGTTTTCTCTCTCAGAGCGATCGTGGGCTCAGTAGCTCAGAACGTACATGGGCTGTTGGCAAAGTACAGCAATCTTTCCCTACAACGTCTGCATTTCAACGCAGCTCAAATATGCTCTCGTATAGCCACTTCAAAGATCCTGTCTTTGATCCTGGTTTCATTTTAATTGTTAATGGATATTCACAATCGCACCAGCGTGTGCTTTTTTCCTTGCCGGCAGGTATGCGTTTCCCGCACACGTGCTTCTGTGTGGACTGCGCTGTGTGTTTCACACCTGCTCAGGTAAATGTATCCCACGGGCTGAATATTCTAATGACTCTCTGCAAAGTGTCTCTCTGCACTCATTGTTTGGGTAAAGTACACCCCCCAGGATCACAACTGCAGCTAATTACACTTTTGAACACAATTAATAATGAATTATATCTGACACCATTAGCAAGAGCAACATGTTCTACACTATTCACAACACATACTGTACATGTAAGCAATAAGGTACTTGAAACTGTGCTGTATCGTAAATAAGTCACAGCTGAAGGGCGTTGTTGCAACCCCTTCAGCCGTGACTTATTCACGACACAGCACTAGCCAGTACCTTATTGCTTTTATAAAATGGTTGCCACACAATACAAATATTAAAGCCAAAAAAGATATGTACCAATGCAACTTTCATGAAGTAAAATCACAAAGCCTTCCTTCCGCCGGAAAAAAATAGTCCCTGACCGCGAACGGCAACAGAAGTTACAGTTATTACACCATTAGATGGCGACAAAAGCTGTCTTTATGAGTAGGACACTCAGTAGTGAAGACTTTTATATTGAAAAGACTGAATTGTTGTGAACACGGAACAAAACGCAACTGACAAATGCTTTGACTAGCGCTGTCAGTCACGAGAAAACCCCTTAACTGTTAAAATGACAAACATTTTTTTCATTTTGAACATAGGACTGACCTGAAGGAAAATGTTAAATCTGAATGCAGGTAATAAACTCGCTCACTGGATCTTTTTCTCACAGTACTCTTCTACATAATACAGTAAGCTTCAATGAACAATATCAATTGAGAACAAACAGTTTACGTTGCTAAGAGTGGTTGCTAAGGGTTTTGTGTAGTGATACACAGATACACATAGCCGTGTTTTATCGTGAATAAAACACAGCTATTGACCAATCAGAATCAAGGACAGGAACTAGCCAATACAACACTGTGTTACTGTTGAAAAGATTGGGGTCTGCATGATTTTTTAAATGTTTTTCGGCTCTTATGCTGATTTGATCAGAAATACAGAAATATTGTGAGTATTATTATAATTTAAAATATTTCATTTCTATTTCAATATATTTTAAAATGTAATTTATTCCTGTGATGGAGAAGTTGAATTTTCAGCATCATTACTCCAGTCTTCAGAGTCACATGATCCTTCAGAAATCATTCTAATTTGCTGCTTTGCCGCTCAAGAAACATTTCTTATTATTATCAATGTTGAAAACAGTTATGCTGCTTAATATTTTTGAAATGTGCTTTTTTTTTTCCTTTCAGGATTCTTTGTTGAATAGAAAGTCCAAAGAACAGTATTTATTTGCAACATTGATGTCCATGTAATGAAAGTCAATAGGGTCCAATGGGGTTGTTTTGGACCCCATTGACTTTTATTATACAGAGGACAAAAAAATAAAAAATAAAGCTGAAGAAAGAAAGTCATATGGGTTTGTAACAACATGAGGGTAAGAAAATGACAGTATTTTCACTTCTCTTTCAGAATGATATCATTTTGAAACCCTTATGTATTTTGTCAGCGTATAATGTGCAAATGTGACAAAACTTACACCGTGTTGACAAACGCTGTCTAAATGAGAGTTTAGTATACACACCCTCAGGGCCCTGCAATTACAAATTCACCCTTAAGGTCATGTTACTATGGTTACAATTCGCCCCTCGCCATGATGACTCCCCCTCCCACACTTGAATGCAAGCGAACTGACTTTGGATCAGCGGTTACAGGCAGGCTATAAGTGAAACTCTGAGTTTCCCAGCTCTTGACGTGTGGCCATGACACATGCCTGACGTGAGACATGTTGCACATCGGCAGTTTGTGTTAAATGGGCTGAAAAAAAGTGTTGCTGGTGGCCGAACAGTATTTTTGTGATTGCGAGTGTGGGTTTGTGTGTGTGTTTGAGTCAGTCCTTTGCCTTGGGCTCTCAAGTCTTTATCTGTCCTACTTTTCACTCTCATTCACTCGAAGGTGTGTTAGAGTGTGTGTTTGTGTGCTAAAGAAAAAGAGAGCTTACAGAGCAAACTATTAAGTTTCCGCAATCAAAAATCCAATTTACTTTCCTGGATGAGCCATCCACAGAGTCTTTTTATGGCACGCTGCACAATTAGATAAACTTATTTAAGTGTATCACACTGGCGGCATTATCTGGAGCATCTGAACAACATAAAACATTCATGTACCCACACACACATGATGAGAGAGCTTTGATCCTCATTAAATCATACGTCTCAGGGAGTGATCACTTTACCCTGGGTTCACCTGACACCCTTAAGGACGTGATCTGGTGTTATATGGTTGGATGCTCCTCATTAAATTAGGCTCTTTGGGAAGTATAAACACAACACATATAATCACACACTACATGCTTCTGACTAACATGAGTCGGTTTGGTTCGGTGCCACACATGACTCTCTCTTTCTCTATAGATGTTTATCATTGACTAAACACAGGCCAGACACACAATGCCTGCTAAAAATACTCTGACAGCTGTTAAAGTGGAGCTGAGCACAGCCAATGCTGCATCCACCAATGACTGAGTGATTTTAGCTGGGAAATCAGTCAGCATTCATACCGTCTTTTATTAATAATTAAGCAAGTAAATAAATAAATAACACAATAGTAAAACCATGGCAAATTTTGTCATACGTTATGTATTTGCAGCACTATAAAATATGCATTATGCTTTATACAGCTCACTGCATGTGCACTTTTTCTATCACAGATAAAACACTGGTCATGTGTTTGTTTTCATGTCATGTTTTTGGTTTTGATATTACAGTATGCTGTGAAAATCAAATAAAACATGCTTGTCACAATTCGAGTCAAATAGAGCGATAGCTGAAAGCAGGCGAGTAGGAACCGTGCCATGTGTAAACATCAGGCTGTTTCCGCTCATAAATGTGATCACGTATGTGTGTTTATTCATGCATAAGAATGTTTTCAGGTGCGTTCCTCCAGCATCAAATCCCCTCATGTCGAGCACGTTGGCGAAGGCCTGTCTCACGTAACAGTGGTCTGTGGATTATGTGGGAATGTTTGAGAAGCGTTGCAGTAATGCTTGCTGTAGGTTATTGTTTAACACCTGATACTAGTCAGTAACATAGTAGCGTTCCTTAGAGGATCACGGGACATTTGTGGTTAAATCCGATATGTCTTTGCTGTTTGAGCTCGGGTTAAAGAAGCTGGTTACAGCAAGAAGACAATATCTACACATACCTGTAAGAGAAATTGAGAGTTGAAAACCTGAAAGTTTTCACAAAAAAGTACAAAAGTCACCTCCATGATTCTATGGTGTTGTGAGTGGTTGCTAGGGTGTTGCTATGCAGCGTGCATTGCTAAAGAAGCTGGTTACAGCAAGACGACAATATCTGAATTTATAATACATTTTCCCAAAAAAGTGCAAAAGTCGCCACCATGTTGTGGGTGGTTACTAGGGTGTTGCTATGCAGTTTTTTTTTTTTTTTTTTTTTGCATTGCTAAAGAAGCTTGTTACAGCAAGATGACAATATCTGAATTTATACATTTTCACAAAAAAGTGCAAAAGTCACCACCATGATTCTCTGGTTACAGCAAGAAGACATTATCTACACATACCTGTAAGAGAAATTTAATTTATACGTTTTTACAAAAAAGTACAAAAGTCACCTCCATGATTGTAGGGTGTTGTGGGTGGTTGCTAGGGTGTTGCCATGCAGTGTGCATTGCTACAGAAGCTGGTTACAGCAAGAAGACAATATCTGAATTTATAATACATTTTCCCAAAAAAGTGCAAAAGTCGCCACCATGTTGTGGGTGGTTACTAGGGTGTTGCTATGCAGTTTTTTTTTTTTTTTTTTTGCATTGCTAAAGAAGCTTGTTACAGCAAGATGACAATATCTGAATTTATACATTTTCACAAAAAAGTGCAAAAGTCACCACCATGATTCTCTGGTTACAGCAAGAAGACATTATCTACACATACCTGTAAGAGAAATTGAATTTATACGTTTTTACAAAAAAGTACAAAAGTCACCTCCATGATTCTATGGTGTTGTGGGTGGTTGCTAGGGTGTTGCTATGCAGCGTGCATTGCTAAAGAAGCTGGTTACAGCAAGACGACAATATCTGAATTTATACATTTTCCCAAGAAAGTGCAAAAGTCGCCACCATGTTGTGGGTGGTTACTAGGGTGTTGCTATGCAGTTTTTTTTTTTTTTTTGTGCATTGCTGAAGAAGCTTGTTACAGCAAGAAGAAAATATCTACACATACAAGAGAAACTGAATTTAGATATTTTTTTTTAAAAAAAAGTACAAAAGTCACCTCCATGATTGTAGGGTGTTGTGGGTGGTTACTAGGGTGTTGCTATGCAGTTTTTTTTTTTTTTTTTTGTGCATTGCTGAAGAAGCTTGTTACAGCAAGAAGAGAAAATCTACACATACAAGACAAACTAAATTTAGATTTATTTTTTATTTTTTTTAAGTACATAAATGACCTCCATGATTGTAGGGTGTTGTGGGTGGTTGCTAGGGTGTTGCTATGCAGCGTGCATCGCTAAAGAAGCTGGTTACAGCAAGACGACAATATCTGAATTTATACATTTTCCCAAGAAAGTGCAAAAGTCGCCACCATGTTGTGGGTGGTTACTAGGGTGTTGCTATGCAGTGTTTTTTTTTTTTTTTTGTGCATTGCTGAAGAAGCTTGTTACAGCAAGAAGAAAATATCTACACATACAAGAGAAACTGAATTTAGATATTTAAAAAAAAAAAAAAAGTACAAAAGTCACCTCCATGATTGTAGGGTGTTGTGGGTGGTTACTAGGGTGTTGCTATGCAGTTTTTTTTTTTTTTTTGTGCATTGCTGAAGAAGCTTGTTACAGCAAGAAGAGAAAATCTACACATACAAGACAAACTGAATTTAGATTTATTTTTTATTTTTTTTAAGTACATAAATGACCTCCATGATTGTAGGGTGTTGTGGGTGGTTGCTAGGATGTTGCTATGCAGTGTGCATTGCTACAGAAGGTTGTTACAGCAAGAAGACAATATATGAATTTATACATTTTCACAAAAAAGTACAAAAGTCACCTCCATGATTCTAGAGTGTTGTGGGTGGTTGCTAGGGTGTTGCTATGCAGTGTTTTTTGTGCATTGCTAATGAAGATGTTACAGCAAGATGACGATATCTGAATTTATACATTTTCACAAAAAAAGTGCAAAAGTTGCCACCATGTTGTGGGTGGTTGCTAGGGTGTTGCTATGCAGTGTTTTTCAATGCACTGCTAAAGAAGCTGGTTGCAGCAAGAAGACAATATCTACACATACAAGAGACACAAAATTCACCACCATGATTTTAGGGTGTTGGAGGTGGTTACCAGGGTGTTGCTATGCAGTTGCCAAAGTATTCTGGGTATTCTTTAGTGCATTGCTATGCTAATGCTAAACTGTTGCTAGATTATTTACTATGTTCACTAGCTCCATTATACAATGCAATACATGTGCTGTGTTTTTCTTACAGAAAGAAACTATGAGTCATGGAGAACATCTCAAACCTGAACCTCTACAGAACTTGCTCTCTTTCTTTCTCTTGGTCTCATAAACCCTTATTAGAGAGAGTGCGTAGGCATTCGCTTTCACTAGAAAAATACAAATGGGTGTCTGCTGTCTGAATGAAAGAATATGCATTGTTCCCACTTTATCACAGAGCTTCTCCCTCTCTCTCGTGATGGAAGGTAGGGATTAGTAGGGAAATGGTGTTGCCAGGGTAACTGAAGGCACCAGAGGTAGTGGTCTCCACATGTTAAAGTGGACCTGGGAGAAAGTTTACTACCAAGAAAAATCTGCACATACTCTTTTAAATCCTCCAGCTGTCTTGGGTAAGATAAAGGCCAATGAGAGAGTTTGTGTTTGTGTCTTATTGCTTTCCTCAGAGATGCGCCTGCCACGCTCTGCAGCCGGGCGGAGAGCTCTGATTAAAGACTCTGTTTGACTGGTTAGGGGAGGCTGGGGTCGGCTGACAACATGGTTCATTTGCGGTTTATAATTGGATGCTGGCACAAACATGTAACAGTTGATTGTGTGCCTTTCAGTGGCTCCTTTTGCGGTGAATTATGCTTAGCAGATTTTAACTGTTTTAATGTTTGCTCTACCACAGATATTCAACAAAGAATGAAAACCAACGCCAGTCTCACTATTCTCATCTCACTCTTTCTCCAAATGAAGTGCAAACAGTGGCTCCTTTTGCAGTGAATTATGCTCAGCAGATCGGACTGTAATTGCCCGGTGAAGAGTGAAGTTTGGGAGATGCATCATCTAGCGCTTGGCCTGAATATATGAACGCTGAGAGCATCACCATAAACAATCGGGTTATTATGATGATGATGATAGATCATGCAGAGAGGAGAACGTCTGCTAAATAAACAGTGCTTGTAATGCGTTAGTGTACATGCACACAGACGCATAACACACTGTCTGCTGTGTCTGCTCAATATCCAATGCAACGCTGGGGTTTTGGAGGTGTTCTAGTGGTGATTCTGGTCTCTTTTTTTAAGTGAAAACACTTGCTAAATGGAGACAGAATGTGTGCAAGGGATTAAATGAAAACTGGAATGGATACATAACACATTTTTTTTGCTTTATTCCTTATACAACGTTCTATAGGGCTGGGGCCTATCCCAGTTTCCTAGGGTGTCCTAGCAAACCACAACCATCCATTAATCCAATAATTTCTTGATGGATGAAATAAAGTCCCACCCAACTCTTTTCTTGTTCAAGAAGCCGTTTCACTTGTACATATGCCACAATACGGAAGAAAAGACTATCGCAACTTCCATTTCCTGCCGTATGATTAACAGTATGATATACTGTGCTATGGTAGAAATGTTTTCTTGTTACACAAGTAATACAAAAATACAAGACACAACCTGCTACATAACATGAACATATGACAATTGAATTCATGTGCAGTGAAAGTTTCTGTTTTGCATTTAATTCACGGCATTATACTTTTTTGTGAAAATGTATAAATTCAGATATTGTCGTCTTGCTGTAACCAGCATATATATATATATACGTATATGTATATATATATATATATATATATATACATACATACATATATGTATATATATATATGTACAGTGGGTACGGAAAGTATTCAGACCCCCTTAAATTTTTCACTCTTTGTTATATTGCAGCCATTTGCTAAAATCATTTAAGTTCATTTTTTTCCTCATTAATGTACACACAGCACCCCATATTGACAGAAAAACACAGAATTGTTGACATTTTTGCAGATTTATTAAAAATGAAAAACTGAAATATCACATGGTCCTAAGTATTCAGACCCTTTGCTGTGACACTCATATATTTAACTCTGGTGCTGTCCATTTCTTCTGATCATCCTTGAGATGGTTCTATACCTTCATTTGAGTCCAGCTGTGTTTGATTATACTGATTGGACTTGATTAGGAAAGCCACACACCTGTCTATATAAGACCTTACAGCTCACAGTGCATGTCAGAGCAAATGAGAATCATGAGGTCAAAGGAACTGCCTGAAGAGCTCAGAGACAGAATTGTGGCAAGGCACAGATCTGGCCAAGGTTACAAAAAAATTTCTGTTGCACTTAAGGTTCCTAAGAGCACAGTGGCCTCCATAAACCTTAAATGGAAGACGTTTGGGACGACCAGAACCCTTCCTAGAGCTGGCCGTCCGGCCAAACTGAGCTATCAGGGGAGAAGAGCCTTGGTGAGAGAGGTAAAGAAGAACCCAAAGATCACAGTGGCTGAGCTCCAGAGATGCAGTCAGGAGATGGGAGAAAGTTGTAGAAAGTCAACCATCACTGCAGCCCTCCGCCAGTCGGGGCTTTATGGCAGAGTGGCCCGACGGAAGCCTCTCCTCAGTGCAAGACACATAAAAGCCTGCATGGAGTTTGCTAAAAAACACCTGAAAGACTCCAAGATGGTGAGAAATAAGATTCTCTGGTCTGATGAGACCAAGATCGAACTTTTTGGCCTTAATTCTAAGCGGTATGTGTGGAGAAAACCAGGCATTGCTCATCACCTGTCCAATACAGTCCCAACAGTGAAGCATGGTGGTGGCAGCATCATGCCGTCTGAGTGTTTTTCAGCTGCAGGGACAGGACGACTTGTTGCAATCGAGGGAAAGATGAATGCGGCCAAGTACAGGGATATCCTGGACGAAAACCTTTTCCAGAGTGCTCAGGACCTCAGACTGGGCCGACGGTTTACCTTCCAACAAGACAATGACCCTAAGCACACAGCTAAAATAACGAAGGAGTGGCTTCACAACAACTCCATGACTGTTCTTGAATGGCCCAGCCAGAGCCCTGACTTAAACCCAATTGAGCATCTCTGGAGAGACCTAATAATGGCTGTCCAACAACGTTTACCATCCAACCTGACAGAACTGGAGAGGATCTGAAAGGAGGAATGGCAGAGGATCCCCAAATCCAGGTGTGAAAAACTTGTTGCATCTTTCCCAAAAAGACTCCTGGCTGTATTAGATCAAAAGGGTGCTTCTACTAAATACTGAGCAAAGGGTCTGAATACTTAGTGATATTTCAGTTTTTCATTTTTAATAAATCTGCAAAAATGTCAACAATTCTGTGTTTTTCTGTCAATATGGGGTGCTGTGTGTACATTAATGAGGGAAAAAAATGAACTTAAATGATTTTAGCAAATGGCTGCAATATAACAAAGAGTGAAAAATTTAAATGGGTCTGAATACTTTCCGTACCCACTGTATATGTATATATATATATATATATATATATATATATATATATATATATATATACGTATATATATATATATATATATATATATATATATATATATATACATATACATATACATATACATATATATACATATACATATACATATATATACATATACATATACATATACATATACATATATATATATACATACACACTGCCAGTCAAAAGTTTGGAAACGGTAAGATTTTTAATGTTTTTAAAAGAAGTTTCGTCTGCTCACCAAGTCTGCATTTATTTAATTAAAAGTACAAGAAAAAACAGTAATATTGTGAAATATTATTACAATTTAAAATAACTGTTTTCTGTTAGAATATATTTTATAAAGTAATTTATTATTGTGATGGCAAAGCTGAATTTTCAGCATCATTACTCCAGTCTTCAGTGGCACATGATCCTTCAGAAATCATTCTAATATGATGTTCTGCTGCTCAAGAAACATTTATTGTGTACAATTGTACAAAATATTTTTTTTTCAGGATTCCTTGATGAATAGAAAGTTCCAAAGAACAGCATTTATCTGAAATACAAAGCTTTTGTAACATTATACACTACCGTTCAAAAGTTTGGGGTCAGTAAGAATTTTTATTCTTATTTAAAAAAAGAAAAGAAAAAGAAATTAAAAGAAATTAATACTTTTATTCATCAAGGATGCATTAAATCAATCAAAAGTGACAGTAAAGACATTTATAATGTTATAATGTTTAAAAGATTATATTTCAAATAAATGCTGTTCTTTTGAATTTTCTATTCATCAAAGAATGCTGAAAAAATATTTTGTACAATTGTACACAATAAATGTTTCTTGAGCAGCAGAACATCATATTAGAATGATTTCTGAAGGATCATGTGCCACTGAAGACTGGAGTAATGATGCTGAAAATTCAGCTTTGCCATCACAAGAATAAATGACTTTATAAAATATATTCTAAACAGTTATTTTAATTGTAATAATATTTCACAATATTACTGTTTTTACTGTATTTTTAATTAAATAAATGCAGACTTGGTGAGCAGACAAAACTTCTTTTAAAAACATAAAAAATCTTACTGATTCCAAAATAATTTTGACTAGTAGTGTATATATATATATATATATATATATATATATATATATATATATATATATATAAAGCTCACCATGAAGGCCGTTTCACAATCTTGATTAAAAACAATTTGTCACACACATCCAAGCAAGTGGCGAGTCAGTGCTGTTGAAAAGCTCACGTTGAAACAACTGCAGTAGATTCTATCTGCCGCGTCTCGCTCACCTTTAGAAACACTGAGAAAATGGAGCTCAAGGATCAACATAAGTAATGTGAGTTTGCTGGAAAAGCTCTGTGCAGCATTGATTTGAACACTTTTCAAGGCCAGGTCCTGTCCAGAGCTGGAAAATCACTATTTTCAGAGGCACATGTAGAAGGAGACGTGCTGTAAAATATCATATAGGAAGTGCAGATGGAAAGTGAGAGAGTGAGCAGTAGCTGGCACAGAGGGAACCACAACTTTCAGATTTGAGACAGAGGTTGGGGTTCTTGACAGGGAGAAAAAAAAGTTGGTTATTTTACAGTCCTGTTCCCCACATATGATGTATTTATTATAGTAATTACAATAACTGGATAATCAGGTTGACCTATTCACATGAATGCACAAACCCCACACCACTAATCCTACCCAAGACTACCAAGCGTATTATATGCATGCCATAAAGTGCGTATCATATGCACGGCAAAACTCATTTTGCCATATATATTCCACGAGATTACACACGCGTACTATTGATATGCATTCTCATGTGATCGAGTTCAATAGATTGGGGTAATAACTAGGTACTAACCCTGAACTTACCCCTAAACCTAACATTAACCCATGTAACCCATGTATAACCCTTATATTAGCCAGTACTTTCTTAGGATAGTACACTGCAAGTTTGTGTCTGTTAGGTTTAAGGCTATTTTTATGTTACTTTTCGCTTTACTTTTGCATAAAAATGTAAAAAGAGAGTACAAAGAGAGTAAATTACTTCAACATTTTTATGCCAAATGTATAAAAATGTAAAACAAAAGTAAACATGTAAAACATTTTTTTAGGAAAAAAAAAAATGCAGAAAAATTTAAAAAGGAAGTTTATGTTTTCAGTTTGTTTTTATTTTCATTTTAATGATCATGTACAAAACACTTTTACCATAAAAAAAATATAGTGTAAATGTAACTTTTTTATTTTCATGCCAAATGCATAGACATATTATGGAAGTTTGTTTCTGCAATGAAATAAAAAATAAAAAAGATAATTGCAACTTTTTATCTCACAATTCTAACTTTTTTTTCTCAGAATTGCAAGATATAAAGTCAGAATTGCAAGGGGAAAAAAGACTGACATTTTTTTCATATCTCACAATTCTGACTTTATAACTCACAATTGCATGTTTTAAAATCAGAATCGCAAGATATAAACTCACAATTGCAAGGAAAACAGAATTGTGACCTTATATCATGCAATTCTGACTTTGTAACTCGCAAGTTTTAAAATTTTAAAAAGAGTTTAAATCTCACAGTTCTGAGAAAAAAAAGTCACAATTACCTTTTTAATTTTTATATATATTTTATAATTATTATAAGGGGGAGGGGACAATGTTCTGATCTGAACAGATAAATCATTCAGAATGGTCAATTTCGATCTCATGGTGACACTATGGCCACAGTAAACTTTGTATTGGTGAAAAAACAATGTGAAAATTACTTTTTCACAAAAAAAAAAAAAAAAAAAAAAAATCACAAATTTGAATCTACAGTAAACAATGAGTAGTCTAAATGATCATTTTAAAGTGATCTATCCCTTTAAGTTCAGAGGATGCTACACATTCTAGTTGTATTGTGGGGCCTCAGGGTGTGGAGACAGAGAGAGAGAGAGAGACGGATGGAGTGAATGTAATACAGAAGTTAAGTGGTTTAGTAATGACTGAGGTCTGAAAAGCAATCGGACCCCGTCCAGAAAGCCCCCCAGGGATGTTTTTCCACTCCCCGGGCGAGGGTTAACATCTCTGGGCATCCTTCCAGAATCCCACCCCGCTCTTCACACGCTTTCTGTCAGAGTCTTGCTGTGTCCAAACTGAAAGAATGAGAAATGTCATATCCCAGTGGTACTCTCATGCAAGCTCCTCTCCACCTCACTCTTCAGACGCATGCAGGAAAAAAAACTGACGCAAGCTAAAGGTCACACACTCCTTCAGAGTTGCTCGCTCTGCCTTCCTGAACACCTCAACTGTCTGCTCGCTTTTGAAAGCTCATCTCGAGTGCGTGTGCAGCCGCGGCTGTTTGCTGCATCCAAATGAGAAGCGTTTTGGGCTGAGATTCAAGCCCGCTCAGCTGTATTCCATTCACGTATGACCGCGTACATGCCTTCAGCTGATTACCTGCGACGGGTGCCACAAATAAATGGACCTGTACATTGGTTTCAACATGCTCAAATTTGACATGCCACGCTTTCAAGAACAACCAAAGCAATTTTCCCTGCTGTTAGTGACTAATAGTCTGTTAATGGAGTTTTACACACGTCACATTGTTTTGATTGTTCAGAAATGTAACATTTAAATCAAAACATTGATGCATCTGGAGCAGCATTCCAGATTAAAAAAAAAAGTAAATGTAAAATTTTTTTTTTTTTACTTTTTTGATTATGAAAAATGAAAAAAACAATACAGAATATTTATACTAAATACATAAAAATATAAAATATAAAATGTACTCTTAATGTCAAATGCATAATGTATAAGCAAATATTTAAATGCAAAAATGTACAAAAAGTACACTTTATTTTTGCTCAAGGCATAAACTAGTTATAAAAGAGGAAATAATAATAATAATTTTTATGGCAAATGTATAAAAATTTAAAAAGTACCTAAATATGTGAATGAAAAAAATAATACTTTTTTATGCTTAATGTATAAAAATATAAAATGTATCTTTTACTCTTTTGATTTCACTTTTTTTATTATGCCAAATGTATAAAAATGTAAAAAGTAAATATGCAAATGAAAAAGTAATACATTTGTTAAAAAATGCATATTTTATTCTTTATTTTTCTTTTTCATTTTTATGCCAAAAGTGTAAAAAGTAAATATATAAATGAAAAAGTGCATACAAATATAAAATGTATATTTTACTCTTTCCTTTTTAATCATATTTATAATGTAAAAAGTAAACATTTAAGAGGAAAAAAAAAAAAAGTACCAAAATAGTACACTTTAATTTATTTTTGCTAAACGCATAAATAAGTTATGAGAGGAAAAAATATTTAAATAATTTTATTCATTTTATATTAAATATTACTTTTTTCTATTTAAAAAAATAATAAAAAGTAAATATGTAAATAAAAAAATAAGTAATAAAGTACAAGAAGCATTCAATCCCGCTTGGCTGTATTCGGTATGTATTTACATACGACTTCAGTTGCTTACCTGCGATGTGTATCACAAATAAATGAAACTGTACGACGATTTCAACGTGCTTTCGAGAACAACAAACGTCCATTTTTCCTGCTGTTAGTGACTAATAGAGCCTATAAATGGAGTTTTAACTGCTCAGAAATGTAACATTTCAGTGCAAGTAATACCCATGACGCATTTGTCGTTTATCTGCATGTGTACATTTCAGAAGACGTCGTGTCTGGTTCTGGAGAAAAACGAGGGCTATAAGTCTATAATCTAATTTCAGTGAGATTCATTAAACTGGCTGTCTTAAAGACCTGCGTCAGGAGAAAAGCGCTGAGTCGTGCCAAATGGTGCCCACCGATGTATTCATCACGTGCTGTGCCACATTACCCCAGTCATCAAACGCCGGGCTGGCCCATTTCCGCTCCACTCCTCCTGTCCTTTAGAACTCATTACTCACATCTTTGCATACAGCAACGGGCTGTTTACTTGTTGTCAGCACTTCAGAGTGGTGTGTGTGTGTGTGTCAGAGAGGTTTTCATTTGAGATCGCTACGCTGTGACCGTGATCATAAATACTGATCAAGAGTAGTGTCATCATCTACCTGTCTCAAAGGACTCTCTCTCTTTCTTTCTTCTCTCCTTATTTCCATCTCAGTCATATGATTTACAGAGATGGCTGGCTGTATTACATATTTCACTTCCCTTATTTTCAGCTCAACACCAACCAGTGGAACAGCAGGGATGGTTCACAAACACGCACATGAAAGACTGGGCGGCACCGCAATCATTAGGATTATTAGTATGCAGAAGTGGTACTTTGTAGAACCCTCTTCTAATCAAGAATAAATTTTCAGTTGGCTAGATGGCTCCTAGGGGAATTTAAAAATTTTTAAAAAAGTTATTTAATTTGATGCATTATACAATAAAAAATGCTGGGTTGATAACCCAGCATTTGGGTTGTTTTAACCCAGCGGTTGGGGGATAAATGTTTACCCAACCTGCTGGGTAGTTTTATTTAACTCAACTATTGTTTAAAATGAACCCAAAGTATAAGTTAATTATACCAAAGTCCCTTTAAGATAATTTCACTCTGTGGCCATCTTTGAAATGCCTCTCAGGCATGCAAGTGCAGCTCCTATCTCTTTGAATGGGGAAACATCAAATTCTCCAAAACTGTTCACCAAGCTTTCGATTAAATTTCATATTTGAAATCACCAATGAAATTTGACAACAACTGTCTCATAAATTTTGTTTCTAAACGCTTGAATCATGACGAAAAAACTGTATTTTTTTAGGTTGAATCAAGCTAATGCGGATGCACAGTTCTAAGTGTGTGTCTCTTTTGCCTCATTTCGGAGGAGCGCATCTGACTGTTTCTATAAGAACCGGAGCTTCTAATGGCTGCTGCAGTGACACGATGACTTTACTAATCGGCAATGGGTTGTTTGCACGGATTGTTCTTTAGAACTTCCGCAATAATATAAGCCAGCTCGAAAACTTCCGGTCAGATGTCACTTGCTGGTGTGTTGAGCATCAGTAGTGTAATACTTAGTTTATAATCAGATTATAGTCACTTAAATAGTCAGGCATAGCATTAATTTAGTTATTCAAACGTAAGACGGCATAAAAAATAAATAAATAAAGACGTACCTCAGTGTTCCTCCTCAGCTAAATTCAATTCGACCATCAGTTTTTACACTTTCGTGTGAAAAAAAACATCAAAAATTAAATATTTATTGTGCACTTTAGTTAGATTAATTGAATAAAATGTGTTTTCACAAGTGTGCCAAAATCATTGATCTTGTGCTGCACTGACTGACAGCTGCTGTGATTATAAAGGGGAAGCACAGTGCTCACTTTGTGTAATTCATTCACAAGACAATTTATTGTTATAGTGTTATAGTCAACCACTGATGGTTTTGTGTCGATGTACAGTGAGTACAGAATGAACAGCTGTACATCGACACAAAACCATCAGTGGTTGACTTTTTAATGTTGTATTCATATTTTAATGCAGTTATCACATTTACCTAATTTGCCAATAAACCAGTTCTCTTTCGAAAGGGAACTCAACACTGCATTTGACACGCTATGGGGAACACCTCCTCGTCAACCGGTGTCTGAAACAATTATAAAATAACTCCAATCCTATTGGCTGGCGACAGCCTATGACGTCATAACTGGCGCAACCTGTAAGTATATAAGGAGCGCCTAGAGAAGCAGTAAGTATCTTTTCGTCTTCAGGGACTATTTTGTTTGATTGCGATTAATTAAATATGGTAAGAAATATGTCTAACAAACGTTTTAGTAAGCGTGTGGATCCGTGTCCCACGAGACGTCACAGGGCAGGCACTGATGCTAAAAGCTCCAGTCCTGCCTTCAAAACCCCTTAAGATGACATCTCGTTTGAATGGCAGGGCATACACGGCAGCTGGTCAGGCTGGTGCTTCCTTACACACTATGGCAGTGTTACAGGTTTACCAGGCTGATTTGCTGAAAGATTTGGATCAGGGGCAGGGTCTGTCCCCTGAGGCGGTAGAAGAGCTGCGCCGCACCACGGATCTGGCTCTCTGGGCCACCAAGCAAACTGCTGCATCAGTGGGAAGGTCGATGGCAGCAATGGTGGCCACAGAGAGGCACCTGTGGCTGAACATGGCTAACATCGGGGAGAAAGAAAAGGGCTTTCTCCTCGATGTGCCAGTTTTGCCCTCTGAACTTTTCGGCACCTCCGTTGAAGCGGTGGTGGGAAAGTTCAGAGAGGCGAAGGTGCCCTCTGCAGCATTTAGAACATGCATACCGCTCAGATCCGAATCTGGGCCCAGACAGACAGGAGGATTTTGATAGCCACCATATGGTAGAGTAGCTTTCTCCTCTGGTTT
Organism: Elopichthys bambusa; assembly: GCA_037101425.1. Lineage (NCBI taxonomy): Eukaryota > Metazoa > Chordata > Actinopteri > Cypriniformes > Xenocyprididae > Elopichthys > Elopichthys bambusa. The sequence continues at coordinate 6,861,509 of CM074454.1, read as the reverse complement.
AAGCGAGAGTTGTATTAGAGATTAGCACTCTTTACTTCAGATAGATTTAATGCTAAGCGTCCGCTTTCAGGCCGCCTGGCATTGTTTTTCTTGGGTTGAGCATCGCTCCTCTGAGCTCTTGACTTACAGAGTTAGGTTTTCAGAGTTGCCTCCACTTTATTTGAGAGTCTGTGTTAGAGGCTGCTGTTTCTTAGCCCCAGGCAGATCTATGATTATGTGTGGCCTTATAGGCCCACAGATATAGTTGGCCTAGGTGAGAACTAGGGTTTAGGTATTATGCTAAAGCATTTTACCCTTTTTATACTACCCCTGTCAGGTGAGTGTAGTTTACTAGTTCTGGCCCCCTCTTATTAGAGTTGTCAGGCCAAGGGCCGTTACCCCTTTTCCCTTTTGGTGTAGGTTCAGATAGCAGCTAGGGTAGCAGACTACTGTCAAGTCTCCCTGGTGCTGTTGTCTCAGGTGGATAGGCTCCTTATCACTATGTGTATAATTTTTGTTGCTGTGGCCATTTCCCCAGAACTATTTAGCTGGTACTCTGACTTCATTTTTTTCCCCTGAGCCCTTTGAACTATGTTCAAAGCCTGAGTGAAGCGATTGTAGCTTTTCCTTAAAAGCTCCTGTACTTAGGGTTCAGTACAGATGTTTCTGTTTTGGTGAGAAGGACCCACCCTGTGTTGTTAACAGGGTAGGATGAATAGCACTGACCCCTGTTTCTCAGGGTTGTTTATGCTTTAGTAGTTCAGATTCCTGCCCTACACTTTGTGAGCTCAGTAACTCTTATATACTGCCACAGGTTTGCACCAGTATCTTCTCTAGTAGTAGGCCTGTGTTATGGCCTCCTTCAGATTATGGTGACTAGTTCTACTCCCTTTGCTTTAAGAGTAAAAGGTGTTTTACTGAGTATACTGCCTGTTGGAATGTATAAAGCTCAGGTTGAGTTTATTTATTAACCTCACTGGATAGTTTGATTTTTATATATGGTTCCCTTAAGAGCTTAGGCACTGCCACTAGCTGACGCCCATGTCATTCTAAAGTCGTAGGTCCTGTTTGGACCTCCTTTAGAGCATGATGCTGTAAGTTTGTACTCCTCTTTCTTTAAGAGTAAAAAGTGTTTTTACTGAGTACACTGCTTGTTGAATTGTGTTGAGGTAGACTGATGCGTGGGCATTCTACAGTCTTATCTGCCAGTTAACTCGGTTTCCTTTATAGCACTTAGCTCCCTAAGTCTGGTCAGAGGTTGAAGGCCTATATAAGGCCTCCCTGTGGAAGACCAGCTTCTAGGCTGGTTGTACTCCCCTTGTTTGGGTTCCCTTAGAGTGCACAGCCTCCTCAGTGCATAGATAAACAAGCGCTGAGTAGATCCTAGGATTGAGCAGAGTTTTAGTCCCCTCATTTGTAAGGGTAAAAAAAACACTAAGCTGAGGCCTGCTCTCCAGGATACCCGTCTCTACGATCTGGTCTGAGTTGGTTACTGCCTCTTTGCAGTCCCTCTTACTGGATATCTTCTCTGTGATCAGACAGGTTGTTGGCCAAGACTAGGTTACTGTTAGACCAGGTCAGCCTCCCTGGTTCCCCTGACAAGTGACTGGCTAGGGCTCCTTTGGGTCCCCCTGGCTACATTTCCTAAAAGGTACCCCTTTTTTCTTAAAAAGAAGCTTGGTATTAGAAGCCTTTGAGCGGCCTTGGTAGGCCTTCTGTGGAAGGCCTCTTTGAGGCTTATAGCTTGGGCTGTTGGCCGTAGGAAATGCTGTCACTGAAAGCCTAAGTATGACCCGAGGGTGAGTGGCTCTGGCAGCTCAGTTGAACTGCTAGTTCTTGACGTTTGTTTAGCAATTCTTTGGCATGAACTCCCCTCAAGCATGGCGGTGTGGGTATATCATTCCCCATAGCGTGTCAAATGCAGTGTTGAGTTCCCTTTCGAAAGGGAACGTCTCAGGTTACGTATGTAATCATGGTTCCCTGAGAACAGGGAACGAGACACTGAGTTTCCTGCCATTCATCGGGGCTGCCTGCTGAACAGTCCCTTCAGACAATAAGGTACTGACTGCTTCTCTAGGCGCTCCTTATATACTTCCGGGTCGTCATAGTTATGACGTCATGGGCTGTTGCCAGCCAGTAGAATTAGAGTTATTTGATAATTGTTTCAGACACCGGTTGACGAGGAGGCATTCTCCATAGCGTGTCAAACGCAGTGTTGAGTTCCCTGTTCTACCTAGGTGAGAACCGCTTAAAAAAAAGCCGCGTCTGTAATTAGACACGCACACGCATTATTTTTTCCAGCACTTCAAATATTATTTTTAATGTGATGACCACAAACATTACTTGTTCATCCTTCTAAAATGGTCCCCATTTGTAAAATTGAACGTTTCAAAATGTAGGAAATTCAACATTTGATAGAAAACACTCATTTAAAAATAAAAACCGCACTTTCCCTTTATAATCACAGAAGCTGTCAGTCAGTGCAGCTCAAGATCAATGATTTTGGCACACTTGTGAAAACACATTTTTTTTCAATTAATCTAACTAAAGTGCACAATAAATATTTAATTTTTGACTTTTGGTCTGGAATTTTTGAACTGATGGTCGATTTGAATTTAGCAGAGGAGGAACACTGAGGTACATCTTTATTTATTTATTTTTTATGCCGTTTGAATAACTAAATTAATGCTATGCCTGACTATTTAAGTGACTATAATCTGATTATAAACTATAAAGTATTATACTACTGATGCTCAACACACTAGCAAGTGACATCTCACCGGAAGTTTTTGAGCTGGCTTATATTTTTGCGGAAGTTCTAAAGAACGCTCCATGTATATAACCCATTGGCTCTTATTTAGAAGGCGGGACTTATTCCGCCATATTGCACCCATTCAAAATATTTCTCCCATTCAAAACAATACGAGTGATGCGTCTTGTGCTATTCTATAATCTTTGATTATACTTAAAAATTAAAGGCAGCAACTGTACTTAAGTTTTTAAGTTGAAGTAGGTGAAAAGGATTTTAAAGTGTAGCATTTTATTTTTCAGACTGTATAGAAACTCACAGCCAGCCCCAAATTATACCTTCTGCCAGCCTCTGCCTCTCTATCACTCCCTTCTGCTCTTTTTCCTTTCCATTCATTTCAGGTGATATTTGCCTTGGCCCTCTCTGTCATGTAACAGTAACGACTTGAAATTAGACCCGGATGAAGATTTAGCTCTCTCAGAGAACCGTAAATCCAGTCTAAGCTTTCCAGGAGAAACGGCGAGTGAAGAGTGACAGTGTTGAAATATCCGTTCGCTCTCTTCCCTCATCCTTTTCTATGCCTCATCTCCAGCAAAGGATGAGAAGAGTGCACGACATTTAAATAAGTCATCCGGTGCTGATCACCGTGACCGCTCTAAATCCATTATAAAACCATTACATCAACCTCTCCTGACAACACATACGCGTCTATGACTTCATTTTTCCTCACTTCTTTTGACACCTCTGCTACCATTTGCACACAGACACTCACACACTGAAAAGTGCCATACTCTTATCTAGTTAGACAAAAGCAAATTTAAACTTTTCATTTTATTTTCAGGCCTCTGAAGTTTGTTCAGAGACGGTTTCCTGCAGTGACTGCAGATAAAGAGAGATATAAAACTTTTATATCCTTTGTATCAACTCCCTCAGAGTACACATGTAAAACACGCTCAGCTAATTAGTAAATTAGGTAATCACGAACACGACCAATTAGGGAATACTGAGAGAGTTACAAGAGGGACTTGGTATGTATAATTTCTTAAATGGTTTTCAATGAGAACCTTTCATGATAAGCTCATTTATTTTGCTATCCTAATGATGCATGATTGTATTGTTTATCGCATTTTATTATTTGCATGAGAAACAATGAAATTGTTGACATTGAGTTTGATTCATACTTTGATAATCATTCATCCTGTTTAGCATATGATGCATTATATGTTTTAGTAATTTATATAAAATGAACAAAAGAAAAAAAAAACTATTCTTGCCCTATTTTGAAAGATTTTTCACTTGCTTTGAGGAGATAAGTATGGAGGCTTGTTTCCACCACTGAATAAAAAATAAAAAAGGCTTTTTATCTTACAATTCTGACTTTATAACTCACAATTGTGCCTTATAAAGTCAGAATTATGAGAAAAAAGTTGCAATTACTTTTTTTTTCTTCTTTTTTTTCCTCAGTGGTGGAAACAAGCTTCCATACAAAAGGTATAAAAAAGGCTAAATACAAGTGACAAAAAAGTGTATTATATTAGTATTACATTAAGTATTATAACTACTACATTTTATATGAGTAATATACAAGCAAAGTATTCACTTATACACAAATATATAAGCAGTTTAAGAGTGTAGGGATGCATAGCTTCTTGGGATACAATGGCAACTGCTGAGTTTTCTGCCACAGATTTCTTATCAGTGGATAGTTTCTCACTGGGCTATTTTAAACATGATTCTGTACAAATGAAGTTGAATTAATGCTGATAGATGGCTTCAACAGAAGCATATACCACCGATTAACAAACTGAGGAAACAGTAGCTTTTTCCTGAAGGGTTCTACAGTACCATTAAAATATGTTTCTCTATGGGCAAAATAAATGAGATTTTTACTTTTACTATTGAAATCAGATCCAGGACATTCAAATAAACAGGCAGCAATTCTGGGTAAAGCTAGTTCCTCTCATTAAAATTACAGCTATGGTTTTCATCTGTAGGTTCACACAGAAACTCTATTCTTCATGTCATCCAAAGCTAATTTTTTCCCTGCTGACTTCTAGGGACTGCAGCTCTTAGATTCCACCTGTTTCTCGTGGGCGCTTTCATGTCACCCCGCGTTTCAGTCTGCTGGTTTTTTTATCTAAAAGCTGGAGCGCGTTTATGTGTGCGAGGGGTGCGCCACGACACTCTGAAACCGTATTTATCTTTGTGTAATGGTACTTCATTGATATTCACAGCCGGCTGTGGATCAATGATCCCTGGCAGTCTTGCTATTATTTCATTTCTTGTATCTAAAAGGCGTATCGAGGATTCAGCTAAATTGTTTTGAGCCCGTTTTGGCTGAGTCGTCACAAAGGCGCTGTGTGGGCTAAAGCACTGAAGTACAGATTCCTACACACACATCAGTATTCACACAATAGCACAAACCCTGAGCCAATAACAGCAGCTATGATCTCTCCCTCAGCCAATACAAAGCTACAACCATCCACAACCAGCCAATCAGAATGTACCAGATGTAAAAGTGTGGAAATCAGTCAAAAATCACAGTTCATGCTAACTGTACATAAATCTATATACCTTATTTACCAGAGAAACAAGTGCGGCGCCATCTTTAGAATACTGTCTTTGAACTTCCGTTTTTGCGGTAGCTCTGTATATTTCTATGGCATCGCTGTTGAAGAATAATTAGCTGGTGAAGTGGATTTACCTGTTGTAGAGTTAATGAAAGTTATCATGAGCATCGTTATGTTTAAAGCAGATGTCTTAACAAATGACAGTAGACCGGGAAGATTTCAAAATGAGCAGTTCATTCATAAATACACAAGATCGCTGTGGAAATACAAACCGGAAGTCAAAAGACAACAAGCGCAGTGCTGAAAAGGGGCGGAGCTACATAAGGTCTATAAGAGCATCAATATGAGCTCCAAAAGAGGTAATGAGAGGGAACATCAGGGCATAAAACATGATCTAAAAATCTTCTCAGGTAAAATATGCGCTTCATGTAGAAACATTTAAATTAACTCTTTTTATTTAAGTCAGAAATATTATTTAATCTGTAGGTCACATTGATACACCAGAAGGTCAGAATGATACATCCAACAGATTCATTCAAAATAGTGTTGTCAAAAGTACTGACCATGATACCAAGTCAGTACTGAAATTTTAAAAATGTGACGCTTTGAGCGGTTTCGTAAACACCTCTGATTGGCACTTGTGTTCATGCACTCATCAGATATGTCTGTGATTGGCTACAATGATCAACACTTCAAAAACATTTTGAAAAATAGACATCAATGACACTCTTCACCAAACACTTAGACAGATACACATGGGACACCTATATAGACACCTGCATTCAAAAGCTCCCGATCCTGCTTTCAAAACGCTTTCAAATTCAAACACTTCTGCGTGCTTTTAAACGCTCCCGTGCATTGATCATTGTAGCCAATCGCAGACATATCTGATGAGCGTGTGAACACAATAGCCAATCAGAGGTGCTTACGAATCCGCTCAACAGCGTTTAAAGCATCACATTAAAATTTCAGTACCGACTTGTTCTAGTTCAAGAACCCTAAATCATTCAAGAATGAAACAAGTGACTTTTTGAGAATCATTGAATAATTCACGCCATTGATTCATTGGAAAACGCTGATTCATTTACAAATTAAACTAGTGCCTTCAAAAATCTTGATTCATTCAGGAACACCACTAATGTTTGTTGCTCAGAGACATGCAGTGGTTTTTCTTTGGCTTTGTTTGGAGCTATTTTTTATGATGGACCAAAAACAGACAAAGAAACTGGCAATATTGCATCTAAAATGTAAATTTTATAATATTAACTTACTAAATCTGTATAAACCTGTATAAAAACATTATCACACTCATAATCAGGCTATTTGGAATAACAACACTCTTGCTATTTATACTTTATAGATCAAATATTTGATATACCTCTATTATTATTAATACTACTACTACTATTATTAACAATATATATATATATGAAACTGACAGATGTGGCGCTTTCCCCAGTGGTTGAATTGGCAACCAAAGAGAGCAAAGACCAGTACTGTTCCCTTAGATCTCTCTCTCTCTATCAGTTTGATGGATACCATAGAGACCAGCAAAAGACTCAACCATCACCATTTAGTTCCTCACACTGTGTGCTGAGGGCAGCGACCGAGCGTAATGCATTAGCTGCAAAATATAAAGTAGATTCAATTCAAGCGAGGCACACACACATCGCTTCCCAATGCAGCATGTCGTTTATTACCAAGACGGATGCGTTTGGAAATGAAGTGTAAAACCAAAACAGAGATTTTCTCTTTGAAAGCATCAAACTTTCTAATTACGCAGTGGAGTATGCTGATGTTTTCGACATACTCGCACACACACAGTTTAATTACTGCACTCTCGTGAATGGCTTTCAAAAAGTTTGCAGATATTTCTTGTGAAAAAGTGTCATTTATTTGGCCCCTACGCCTCAGCAAAATCAGCGAGGCTGAATAAAATAGAGCACAGTTTGAGTGAACGTTTAAGAAAATAAAAAGTAACCCTCTGAAGGTGATTCATGCATGTGTGCGTATGATAATTAGCTTACAGGAGTGATCGCCCTGGCGGGAGACACTATCAAGGCCGGACAGACGGAGAGTTTGCTGAATGTCAGGCAGGGAAGAGAATGGCAGCGATGATTAAAACATGAGGCCACCACCGCAGTCCGCACTTCCTGCTCTTTCTCGCCATCTTCCATCTCACCAATCTTGGATTAAAGAGCACAACCTGTCCTCACATCTTTACAAAGTGCTGTCCACAAGAAACTACGAGCATTCAGCACATACTGTAATTTAGGGTTTCAATGCGGTCTGACCACACAACAATCCACACTCTATCTTCCTGAATGGCAGTTCATTACTGCGCATTTCCTGTAAGTGCAGGTGTGTATATTTGGACACGGCATCAGAGGTGTGTGTTACGGAGTGATTACGGCCTGTCGGGGGAAACGACAGAAGCTGAGAGAGGACAGTCGATGGTAAATACATTCTGTGTTTTCCAATGATGTGTCATGGTGACATGTAACCCTCTAAACGCCACCCTCCTCCCTCTCTCTCTGTTGCTCTCCTATTACCGTCATTCTGTCCACATCGACCTCAGCTGTCCATCTTCACCGGCTTACCTTCACTGGAACGAAGACACTATATCTATAGTACAGGACACCGAGGAGGACACCCGAAACAGTTAACAAGAGCGTCAAATTCAATGACCTAGATATCCACGGCTGCTACAAGCACCAACTCATTCAGTAATTTCTCAATATGCACCAAAAACAGGATTAAATTTTAGCTTGATTTTCAGGTGACAGTGTCCAACAAGCGCTAAATAAATTACACGCACCGCTTGATTGGACTTAAATAAGCAATTCTAGAAGCAATCTGAAGTCTTCGCACTTTCAAAATAATTTAAATAATACCTGACGTATCAAATGCTTTGCTAACAGCATTTCTAGAAACACACTTAGTCAAATAATTCACAATCTCTCATTGGCTGTTCCAATGCATCATTCTAAGGTGGGATGTGATTGGGCAGAAAGGTCAACACTGCAAAAAATGCTTGTCTTACTTAGTATTTCTGTCTTGTTTCCAGTCCAAATATCTAAAAATTCTTAAATCAAGATGCATTTACTAAAGTAGTAAAATGCCATAAGATATTATGTCTTGTTTTCTAAATAAGTGTTCAAAATGATCTGCCAATGGGTTAAGAAAAACAATTTTGCCTCTGTTTGGATTAAGATTAATTTTCTTACCCCTCTGGTAGATAATTTTGCTTTTTTTAAGCAACACCTCACTTAATTTTGATTTATTTTCCCAAAAACAAGACATAATATCGTATGTCATTTTACTCATCTATTAAATGCATCTTGATTTAAGAAATTTTAGATATTTAGATTGGAAACAAGACAAAAATACTAAGTAAGAAAAGGTGTTTTTTTTTTCGTTTTGTTTTTTGCTGTGAATCTCACGCCAACAGGAATCATTTCTATTAAAATATAACATAAATGTAAAGACTAAATCTTTATGCTTTTATATCAAAGAATTGCACCTTGTTTGACCATAAACATCTTAAAATCATATCATCTTTGGGATTAATCTATAACGCAATAATACATACAGTACGTGTGTCACGTTTGAATGTCAAAGAGGATGAAGCGTGTGTTTAAAGTACAGGACACTGAGCCGTAATGTAATGAGACCTGTTAGTTTACCAATACAGCTTGTGTTTCTCTGAACCCAGTCACCTGAGAAGTATTCCTTTGTGCGCTTTCCCAGTTCTAAAATGATCTTGAGGTATAGGAAAGGATATAGAACATTCCTCTTTGAGTACTTTTTGTTAAAAACAAATAAAACAACCATGTGTGAAGTAATATACTTACAGTGAAAGTCTATAGGGAACTGGAAAAAAAAGTTAAAATACACACTATTTTAAAGTATAGCAACAAGATTAAATGTGTGAACAAGAGAATAGTGCTGAATTTATTCCTGGATTCCAGCCATGTAAACCTGGTCACTAGACTGTTATCACTGTAAAAACACCCGAAGGAATTACATTGGTAACGCAAAACCACCTAGAACTATAGTGGCACAGCTAAAAGGTCAATTTAGAAACTTTAAAGCTCAAATAACACATTTTTAATTGGAAAAATATGCATGTTAAACAATCTAAACTCCAGGAATGGTCCATTGCATTTCTATAAACACAATTTTTGTAATTCTAACGTGTCAAATTGCAGTATTGAACCCAGAACATTGCTCTAAGATAAATCTAAAATGGGAAATGTTTGGGATTTATGCATTAGCACTGCTGACTTTTCAGTCTGTGGGTGCTCTAATTTGAGCTGAAAATTGATTGTGCCTTAAAGCAAAGAAACGAACAACAGAAGGAAAATGTGGGAAAATAAAGCGACAATAAGGAAAAGAGAGAGAGGTGTGTCATAAGGTGTGTAATGGCCTATTCAAGTGTTTGTATCACAAACTGTAAAATCAGTGTCCCCCCTAGTGTTCTGCCTGACTTGCAGCAGTTACATGGCATCCTCCCACTGATTCGCTTCATTTGAGTTCAAATTGTAAAAACCAACAAAGGCCTCCCTGCCGGCCTGCTTCAGATTCACACTGACAGGAAAAAACGAATGCAAGTGATCTATTTAGACTGACTGTACAGCATCTATCTACTAGAATAACACAACTGCCTAATAACATAACGCAAAACAAACTCCAAACAGACAAGCAACATTCAGCCTGTTTCAGCTGTATGTTCACGAAAAAGATCAAGTCAGCACTGAAAGGTCAGTTAAGAAAGAAATATGTCTTTAAATAACACAACTTAACAATAGGCTGCACATATGCATGAAAGATCAACGTGTAAAAACTGGAAAAATGTTTAAGGAAAGCGTCTCTATTACTAAATCTCAAACGTAATATTACTTTAAAAGCTAATCCTGCACTGTTTGTACTAGAGGTTTTGACGGATAAATTACTTGTAATAGTTTTGATATATATTTAAATACCTGGCTACCTCCTACAACACCCTGGCACCTCTTACAACTTCTTTGGAAAATGGAAAATTTACAATATATCATCCAGCAAAATTATTAAATCAACATCTGTGGCATTGCATGAAAAGATTTTGTGAAAATGGGTCAAGTTAAAAGGTCTAAAGGGAGTGAGTTCAGAAACACACACACACACACACACAGGTGCAGGATACTGCAGGCTCATTGATTCTCAGTTTGTCTTTCTTGTGTCTTTCTGCATGCTGTGAGCATGTTTGCAAGCTGTTAAAGGCTGCTTTCAGATCAGTTTTAGCAGGTCATCTCTTCTGTACCTAGTGAGGCATAATCAATGTACACTGACAAAAAGCCAACTCTAGACTGATGGCCGTCTCTCCTGCTGTCTTTAAACACCCTTCAGCAGGGCTGTAATGAAGACACATCTGTCTATCACAGGAGATCTCCATATGAAAGGCCAAATTTATATTCACTACCCCACTTCACTCTGTTTCTGCTATTAGCAGGCTTTAGCAAAACACTCCAGCTCCCTTTTGAATTTCAGCCAATTCATTATAATTTTCACTCCCAAACACACACACTCTCGCTTACTCTCTTTCAATTCAGAGGATCAATTCAATACATTCATCCAGGACTTCTCAAGGTGTCTTCATGAATTTTTGAATTATTCTGCTTTGGGGTGAAAAAATAAAAGAGAATGAGCGTGAGCAAGAATGAAACAGGAAAAAGAAAGCGCTACACAGATGAATGCATTAATTCAATTAGTCCAGTGCAGACCAGAGCACTGCACAGGAAAAACACACAGAGCAAAATAATAGGAAATAGCAGTCCACAATCTTAATTACACACAAATCAAATCAGTCATGACCTGGAGAACGAGAGGAGATGAGCCGTGGAATAGGGAAGAATTCCATGTTTGTGCTTGTGCTACTGATTGACAGATTAATAAAATGAGGTTGGATCTAGCAAATATGGGGAAATCAAGGCTGTGCTTGTATGTGGACTTGAGCGGAAGAATGATCTGAAGGTGTGTGGTGGGCTTCTGTTGGTCTAAAGTTGCCATTTTACATTTTTCCCCTTTTTGCTGTGACAAAAGTAAAACCCTGGTTTAAGGAATCTTTAAAACTTGCAAGTTTGAAACATCTCTTATGGTTTAAAGAGGAATAGCCTTACATACGTTACAAAGCCCCACGGTAACCCCAAACTGTGGTGCCAAAGATATACCAATGCTATCTAACAACCAATTTGTACGTATTTTACGAGGTGGCTAATTCATACAAATTCATATGACTTCACTCGTCCGATTTTGTATGATTTGTCTAGAGGTTAGGGATGGTCCTTCGTACAAATTCCTACTAATTAGCCACTTTGTAAAATACGTACAATTTTCCACAAATCATACAAATTTGTTCGAGTGAGGTCCTACAAATTCGTTTGAATTAGCCACCTCGTAAAATGTACGAATTGCCGTGAGATCGAGTTGGATATACAGTGTCAAGTATAAAGAGTCTGAAACATGGAACAAGATATTTTTTTTTTTTAACCTTTTATGGGTTAAAAATAACCTTAACCAGGGGTTAAAAAGACATTAGTACAGGGTTAAATGTAGTCATCTAAAATTGTATCCTGCAAAAAAATGTAGGGATCAGGAGCAAAAAGTGAAACTTCTAAAAATTGTAGGCCCAGTTTCACAGGGCTTAGCCTAAGCCAGGGTATTTGGGCATTTAAGTAGATTTTATAAACGTTCACTAGAAAAAAAAACCCATTACCGGTGTACATCTTGAGACAGAACAATGACAGTGACATATTTTAAGATCTGTCAGTACAGTTACTTTCAGTTAAAACAGCTCAAACATTCATTTTAATCTGGGACTAGCTTAAGCCTTGTCTGTGAAACCGGGGGGTAGTGTTTAGGGGCAGGGTTAAGGGTGGTCCTTCATATGAATTCCTACGAATTAGCCACCTCGTAAAATATGTATGATTTTCCACAAATCATACAAATTTGTTCAAGCGAGGTCATACAAATTCATACGAATGAACCACCTCGTAAAATATGTACAAATTGCTGTGAGATCGGGTTGGATATACGGTGTCAAGTATGAACAGTCTAAAACAAGGAACAAGATATTAAGGGTTAAAAACTACCTTAATTTTTTTTTTTACCTTTTATGGGTTAAAAATAACCTTAACCAGGGGTTAAAAAGACATTAGTACAGGGTTAAATGCAGCTATCTAAAAATGTATCTAGCAAAAAAACGTGGGGATGGGGAACAAAAAAGTGAAACTTCTAAAAGTTGTAGTGTCACTAATCCCCTGTATCTGGATGTGAATTTGTCTAAACATAGAGCTGATCTGATTCCAGGATCTCAATCCTGGATCTCATTCAAGCGAACATTAATCATCATGGGGAAAAAAGGTCTATACTTTTGAAGTTTTACATTCCACTCACTCTCACAATATCTGTCGTTTCGAGCACTGAACAAGGACGTATTTTGATTTTTAATGTTTTGATGTGTGCCAAGACGTGTGTGTGTTTGATTTAAAGCACTTAAAATTTGCAATGCCAGTACCATTACTGCTACCACTGCTTTTTTTTCTAGACAGGCCAAGTAATTAAAAAACCCAAATGAAAAAAAAAACATACTTAATTGGAAGAGGAGGGGGAAGAAAGCCCTCTGTCCATTACATTCAAGTGATTAAAGGCAGCCATCTGAAGAGAGAATGTTCCACTTTCAATGCATTTTTACAGTGTTTGAACCATCACAGAGAAGGAGAATGTATCCCGAACGAAGACAGAGAGAGACAGTGAATAAAAATGTGGAGTAAAAGAAGGGATGAGGAAGAAAAAAGATAGTTGAGAAAGAGAGAGACGCTAGTCCAATTAGCCTCTCGGTGTGGAGTAATAGCACGAGTATGAAATGGATGGATGAATAGAGTTAGCGCCTCTACAGCAACACCACAGGGGTTATTCCACATGACAAAGAGCCTTTAATTACCTCATTCTAGGCTCTTTATTTCCCTGTGGCTGTGCCACTGTGTAAATCTTTCAAATACAGCTTTTCTCTTGTGCTCCTATTTGAGCCATAAAACATGTCATGTGCATCTGTGGAACAAAAAATGTTGGACAAAACATTCATTTTTTTCTTCTCTGCAATCATTAAATGAAATACTTATTACATTAGGGGAATGCAACAATCATAAACCGGACCTCTGTGAAACATTGTGGGCCCACAAGCCAGAGGAGGTTATTTGTGGCCAAATGCACAACTTCTAACAATGATTCTCACCTATAGTAGTGGATAATTCACCCAAAAAGGAAACTTTTACTCACCCTCATGGTTCAAAACCAATATGGACTTCCTTTCTTCTGTGTAACACAAAAGCAGTGAAAGCCAATGGGGTTTTTCATTGTCATACAGGTTTGGAACAACATTAGATGACAGAATTTTAGGATGAACTGTTCCTTTAAAGAGCCAAGTGTTATGGTCTGGGTCTGGGTGTATGTTAAGATGTAACATACCATGTATGTTAAGACCCCTGTTTGGGGTTTCCATGAGCCCTGCATTTATGGAGAGAATAACGGAGGAGAATGTATTCTGCACAATTCTGTTTTGGTTTGTGCTTTTTTTTTTTTAAAACAAAATACAATTGTTAACAATTACCTGTGACATGTGGATCATTTACAATGCAACTATAGGTTACACCAGAACAGGGGAATTAAGTCTTTCCAGTTGTGTCTTTGGTGGACGCATCTGAGTGGCCCGGGATCATCAATAATAAACCTGCATCATTGCATTTCTCCAGGGCAGTGCTCTAGCTGTGTGATGCCTGGTCAAGTTGTGCTAATCAGGGTAACCCCACACCGGCATGCTCTTTCAGACACAATAATGAGTCCCTTTCACATGTTGTACCATGGCCTGACCTTACTACAACCCTGTTGGCATGACCTCTCTAAGAAACAACCTTTCGCTCTGTTCAGAGTGTTGAAAACCACACCAAAGCTTCCAGTCATGCACTATGAACTCATGATCTTTTCCCTTAGAAGAAATTAAGCTTATTGCTTAACCCGTGGTGACCACAATGAATATCGTAGATTAATCCACCAAATCGCCATTCTGTGACACATCCTGGGAAGGGGATACATAGCTGGCGGGCGCTGAAGCCTTTGGCCTTAACTGACCTGATGCGGGGTGACTTCAGAGAGTTTAATAGACTCTCCACGTTACTCCATCAATCTCTTTACAACCTCTCGGTAAGACTCTTTATGTGCCTTCATAACCCCGTAGGAGAAGGGGGATGAGAGGATGAAAAAGGATTGGAAGATGGGAGAATGGACTGAGAGAAGAGCATTTTAGTGAAAAGAATGATAGGTACTGTAGAGGATCATGGGGGCATTTCATTTACAAGACATTATCATTGTACCTGAGTGCTTTAAACTAAAGCTGATGTATTTACCCCTCTTCACCGTTCTTTCTCTCACTCGCACTCATATCTGCATGTCTTCAGCTCTGACAGCTGCTCACTTAATAGATCCCGTTTGACAGTGCATAAGCCAATTAAAATGCCGCTGATTTAATTGAGCTGGGCAAAATCAGCCTATGCCAGAAAATGAGTCCATTAAAGAGGCGATAGGGGCCAGTGAAGCGGAGGCCATTCGTGCTGTGAACCAAAGTCACGTCCCATCCCTTGTCTCCTCCCTCTCGGCTCGGCGCATTCCCATTTGGGAAGAGCAGAACTCCGTGAGGGCTGAATGTTGATGCCGGATTACAGGCAAATTAGAGTCAATGAATGGATTTGTTCTGTCGCTTCATCAAATGAGTCTAAAGCAGGGGTATCCAATCCTGCTCCGGGAGGGCCAGAGTCTAGCAGAGTTTAGCTCTATCTCTAATTAAACACACCTTAACCAGATAATCAAGGTATCTAGGATCTCTAAAAAATTTCAAGCAGGTGTGTTGGAGTTAAACCTTGCAGGATTCAGGATTGGACACCCCTGGTCTAAAGGTATCTCCTTAACTCGAGAGGTCCATCTATCATTGTTTTCTATGTTCACAGAGTTTGTGGAGTTAATATATAGGCTATAAACTGTGTGTGTACACAGATTTTTTAAAAATGATGCCGGTGTTTTGTGTGCGTTCGGCCAATCAACATACACTTACGTGTATGTTTTAGTGCTGTTTTAGACCCTACTCTGAAGGAGCTTATTTAGTTCCCCCAATAGGAGTTCCTAGAACTAAAATCATTCCAAGTTCCTGTGGTGTGAACACTGCCAAATCCGGGTACTTCTGCCAATAGTTCTAGGAAATATTATAGGTTTGTCCGATGCAAAAGCCCCTTGCCTTTCCATTGCAGTCTAATGTAAACTCAAACGATTAGCATCTTCAGCGCCCAAGTCCCACCCCCAAAAGTTCTTTGAAAAAGTACGACCTCGTGAGCAGGGATTTTCTAAGGGAGGGATTTTTACCCAGAACTTTTTAGACATTTAGACAATAAGTACAACCCCAAAGTCCTTAGTTCAGAGAACGTTCCTGCTGAGGTGGAAACGCGGCTATGGTCAGAATTGCAGTTACTGTACGTTTAAATACTCGAGTAATCATTGTAACATATTGTTGAATAAATAATTCTGGAACTTCTGAGCCAGGTTTGAAAGAACATCCACGTAGTTTTTGTTCTCACCATCATGATATTAAGCCAATTGGGAGATGACAGACATATCTTACATTACCAGACAGTAAAGCGCTATGCATACTTTTAAGCACAGCCAGAGATAAAAGAAGCCACTTCATCTAGATCAAAATGAGACAGAGATGAGCAGCAGTCCCTGGTGCGTATATACATAACTTTGAGGGCTAAAGCTGGCTGAGGCATTCAGGTATCTTATGTGGAGTTCCACACAATAGAGGATATCTTTATGGATAATTAAAATTCTCAATCAATCTCATGCGGACAGATTGAAGATGCCTGAGGGTTGAGTATAATCTAGCAAGCGTGCCTTTCACTTCAGTGCTGGCTTTTATCTCAGTAAAACCTCAGTGATAGTCAAAATGTTTTCAAACTTCAATTGCACTTTGGTAAAGGAACATCACATGGCTTCATTACTAGTAATCCAAACCCAAAACCAGGTTCGCGTAATCTAAAGCACCCCCCTCATGTAAATCCTTCCCCTTGCATTTTCAGCCGCAGATCCATCCCTGTCATCCAGTCTGGGAAATGAGGCATTAAAAAGTGATGCATACCTTTAGAGAGCCAGGCTCTTGTTCAATCAGTGCAGGTAAAGTCGTTTAGCAATGCCTGGACTGGCTTCTCACTGGTGTGTGTTTAAGGAGAAATCGGAAGGGAATGAGATTTCACACATGACAAAGGGGTAATGGATGAACTCAACAAGTAAAGGACAACGAGAGGATGAGATCTCAAACCTAAGAGGCAAGGTTTCTCCTTACCCCACTCTCTCTGTGACATCTACAAGGGGAATTTTTTTTTTCCAGATCAAACTGTAGCCACTCAAACATGAAATAGTCCTAAGACAGAGCCCGATTTCATATCCCAAGCTTTGGCTATTGCTCATCACAGGATGAACTTGACTTTACCAGGTCAGATCTCTGCTGTAGCGACAGCCCCCCTGCGTGCTCCTCTTGATGGGCTCACTGAGGCAATGCAATAAAATCTGAAATGAGGAACAGCATGCCTGCCTGCAGAGAGAGGAGATGAGTATATGGGCCGCATCACTGAAGCCCTGCAGCTGTGGGTCTGTTTGGAAGACAGTTCATAACCAGCTGGCTCCAACAAGTCATCATCTCTCCCAAACACACACACACACACACAGCGTTTCTAACATTAAGACAGTGTTGAGCGTCAGCCCGTAATTTCATTTTCTCATTGATGTCATCTGACTTGACAGGCAAGAAATGGCAGGACACAAATTGCACAAAATAAGATGTGCCGATATGCTCTTTCTCTCACTCATACTGGATTACCCCCCCCAACCCCCAACCCCCCAAACCTCATATTTTCTTTATAGGACAATGTAGACCTGACAGGAAAGTAGAGGGGGAATGAGAATGATTCAAACTCTCTATATATCACAAGGACATGCACAACCTCTGACAACCTCATTTTGTTATTATTAAAGATTCATAGTGTCTAAAGGAGGAACTTCTGACATTTCTTGCGTCAAAGACAACAGTAACATTCACTATATTCAGACATGAAGTTATATATAAAGAGAAGCAGACACACAAATTGTTGAACTATAAAACGAGTCCCAGTTCAAAACTAGAAACTCCAAAACCAATCACATTTACATCAGAAATGTGCATCATATCAGCCAGGCAAAGGCATCAGATTGACACTCGCAGTACACGTTATGACACACAAAGTAATGCACTTCAAAGGCGTGCCGATCAAAGCATAGGATGTGTACTGGAGCATGTGGCTTGATTAATACCCTCGAGTGTGACTCAGGTCTGTGTCGGCCCGCCAGCAAGGACTTGGTCGTCTCCCGAACAGCAGAGTGCAGCCGTGGGGCGACCGCAACATGCGGCGGGCAGATTCAGCACCATGGAGAGCGCCCGTTCAGCATAGGTGGGAGGCTCAGAGAAGCCATGCTGAGGTGTCGAGTGATGGGATTAATGAATGAATAACACATCAATAGGCAATGCATTATTGCAATCGCCTTCAGTGCTTAACGTCACATGAATCAGCTATGTCTCTGTGTTCATTGACTGTGTGGAAATTACTACATTCTGCCAAAGGCGTATTGAGATGGTTAGTTATAAACAAGCAAGGCTTCCAAAGGACGGAAGAGTCTGTGCTCACTTGTGAGGCATCATATGACACCTTTACAGTGATTAAATTCAGAGATATAAGAGAGAAATATTATTAAAAACTCTAAAATCTAATTTCCTAAACTGTCAGAAACTCATCAAATGCAGTGTTACAGGCATTCACACAGATGTCACAGCCAAATTGATATTCATTATTAATCTAATGTTCATTAACATCTTGCTGAAGGTTTTTATATATTTTATAGCACACGTACATCTCAGAGACAACTTTTTGATGTGCGTGTTTACATCTGAAAGATGTATTTTTATAGAGTGTTTGCTCATCTGCAATACATCTATAGGATGTTTCCTATTAGATGTAAAATAGACGTTTAGAAAATGTCTTTAAGATGTTTATAATTTAGAATGTATGTAAAACTGACATCTTAAAGACGTCTATCAGATGTTTGATGAAGATGAAGTGATCTTTAACAGACACCTTGCAGACGTACATGTGCTATCTATATAAATACAATCAAATTTATTATAAATATAAATACTTTAAGTAAAATACATTATAAACTATTTAATAATATAAAAATGTTATTTCATTTATTAATAAAACTGCAATTAAAAATAGTACAGAAAATTAAAAAGTAATTTTACAAACTACAAAAAAAGTAATTTTATGTTTGTTTGTTTGCTTTTTAAATAAAACAACCTTTTATATACAGTACTTGTGATGTGTGTGCATATGGCACTAAATATTGCAATAAAATGAAATTAAATTAAATAACTGTATAGATCTTGTCTTTTCAAGCAATGAGGCAGTAACGGACAGCCTCTGTCTCACCGGCCAGAGGGAGGAGATAGACAGAGGGAGTCTATTTCTTTGATTTAGATCACTTTTATTGATCTCCCCTGATCTTGATGTATTCTATCTCCAGCTCAACTTTTTACGCATTGGTGTAAAAGGGCTGCTTTGAAGCAGTCATGACAGAAGATCACGCGCACACGCTCATTCCCAAAGTTTGCGCATCACAACAACATCTACTCACCCCAGCGTTGTCATGGTGACGATGGTGTACCAGAAAGCCGCCGGTATGCTGGTGAACTTGCTGGCGGAGGAGCCCTTCTCTGCGTAGAACATAACGGTAGCAAAGATGATGATGGCCATGGTGAGCGAGAAGAGCAGGAAGCCCAGCTCGGACGCGCAGCTCTTGAGCGTGTACCCCAGGATGCGCAGTCCCGCGGAGTGCCGCGAAAATTTGAAAATCCGAAAGACCCTGAAGACCCTGAGGGTGACGAAGGCCCCGCTTACGTCCTCGTTGTCCGTCATGACCAGGCCTATGTAGTAAGGCATGATGGCCACCACGTCGATGATGCTCATGACGCTCTTGACAAACTTGTACCTGCTGGGCGCGGCGATCAGACGCAGCAGGTACTCAACAGTGAAGATCATGACGCAGGCCGTATCCAAACAGAAGAACGCGAGGGCGTAGCGCTCTCCGCACGAGACCTCCTTCGCCCGGTTTGGCGCGCTGCCGCACGGGACCGTCTCCACCACATTGGCCA
Organism: Elopichthys bambusa; assembly: GCA_037101425.1. NCBI lineage: Eukaryota > Metazoa > Chordata > Actinopteri > Cypriniformes > Xenocyprididae > Elopichthys > Elopichthys bambusa. Next base: position 6,841,891 of record CM074454.1, on the reverse strand, counting down.
TTACGGAGACGGCGATGAAAAAGCCCGTGACGTAATAAAACACCAGCGCCATGGTGCTCGTGTGCGGGTTCTCAAACGCGCGCCACATGGACTCGCGGAACGACATATCCGGCGGCACCATATCTTTGCTGTTGTCGTTCTCCTCATCGTCTTGAATCCTCTCTGTGTTCTCCCTCCTGCGATCTTTGTACTCCTCATAACAGCAGTCCCCTATTATCTCAGGAATGATGCCGAAGAAGGCCAGCTCCTCGTCATAGGCGGAGATGCACTCGTGGCGAGGGTAGTGCAGCTTCCCGGTTCGGTAGAAGTTGAGGATGTGCCTGAAGATGTCCGGGTCGCGGTCGAAAAAGTACTCGTTGGATTCCTCGTGGAAGAAGAAGTCGCGCTCTGTGCTTCCTAGTAAGGTGTCAGGGTACCTCTCCAAAGTATTCCGCCAAGTCTGAAACCTAGTGCCGCTGACATTTAAGATGATCAGGCCGTCCTGACCTCGCCTCTTTTCTCGTGGAGGCGGCGGCATCGGGGCGCTCGCCACGGGCATCCATCCTATGGCCGCGGCGCGCGCGAACGGTAGCCACGCGGCGACTCCGGCTGCCATGCTGACCCAATGTGCGCGACCCGGTGAGACTGAAGCAGGCTTTGCGCTCACAGATCCGGCACGAACAGAAAGGACATCTGGAGAGACACAATGCGCAATCACTTCATGTAAAGTTCAAGGAAGACTATTTCTCGCGCCTAGCAGAACATTGCACAATGAGCCATATTGTTTATCAAGATCAAAGCAGTCGAATGGCAAGGTGGAATTACAGTGAGTGCAGAAAGGAATGGTGGTGTATGTATGCATGCGTAAAAAAGACCGCCTTTTCGCTCAAATATGAATGGCTGAGAATGCACCGCATCTATTTTTTATTTATTTATTTTAAAAAAATTTTACAGTGTAACCTATTGCTCATGAGCAAGAGAAAATAACTCACCTCCTCATAAATGGATTTTGATGCAAAAGTGCAGTTTTTTTTACACACAGATCATCAGTTATAGTCCACTTTGAATCGCTGTTCCGCCGTTACACACAAATAAGTATCCGAAATGCGCTCTCGGATGTGTTCTAGAGCAAATGCAACAAGTTTAGAAGTCAGGTAGAGGATTCACGTTGTCCAAGGACATCCTTTTTACCGGCTAAAGCTTTTGTATTTCACACTGGAGAAACCTGCCACAGTGGTCCTTTCATTGGAAGAGAAGACCACACTGGCGAGTGCGCGCTCTGTGTTTCAAAAGCAGAGAATGTCACTTTCCTATCCGCTTCTGTTAAATATAATCCAATGACCCGAGAACTGTTTCGCAAGGTTTGTCTGTAACCCGAACAAAAAGTGAACCCGCAACAAATGATTCGCTGGAAGTTGCTTCATCCGCTACCGACGAAGATCTGTGAGTCTGCGGTGGAGCCCAAGTTGCTTCTGCTCACGGCGCATTGGAGGCGTGTCACGTGCTACGGGCATCGGTTAACACATATGAATGTAACACAGCCTGTGTGAATGGTGCATGATGTACCATGAGTAGTGTTACATTTAAATGCTTAGCATTTGTCCCTCTTATAAAAGGAAAAACGAATATCCTATAGAGCGCCATGTGTAAAGTTATTCAGTGGCTTTCTTTGAAATATTATTAAATAGAGTTTCGCTGGAACTCAGTGAAGTGTTGAATGACGTGCTCAGAGACTGGGAGGAAAGCGTTGCGGATATTTCTACGTCTCATGTTATCGACTCACACATTCAGCGCTGCTATATGTGCAGTGGGTGAAGCCGCTAGATGGAGACAGTTTTCAGAGGTGAGGGAAGATCAGACCTGTAAGAGCGAACGGATTCGAGTCATGCGAAGGTCTCTTACTGTGACAAACACAATCAGCAAGCTCAAAATGAGATGATCTATGTTGCAGCTCTCTATACATGGGTCAATGACAAATAAGGATGTCCGAGACGGTAAAAGGAGAGATGCTGTACGTGACCATTTTTATGTTCATTTTATATATATATATTTATAAACGTGTGATTTTGTGAGGAACTGCGTCGACTGGGGCATTATACCAAAACAAATTCATTCAAATATAAGAAAGAAATTTGGCTAATCATGTGATTAATCCACACTGACGGACAAATACTTAAAACAAAATAGTTCACTGAAATTAGAAATAATAATCGAATAGATTCGGACAAAACTATGTTTTTGTTTTTAACTTATGGACTGTGATTTCTGAGATAATAAGCTTCTGACAAAATCGACTGGATGATTTAAGCTCGTGAACCAAAACAGCTGCGGCAGCTCAGAGCGCCATGCGTGTTTGTCTGCGCGTCCCCGTGATGAATTTCCTGGCGCAGGGCCTCCCTCTTCTCTATTGACAAATAGTCCAAATTAGTCACGTAGACGTATCACAGATTAAATGTTGCGAGAGAAAAATAGAGGGTTTTGAACCTTTCTCAAACGCTTGCTGGAGCTGGTTTTCTTTCAGCACCATGGACAGCGACCAACCACAGTTGCACTGCCGCCTTATTGATTATTGGCATCGCGATTCAAGCGCTTATAGCCAATTTCCACTATCTTTAGGGTTTATTTCCTTTCTCTCTTTTCCCCTTTGTTACAGTGCTTGAAATGCAGATCTGTATTGATAATCCTTAAATATTCTCTACACACTTTTGTTGCATTTCAGCATAAACCACGTAATACACATCCTGTTCACACCTTGTTTTTCGCTTCATGCTATAGCCAACTAGAAAATAAGATTAAAGTTGTTTAAGATAAATCTTTGAGACTGATTAGATATTTTAGATAAACTATTTTCTGATATAAAATTAACAGCATTTTATCAACAGCACTGAATAAACTAATTTAAAGGATCAAAAACGCTAGGCTGTATAAACTGTCCTATATTTCACACCATTTTACTAAAAAAAAGGAACATTTCTTAAAATTGTGATATCTACAGTAAATAACATTATCTGAACCCTTTCTACAACATGGCAGGAAAACAAGGAAATCACTTCCTATTTTATTATCAACTTTTACAAGCTTATCCTATCAACATGTTAACAAAAAGGGTATATATATATATATATATATATATATATATATACACGGGTATATATATATATATATATATATATATTTGTTAACATGTTGATAAAAGTTTATAATAAAATAAATGTATATATATATATATATATATATATATATATATATATATATATATATATATATTAGTGCTGTCAGTCGGTTTAAAAAAATCAACTAATTAATCACACGTTTTTTTTCTGTAATTAATCGCGATTAAAAACATTGGAGTTTTTTAAAAAAAATATTTTTATATTGTAATAATTTCACAGTTTATACATTAATTTGGAAATTTCACCATTTCCAAATTATTTTAGATACAAAAGACAGTATATTTTAAATATTTGTTTAAATTGCATTTATATCTAAATGAAGGCCAGTATCACTGATACTAATACTGATACTGATGTCTCTATGAATTTTTTTTTTAAACATTAATTATAGACATTCAACATTACAGTGTAACTGAAAGCTATCAATGTCAACATATTAGGCTTTAAAAAATAACTTTTTGTTTAAGTAAACAATCTTCACATAAACCCATTATAATGAATATCATATTTACCTGTCTAACAGAAATTGACTAAAGTTAAACACTTTACAGTCTTCACTGCATAAATTGTAAATGAAATATAGAATAATCCTTAATAAAGCTACAATTTCTTTGTTACCTTTGTTCTTTGACAATAATGACAGCGTTAACAGCGACTGGTCTATTAGGCTGCTGTGACTTTAAGAGCTGCCGCTGCCGGACATGACGCGGTTTTGACGCGCATCTCATCTTCTCACAACTCTTTTTAAGGTCATTTAAGATATTATTTAATTAATTTAAGACTGCTCTTATGAGGATACTCGACAAAACGGGCATTTTGGCATAATTTTGTGCATTATTGTTTGTTCAAGCACGAACCAGAACTTGATACAGGCGCGCGTCTTTCTGCAAACAGGAGTGGTGTGTGTGACATTCACAGACAGCGCGTTCTCGTTTGTCTTGTGCCGCTTTAATGGTTTAAAAGCATTTGCGTGAATAAGAGCGTGATCATAATATATATATATATATATATATATATATATATATATATATATATAGGTCACATTAAAACCCTGTTAAACAACCATTCAAACAATTTTATCTGTTCTGGCTTAGTTTACCCTTAACAGTGTTTCAGATCCCACATTCAGATCCTATATAAAATAATACTTTGACCTTCTGACCATCAAAATGGCTGTGATGCAGCATTTTAAATAAACAACTTTTCTTTAGCTGCCTTAAGCACTGCTGCTTCCTTCAAGAAAAGCAAATCTACTTTAGCAATGTCACGGGCAACCCACACTCACCTTTGCACAAAACCACACCATGACAAACTTAATTCATTTCCAAAGCTAACAGGATTCCCTAATTTGAGCATTCTGTACCGTGGCTTCGCACAGTGTTTTAAACTGAATGAACCAGAATAGAAGTGTTCAGCGCCATCGTAGTCAGTTTAGTGACTTTTGTTCAGAGCATTTCCTTGCCTCGGGTTGTTAGAGAAATGGCGCCAAAATATGACAGGTGCCAGTGTCACTATGGTTACCAGTCACATCTATTTCAGTCCCGTGAGCTAAACCTGACAGTGTTGATCCATGCGTTTGCACGCCACTCTGGAGAATCTGCAACTCTACAGTTCATCGCCTTAGCATGACAAAACTCACACCTCAGTCGAAATTTAGAACACCTAACTTTCCCACTGGGGATAACACTCTGAATCTGCAATGGACCTTTGAGCTTGGGTTAGATGTGCTGCATCGGCCCACGGCAGCCGGTGTAAGTGTCAGACCGCAGCTGAATAAATACTTATTAATCTATACAGAAAATGAAATGGAACATCTTTATTCAAAGTCTTTACGCTGGAGGTCAAACCACAGAGACATGCTTATTAGAAATGATTCTTATCATTGGAGACTGGACTACGAGGACATCAAAAGGGCTGTTTCAGCATGCATGGGAGTTGGATATGACTTTAACTGACTGCCTGATCAGTGTATTTGAAATTCTGCAAAGTTGATGTGGAGCTTTTCAACATTTATTATGTTGAAACTTCTCTCTCAGGCCAAACATTATTTTGCTGGTCATGTTATGCCTGCGGGAATGTTGCAGTGACTCAAAAATAATGACTGAAAGGTCTTTATTTGGGTCTATGGGCAGGTGCATAAACAGTACCAGTCAGGACCATTTGGACTTGACTAAATTCTTTTAGTTCAAAGAGTTGGTGACCAGCAACCCACATTCTTCAAAATATCTTATTTTGTGTTTAGCAGAAGAAAGAAATTCATTCAGGTTTGAAACAACTTGAGAGTAAGTAAATGATAACAATTTTCATTTTTGGGTGAACTATTCCTTTAATGTTAATACATTTATTATTGTTATCTTCCTACAGATCCATCTGAATTTTTAATTTCATGTCATTATTTAAGTATTTAATTTAATATTGTCCATTTTGTACATTTACATTATATATATATATATATATATATATATATAAAAGAAGATACTGTTTATCTTATTTTAACTGAGGGGAAATAAAATTCTGCTCAGGGCCCCATAGAAGCTTGGGACGGCCCTGAGTCCATGATAGAGATGAAAATAAAAACCAAGGGCACTTGGCAAGAGCTGTACAGGCTCCGCCCTCTTCTGAAAAGGGGGGGTGGGGAGCAGCAGCTCATTTGCATTTAAAGATACATGCACGAAAACAGCATGTTTTTCCTTCCACTCAAAAATGAAATTAGTTGTGTGGTGAAGTATAAATGTTGTATGAATTAGTTTGGTATGATCGTAAAGTGAAGAAAAAGAAACCAACAGGTGTCTAGCGTACGAGTATCATTATAAAAGAAGTACAGTATAAATACTGTATTAGAATAGACGACTAATACAAATAGATGAATAGATGAATCCAAGGTGACTTAAAAAAAATGAGAAAGTGTACTATATCTTTCTTTCATTTGAGTATTATATGTGTGCCTTTGTGTGGTGAAGGTGAATGAACTGAAGCACTCATTATCTCCGCAGTACTCCATACAGTGTTGAACAATATAGCACCTGCTTCATTGCCTTGGCCATTACTCATACATATAAAAAGTACAGGAGTGTAATACAGCTCTCACTTGTAAAACTAGATTAAATATGTACTAAAACACCCATGAGTCAGTCATTCAGCATTAGAGCGAATGCAATCCTGCATAACCATTTTTAACATGCATAAAATTACGCAAAATAACATCCATAAATCTTAATCCAGAAAGAGAGAGATAGAAAAAAACCCTCTGGATTCTGTCTAGTTTTTCCATCAAGCTTCACGCATATACAAGCCAACTTGTGAGTGACAGAATATCATGAACACCGGTGGTGTTTTTCAACCCCTCTGACAGGATCCATGGTAACGGTATAACCGTAATAATGCCATTCTTCATACCTGACAATGCCGCTCAGAGTGAGCACGCCACACCGGTCGTTCATCACCCCGCCTGGACTGGACAGAGGGCCGTCTGCTGTAGCCACAAGGCTGTCGCAAACAAGTTTAAGATGCAGACAAACAACTCATGATGCATTTCAGAGGCTCCCTGCATGATTAAAACAGTGGTGATGAATATTAATGCAGAATCAGTATGAAATATTCATATTATCAGTATCTGTCAAACATGGTGGTTCATGTTTGCTCGCTAATAAGTGAGTTCATCAATTTCTGAATAAACAGATTTGGCATTGAAAATGTTCTACTAAAAAATACAGAAGCTGAACATGATATTTTTTCAAGAAGATATGAAGACTGAAAGCTCCCTGTACAACTGAACTGAGGTCAGCTGCAATATTAGATCCGCTGTGTTTGGGGACTTGCCTAACAGGATTAAGATCTGATCCGTGAAAAGAATAGGTGCCCAAGTCAAAGAGTCTTTAGAGACAGAAGTGAAGCTCAGTTTTTACTCTTTGCACCGTTTTCATTATGCAAAAGAATGATTTCAGCAGCTAGGTTAGAGAATGACATCGAGATCAGTGTTGCCTAAATGTAGTTATCCCTCCGAATGATAAAAGTGAGGTTTAGAAACTCTCAATGGACCTTGTTTTGCTTTATTTTCCTTTTTCTCTGTGCTTTTACCTGGGAGCCCCGCAGAAGCCAGGAGTGGGACTGATGAGCTACTGCCCAATTTAGGAGGCACACGATGGGGCCAAAATAGTCTTCAGACAGGTCCTGGAGGCATTCATTAAAGTCCACACTGCCAAACCCAGAGAGAAAGAAAGAAAAAACCCTGCTGAATATCTCTCTTACGAGTGCCTGTTCGTAACTTTCGCTGATCTGTATAATTAGATCTTTCCATTTTTCTGCTCGGTCTCTCTGATGAATAAATATTTTGTCTGTGCATATTGAAAGGTGTCAAAACATGGATTACACTGGAGCTATAAAAAAAACACCACATGGAGATGACCCATCATAGAAATGGCGGAAATTCTGTGAATAATTCATGCAGGTTTCAAGAGAATGGAGTCGGCATAGATTTGAAGGCCTTACACATGTATGACTATTGAGAATCAGAGCACATGAAGTTCATTGGGAGGTTTATTAAAAGGTGGTGGAGAATTTAATGGGACTCACATTAGATGTGGTGAAGGAGGTCATAAAGAACACAGCGCTTGGCAGGGAACAATATGTGGGAAATGAAGAGGTAAGAGTAAAGGCTGACTCAGGTTTGGCATTCATGTTGACAGTGTAGGAAATGAATCACTTACTTTCTTATAATGACTGTGAGGTGAGAAAAAAACCTGAACTGAAAGAACTTTTAACATGATTGAACAATCATCAATGGTTTTGTTGGGGGTTTGAGAGACCCAATGTAGGATATGGGCTTGAGGTATGGACCCTACATGGGTTTGTCCATGGGTTCAATGTTCCAGTATGGGCTAATTCAGATAGGGTTGACATGGAACCCGTAGACAAAACCATTTAGGGCCCATACTGGGGTTAATTTATACAGGGCCAACATGGAACCCATGGACAAACCCATGTAGGTCCCAAACCTCAAGCTCATATCGAGCCCACATTCACTGTAAAAAAATATTTTTATGATTTATCATAACATTTTTTCTTTTGTCAAATCAACTTAGATACTTAATGTAGTTCAGATAACATAATAATTTGAGTTTCTTTTAATTAAACCAATCGTCAGCATTGTATTATCTCAAATTTTTAATTTCAGTGAACTCAAAATGTTAAGGTAACCTGGTAACTTACTTTTTAAAGTTAAACCAACAATTCTTATGTTAATTTTAATTGAATTATTTAGCTTAGAGCCCACAACAGGTCAACTGGACCATGCAAAATAGCAAAACCCTGACCCCTTGGTAGCTTCATGTGTCTTCCTGCCCAAGTGGGCGGCAGGGTGGAGGTAAAGGAAGAAAACCCTAGAATCGTACTTCTAATGGGCTCAAATAGTTGGCCAACTAATGCAAAACAAGACGAGAAGTTTAGCATGCAACTCTTCCAGACTCTCATTCTTCACTTTCTCAGGCGGAGAAGACACTGCCAAGGTACATTGCCTTTTGTGAAGCTGAATAACAATTAATTTCTCATCACAACACATTATGAAAAATTGCAAACAACTGACAGATTGAGTAAATGGTTCTTTGTTTGTGTTAAAACGTGTTGGCGGCAAATCATAACTTATGTCAAAACAGCTTGAGCAACTGTAAGTCGAAGAACTGCGTAATTACCGTTCCATCCAATTTAATGCATGCGCCTTCTTAAATGTCATTAAAACACAGTAAAGTGAGGGGGAAAGTAACAGGAAGGGAAAAATGAGGGAGAGAAAGCACATTAAAAAACAAAATAAGAGTCAGAATCGTGAGACTTTTTTCCAAGAGTCAATCAAAACGTAAATTATAGTCTGGTCTAGCGCTAGCTTGATAAAAACACACAAAAAATCATTAAGGCCTGTTTTCTATCTCAACTTCATATAGACTGAAGACTTCACCCACTCAATCCGATCCATGTGATTTCATACTAAAGGTTTCCATTAAAACCAAATAGGGTTTTTACAGCCTGAGACCATTAGAAAGGCTTTTTCCACTTCCACAAATAACCCTTTATTCTCTAGTTCTATAGAAAATTATCTACAATGGCCACAGAAAGTATTTGTACACTTTAGGCACAGATTAAAATGCCAATTTCATTGCATTATATAAACTAAGTGCATGGCATCGGCAAACACAAAGCTAGAGCTTTTCTCAGAACTGACTTTTCTAAGCCATTTTTGCAATGATTTTTCATTGTAAAATAGAGTAACCACATGTGTAGTTCATAACATCAACACATGAACATGTTTCTCTATGACAACTGCAAAGGGTCCAAATACTTTTTTGACTTATGTCTAAGTATGAAGTATATCTACAATTAAAAACATATAAAAGCTCTGATTACCTCACACAGACTCACTTAAAATGTTAGAAACTGTTCAGCCTTTTATGTTCAAAACAGACAATGATGGAGAGACTCAAGAAGAAGTGACAACATGTAGAATGCAACAGGGCGTTTCTGAAGGGTTAGTTGATTAATTTATTTAGCTGGTGTGGAGTTAACTATCTTAAAGTCATTGAATAGCATATTCTGTCATGATAATCTATAAATTGCTTTTGTGGGAACTGTCCTACAGAGCCAAAGAATATATGCTGCATGAAGACAGAACAGGTATAGTTTAATTTAATCACGGTTATAACTTATGTTGTAACCTTGCTTTTATGACATGCTGTTGCATTTGTGTTATGTACTGTATTGCAATAACATGGCCTCACCCCCCTTGTTGCCTGTTCTAGGGGGCAGGTTTTGTGTAAATTTTAGGGTTAGTGATGTCACCATCCAGGGAAGAAGCTCGTTGTAGTCCCTACTAGACGTTTGTTGTAGTCCTTAAACAGAGAATTCTTTAAAAGAAAATATCTCCCTTTATTTTGAACTTTGAGCATCATAACTTTGCAGATGTTGTTTATGCTCTAACAGCAACATTACACAATAACTTAAGTTAAAAAAGTGAAATCATAATCAACCATTCCTTTAATATCTGCTAACACTTTGATAGTCCCCCAACAGACATTCTACTGACTATAAGTAACTTTGCAAGGACATGTCAACGTCTACTAACCCAAACCCTAACCTAACAGTCTACTAATACTCTAGAGTTAGTTGACATGTTGTTGCAAAGTTACTTATAGTTAATAGAATGTCTAAAGTGGACTATCGAAATAGTGTAACTGAAAGTTGTGCTTGTATCTTTCTTTAAAAAATTGATGCCATTTGGTTTGACATTGTTATATCATGAAGTGACATTATTGAAGCCTGTTTCAAAAATGTAAATATCAGTAAATAAAAAAAAAAAAATCCACTGAACAAGTGTACCAGTGTACAATCCATGTAATAATCCAGTGAGATTTTTGTATGCACAAGGACTCTGACAACAGCCGGTGCTCCACATGGAGATCTGGGGCCGTATTCACAAAACATCTTAAGGCTAAAAGTAGCTCCTAACTTGCCGATTTAGGAGAAACTCTTAAAAATAATGGCCGTGTCAGTCCTAATTTTAGGACTCCTACATTTTTGCTGTAAGAGTATTTCACAAAGCATTTTAGTGCTAAAACTAGCTCCTAAATCTGTAAAACATTAGGAGTAGTCAAAAGGACTCCTAAGTCACTAAGACAAAATCAAAAAGAGTCCTAAAATGATTGTTGCTGCCAATCCGCCTCAGCAATCCACCCAAAGACACTGTACACCATTAAGGCAATAACGATAGAGCTTTGGGTGCTGGGCCTTTTCTTCATAAATGCAATACATATTTTGATTTATAGATTTGAATCTACGATAAAATGCCATAAATAAATAAATAAAAATGCCTGATTACCTTTGGCAGTTGTTTTCACTAGTTCACACTTACAAATGATCAAATAAGAGTAAAAAAATATATACAGTATATAATAAGCGTATTTGGCGTGCTGTCCAAGGGGATCGAGGGTCTGAGCTTGGAATTTTGCCCAAATCCAGAGTTCTCCTTGTATCCCCAGCCAGCCGAGAGTGAGGAACGGGTTGACGGAGGGCTGCAGAAAACTGTCGAGATAACTATGCGAGTCGGCTCTCGTCTGTGTGTATATACCTCCACTCAAGCTGATTAGATAGACCGTTTGAATGTGCTCCTCCAAAACTTTGTTTATAAAACATAATTTGTCACTTGAATTCTGCAATCTCTCGAGATGCAAACATGTAAGAGGCGGACAATTAGCTGAACATATACTAGTTTAATTAGTGACACTTAGCCTACATTTTAAAACCTTTAATTGAATATGGCACCATTTTTATTTGAAAACCTTTATTTGTATATGGCAACATGATACCTCATTCTACTATATCTCTATGATTAAATCGCTGACAGAGACTCCTCCCCATCAGCCAATCACTGTAGGCATAGTCCATAGCAACGAGGTCAACCCCGCCCTTACTCTTAGCTTAAGGCTTCTCTCTATTCCTTAGTAAAAGTTGGTCTCAGCAGCTTTGTGAATAGGTTTTAAGAGAAAACTCTTAGCTAAGAACTTTTACTGCCATTTAGGAGAACTCTTAGTGGTAAGATTAAATGTTTTGTGAATACGGCCCCTGATCTCACCATCATCGAGTCTGTCTGTGATTACATGAAGAAACAGAAAAAAATCTGGAAGAACTGCGGCACCATCTCCAAGACTCTTTAAGAAACCGACCCGCAAAGCTACCTGAAAAACAATGCACAAGTGTACCTAGGACAAAAGCAGGTTTAAATGCAAGTGGTGGTCAAAATCTATTTATGACATTATTTTGAAAGCATCCTCACTTTTTTACAAAAGTGCCTAAAACTTTTCACAGTACTGTAGCTTTGCAGGTAGGTTTCTTCAAGCATCTTGGAGATGTTGCCGCAGTTCTTCTGGATTTAGTCTGTCTCAGTTTTTTCTGTTTCTTCATGTAATCACAGACAGACTCGATGATGGTGAGATCAGATCATACCGGCTGTTGTCAGACTCCTTGTGTATACAAAAATATCACTGGATTATTTATCAATGGTAAAAGGAATGTTTGGAAATGTAAACTGATATTTCCTACTGCACACTACAGCAAAAGATATAAATAACTGGCTTAAAACCATTATTTTCTTTGGTGAAAATACTAATGTGCCTAAGACTTTTGCACAGTACTGTACATTCACAGCAACAAAAGATAAAGCAGAAATTACAAGAAATAAAGTTGCAATTGTAAGTTTAAAGTCACAATTGAGAGATATAAAATTGCATTATGGAGAAATAAAAATGCAATTGTGAGATAAATTTAGAGTTATGAAACAAAGCCACAATAAGGAGAAATAAGGTTGTAACTGCAAGACAGATTACAAGAAAAATGCATAATTGTAAGATATAAAGTCACACTGTGAGAGTCATAAAAAGCCATAATTGCAAGATAATCACATTGCAAGATGTGAGTCAAAATTAGGAGGAAAACTTAACAGTTGAATTTACTAAATGAAACCAGTTCATTAATATTACTTAAAGCAAATTGTACTTAATTAATTGTACTTAATGGGAAAAAAAGTTATGAACTGAATAACTGATTATATTAAGCAGAACTCAAACCGAATTCTAGTTCCCAGCATGCTTTGCTTCTGACTGTTAAAGGAGAGTAAATGTTAAAATGATGTGTTATTTTGTGCTTTAGCTCATGGTGATCTGTTCGTGTTTAATGTTCTGTTATGTCTGAATTTTGGGGGTTACCATTGTGTTGAAGACAGCCTGTGGTTAGATCGATGTTTGGTTGAGTAACATTAAGACTATATGTTGTTTTATTAAAAAGGCAATGGCTTTGCACGTCAGTACAGGTGTGCTTGTACTATTGCTAACTAGCAGCTGACAGTCAACTTTTGAGTAAATGAAGATTGATTGTATGCAATTGAATTAAGTTTTAGCTACACAGGATTAACAAGTGGATTTTTTGTTTAATTTGGGTTGGGTTGGGTTTTACAGTGCAAGATTTAAAGCCACATTGTGAGATATAAAGTAAGAATGCAACTGTCACACTTCGCAAACAAAGTCATATTGCGATATACAAAAAGCCACAGTTATGAGAAAAAGTTACAATTGTTTGATAATTTACCTTTTTAATATACATTCTTACATTTTAAGTCTGATCTGAGGAACCCACGACAAGGCATTAACACCTTTAAATCTCTAAAGAACCATATAGCTAACCTCAAAATCTCTATACAGACATATATACACACACACACATATATATATATATGGCTGCAATATAACAAAGTGAAAAATTTAAGGGGGTCTGAATACGTTCTGTACCCACTGTATATATATATATATATATATATATATATATATATATATTATTGTTGGCTCTAAAGTACTGAACATTTTTTTTTTTTCCCCAGAGTACACTATAATTTGCTACGTGGTCATTTGAAGTGTCTAGACTGAGATTCCGTGTAAGTGTGTGTTTGAAGAACAGAGGCGGGTGGTTTGAGTACGTATGTGAGCCAGAAAAAAAACATTCATATTCCCGACCGCATCTCCTCTCCCTCCCATTCATCAGCGACGGGACAGATGCAGCACACAACATGCAATTAAAGCCTGCATAAGAGAGGAGGATCAGTACTTCCAGCAACCTTATGACCATCTGCACGACGGCCCACCTCTCCCTCCACCCTGATCGTTTACATTGGCTATCGACAAAAACACACACGCGCGCACACTTCAGACTGGATTTGATTGTCATTCAGCATCGCCCGTCCTACATACAGCTCTGTTTGTGTCTCCTTCCTTTAATCTGATAAATTTCACCTTGATGTGAGACGGGAATAGACGTGAGGTATGATTCAATTTATTGACCGATGCATGATGGGTATGGGTGTGTGTGCGTATAGCCCATCTGTAGCAGGGCACAGAGTTAGATCTCCATCTAAAACCTTTCAGCTTCTTTCCTCAGCTAAAGACAGCTGCATCCTAGAGCCGCCCAAAATAACCTCGACCATGCCAATCAACTACAGAGAGCTCGTACACACACTCACACGAAGGCTTTGGGCTCCTGAGATTCTGCTATGAGTGCCCTAATGTGCCAAAGCTTCTCTTTGTCAATGTTTGACATGTGTCCTCCTCCTCTCCTCTAACATCTTTGAAGTTTAACTCCATGTTGTCTTTTGAATATCAGCTCTTCCCACCTTTTTCGTCCATTTTCTGTTTATTTCCACCCTAATCGTTAGCTCATGGTCAGAATCGCATAAAAGCATCACAAGGTTGTAGAGGAACAGATTATGGATAATTTGGGTAATCTTGATAATGCATTCTGATGAGTACTTTTCTTACTATATATTCTTGCTGGATTGTCATGATGATTTCAGATCACATGATCTTAAAGGTTGAGCATAAACAACATCTGCAAACTTACAATGCTCAAAGTTCAATGCAAAGGGAGGTATTTTCTTTTACTGAAATCGCTTTTTGAGGACTACAACAAATGGCTAGTAGGGACTACAACAAGCTTCTTCCCGGGTAAACCCCGCACCCGGGAGGGGGTGAGTCCATAGCATGTTGGGCTGCTTTAGAGAAGAGGAAGAGCTGTTGTAGTAGAGTGTTGTATAAGGTCATTTTACACCGGACTGCTTCACAAACAAGGGTCAATTCAACGCTGGATTTGCACAAAAGATTAACATGACGGCACATGCTAGTCGATGAGTTGAATCAACTCCACAGCAACTACATAAATGTATCCACTAACCATTCAGAAACATCCAGAAACATTCTAAAAGTTGTAACTTCTTCCTGAGTCTCTCCATCAGTGTCTGACTCCGGTTTGAACAATGTAAGGCTGAACACCGTTACTGACAATCATCATTTTGGCTGTGTGAGATTCTCCAGCTTTGTTGTTTTTGAGCAACGAAGCGTGAGCTGTTAAAGCTTCGGCCTCTTCTGGAAAGGGAGCTGGGAGCAGCAGATCATTTGCATTTAAAGGGACACACACAAAAACAGCATGTTTTTGCTCACATCCAAATAGGGGCAAATTTGACATGCTATAACAAATGATCTGTGGGGTATTTTGAGCTGAACCTTCGCCCGACACATTCAGGGGACACCAGAGACTTATATTACATTTTGTGAAAAGGGGCATAATAGATCACCTTTAAGGTGCTGATGTCACTAAGGGGTTTGAGGCAATTATCAAAATGTTTGATAATTTAATTTTAAATCATAGGATTTCTATAAGGTTGTTAAGGACATAAATGTATCATGAAAACAATATTTTAAACTTTAAACTGTGATGCATTCATGCAATAAAATATGGACTGAAATGTAAAACTACATTTGATTACAAATGTATGATTTTTTTAATAATTTTCAGTTTCCTAGTCACATGCGCATGTTTTGGTTATTCTGGGACCATTGTCTATGCATTTCAGATAAAGAAAATACACATCTAAAAACACTTTCAGATTACAACGTCAGGCAATAAACAGACTTTTTTTCTTCTACTTTTCCTCACTTGTCACTTTGATGCTTATGCAAATGTCTACAAAAACAACATTTCTCGCAACAAATTTCCAGTATGAATCACAATTGG
>CM074454.1:6773645-6823645 GCA_037101425.1 Elopichthys bambusa | reverse complement strand
TGTGTGTGTGGCGTGTGTTTGGCAGAGAGGGTAATTGCATTGACAACAGCCAAGCTCTGTCTGGCCCTTATCTCTCACTGTCTGCATAACGTGTGGAGTGTGTCACTCTCCATCATCATACTCAATCTCTTACACACATACACACACCAATCTATCCCTTCATCACCAGCTTAAAGCTAGCATGAAGCTACAGCATGACGTCAACGGACAACAAGTAACAAAACGGGTCCTTTCAAAATCCCTTTCTACCCGTATCTTTCCATTTCACATCATCAGAAACCTTCTCCCTCCACCTTAAATACCTTCAAAAACAGGAAGTCTTGTTAGCCGTATGTGCTAATTGACTGTCAAATTAGCTTTCCCCTCTCTCCCTCCTACTTTACTTTTTTCCTGCTCTATCTCTTCAGATAAATTTCCCCCCGATTTTACGTTCATCACTCATTTGTAAACGCGACTTACCGTGCTGCCATGGCGTCAGACACAATACGAACTAGAATGGTAGTTTTGCAAATAAGACTGGAAGGAGGTGATAACTAGCTTTTAGCTAAGCTGATTTTTCTGTAGAGTAGCTTAGCTCACTTTGAGTAACTTGCCCAACATTTAATCGCTCTATAGTCTCAATTCTGTTTCTGGTCTTTTCTTTCTTCTTAGGGATTTCAAAATAAACATTTGAGACCAAGTTGATTTTCCTGAGTTATGAAATAACTTTAAAAATGGTCAAACTCTCTATCCATAACCATCTATCTATCTATGTACTTATCTACCTACCCATCCATCTATCTATGCATCTATTTATCCATCTACCTATCTAACCATTTAACCATGTGTCTACCTATCTATATATTGATCTATTTAACTTTCTATATATCCATCCACCCATTTATCCACCATCTATGTACCCATCCATCCATCTACCATCAACCATCAATAAGTTCATATACTTATCCATCTATCATCTTTCTACCCAGCTATTTACCCATCTACCATCTGTCAACCCATGTATACCGAATATCCATCTATCTACCATCTATCCATCCAACTACTCATCCATCCACAATCTACCTCAAACTATCCATCCATCCATCCATCATCTATCTCAAACTATCTATCTATCTATCTACTCATCTACCTATCTATGTCTATACATCTATAACCCATCCATCAGGATTGTCCCTTAATATCCTAGACTTCCTGTTGTCTTTGTATGTCTTTATGACTGGTTGTGCAGCAGAATAAAACTCCACGAGGAGCAAGTCAGTCCATTAGTCATCTGTTGACACCATGCCTTAAGACTCCTTGTGGTCTCAGAAACAGCACTGTTGTGATCATTACTGAATGCTGTTAAATTCAGTCTGTATGAGACACAGACCTCAGAGGAAGCTCCGGGTCCTTCGGCAGAACTCCTATTCTTGTAAAGAGACCCCAGGCAGCCCTGTGGGGCTCCCGCCTCAGCTCAAAGGGACCAAAACAGCTTGAGAGTCCACATATCTGAGCAGACGCATATCATGTGCTCACAATGGATAGAAGAAAAATTAGATTGGAACTGGGAAACAGGATTTGAGATGATGGAACGCAAGTGGGGAGGAAAATATTAAAGGAAGAATGGTCAGTTCAATATAAGCTAAGGCGAGCACAAAAAGAAAAGGATTCAATCTCAGAATGTGTCATATAATAGAGGGCTTGTTGCATTGAAACTGAAACCTGACCACTCTTATCCTCTTCTGTTTAAACTCAATCCCTCGCTTTGCCTCGCACATGTCCTGCACAGCCGCCGCTATCAAGTGTTTCCAGGAAGCGATTAGTTTCGATCCACTGAGAGATCTGGAACGATGCGACAGCACAGCAACAAAGGAAACTTTATTCAGTGAAGCTCAGGATGAGTTATATCCGTCTTTGTTGTCAGAAAGAGCAGAGTGCTTTCATTCCACGCTACTCGTGATGTCTATCTCCAGGAAGAAAAGAAACAGGACGGCTTTTGTCACAAATATGATTATTTTCTCCATCAGAGTTTATGCTGACACAAATTTTGAAGTATTCAGCTTAATTTGCACCCTCTGTTTCATCTAGATACAAAAATAGGATGGATTCGGGTGAAGCCAGCAGAACATTTGAATGTGCAAGAAATAAGGCTTGCATATTTTGTTTGGTTACTGTGACTTGGTGAACATCTAAGATCCAAGGTGCTCCGATCACAAGTGGTCACCCATCACGATTTTTTTTAGCAGATTTTTCAGTTAGTTGTATTTAGTGAACATTGGAAGTGCTTCATATGATCTGTGACCCATCTTCCGATTGGATGGTTATCAAAGTTGCATAGAACCAAATTGTTCTTTTAGTATAGTGTTTGATTGAAAGATGAGTAGGTGGCCCTATGATGGATTAATGGTTACAGTACAAATGCAAATTGGTCACATGCGTTTGGTTTGATTAATTTTATCCTGGTTTGGACCCCATTTACACATGTATTTTATGTTTTCCGCTCGAAACCGATCTTAATTTCAGGTGTAAACAAGGTCTAATGGAATTAGATGCAGCTGGTGACAGCCCTCCCCACAAACCCACACCTGTCCAAGTCAACGAGATGTATTGTGGGATTGCTGATGGATTTAAAAGTGGATGGGCGCGTCAGGACACCTGGCTGTCTTGATGGGATTGAAATGATGTGCATGCTGATTCTGAGAGGCAGTTTTATGAGCGGACCAGGTACTGCAGACTCCTCAGTGAATTATTAGCCTATTCTCTCATTTTATATTCCTCCTTCCCTTTTTCTTGCTCTCTCCATCTCTGTTAGAGCTCTTTGTCAGTCTCCGTGAGTGGCAGAAGCCTTTATCTCACCCTTAGGGCAGAGTGACAGACAGAGTTTTGTTTCTGAGAGCAAACAAACATCATAATCGTCCTCCCACACATTGAATCCTTTTTCATAAAAACCTCTGGAAAATCAGAAATTATAGGCCATCAAAGTAACAATGCCGGCAGAGGTAAACATGTCAGTTCCTCTGGACAAATGCATAGTCTGAGAACTTTTTTTTTTTTTTTATTCAAAAACTTTCAGCACATAACTATGATTACAAGGCCAAACAAATTACACACGTATCAGTAGAAAATGTAACCTTTAAAAGCAGGAGTGTATATATCAAAGGCAGAATTTCAGATTTGTTCAGTGATATCTGGCACAGACTGAATCTAAACAGCCAAAAACACATACGATTTTGACATGCAATTATTTGCACAATTATTTGATTAATTAATATGTGGATCATGTAATTAATGTGATTAAATGCACTACATACCACTAGATATTCATAGATGTTGAGTGGATTCATTTACTTATGCGACCCCTTTTCAGCAGCTATAAACAAACTCAATTATGTATTAAGTGAAATATAAATGGACAGAACAAAAACAAAATTCTCAACTTTTTGTATATTATGCCTAGTAGAAGAGTGTCATCCAATCAAAATTTACTAAAATGGCTGTCTATCATAACTTAAAGGATTAGTTCACTTCAGAATTAACATTTCCTAATAATTTACTTACCCCCATGTCATCCAAGATGTTTATGTCTTTTTTCTTTGCTCAGTCAAAAAGAAATTAAGGTTTTTGAGGAAAACATTCCAGGATTTTTCTCCATATAGTGGACTTCAACAGTTACCAACGGGTTGAAGCTCCAAAGACCTTTCCAATGTGATTACGAAATGCGTGGCGCATTGCAGAGCTGGTGCAAGATGGTTAAAGTAGACCAGAAAATGACCAAACGTTTCTCTAGACAAGACCCTTATTCCTCGGCTGGGATCATGTAGAGCCCTTTGAAGCTGGATTGAAACTGCAAATTGGACCTTCAACCCATTGGTAACTGTTGAAGTACACTATATGGAGAAAAATCCTGGAATGTTTTCCTCAAAAACCTTAATTTCTTTTCAACTGAAGAAAGAAAGACAAACATCTTGGATGACATGGGGGTGAGTAAAGTATCAGGACATTTTAATTCTGAAGTGAACTAATCCTTTAAACCCTGAAAAACAACCGTTTTTCCCTCGACACAAAGATTCAAAATGGCTAATAAGTGTTTAGAGTATTTGCAATAATGGTAGTTGCTTTATATATCGAATTCTCCATTAGAGTTGTTATTTATTCATGGGGGTAATCTCAGTGTGAATGGCCGTGCCAGCATTCATTCTTTTTCAAATGAGCCTCATAAAGCATCATGCCAACAGCTGTCCCTAAAACACTAAAACCTGCCTCACATGTCAGGAACTCATCGACCCCTGAATTCCAGGACCCTCCCAAAACACTATCCCTTGGGATAGAGGCACGTGTTGATATGTGTGTGTATTTGTCCCTTGGGTCAGTGAAAAGAAACATTTGAGATTTATAGAAAGGAGGTGTTGAAGAACGCAGGTGTCAAGGGAGCAGTCAAAACCTTGGGTGAAACAATGTTGAATGTGAGCAGGGTCACATGATCCTTCTGAAATCATTCTAATATGCTGATTTGCTGCTTAACAAACATCTCTTCTTATTATCAGTGTTGAAAACACTTGTTCTGCCTAATATTTTTGAGGAAACCATGATACACTTCCATAAATACTGTATAAACTAACATCAAAACAGACCATTAACATAAATAAATTAATAGTAGTGTTAGAAAATATAAATTTTAAAACATCTAGTTAGGGATTTTATCCATTTAGACATTTCCCAAGGTAACGGTGTTGCAAAAATTATAGAAAGTCTTCATAAAATGAGCAGAAAATCAAACCGCTCATACATATTTACAGTAGTTTGACCTTCAAAAGTTGACAAACAACATTTTCTAAAGCACTTCCTTTCACTAAACATTTGTTCCCTTTTTTAACCTTATTAGTGGGAGCTTCCAAACAAGCTTTCTTTTTTTCACTCATATGAATTTTCAGTTGCAGTTATGAGTTTCATTATTGTACAATATGCACATTACTAATGGATTTCTGTATGTAATTAAATAAATCAAGTAAAGTTTTTTTGTTTATGTTTTTGTACTGCTGTTGCTGAAGTGTTTAGTCTTGAGCTTACAGCTTTGCTAGAACATTCTGGTGTGGTACACAACTTCAATAAACTATTAACGTAGACAGCCTCAAAGACATACATGTAAGACGCTGCTTCCATTGTAAACAAAGTCAGGATAGTCATGGGTGAAAGGTGGGAGATAAATATGGGCCCAGATGCCTGAAAGTACCTAAGATGTACACAAATAAGTGGTGTACACAGGCCTTACAATCATTAATAGGGGAAAAAAACATCCTGCACATTTGTGACAGTGCCCATGTTTGTGTGCTGTCATTCATTCTGTGCTCTGATTGGCTGTGACAGCACATCAATGTGTCAGTCTATGACACCCATCAAATCACCACAACAAATCGAGTGCCGCATGCTTCCAACACTCTCACATACACACAAATGCAGCTGGTCTATACACTATTGATATTGATGCCTATTGACAGTAATCAACCTTTGACCCCACATCCCACCTCATTTCTCCAGCCCTTCATTTTCCACTCCTCCATCTCCATTCTTCTTGTTATCTCAGGGCTACAGACGCAGGTACAGATTGTGCATCGCTGATCAGTCACAGCCCACTTCCAGCAGGAAATACTGCCACTCTGCAGTGTGGATGCAAGTGTATTTAATCCATAACTAACCCTGGAGCCGTGTCTTAGCGGTTAGTGGTGCAAATGTAATGATAAGGTGTAAATCTGGCTCACAAATATAGGCCTTTTTATTCAGCTCTGGTGGTCAGACATCTAATATTGAATTAAAATCATTGTCAGATATGCTTTCACTCATTTTCTTACATTCAAATTGTCACGTTTTGGTCCGAAGATGATGAAGATAGATGAAGAATGTCAAAATAAAAGTGTATTTTTTTTTTTAAACAAAGTAAACTTAGGTAATCTACAGTGTGTTCTACACACAAACAACATCAGCCCAAGAACAAAAAGAACTGAAGGGCTTAAATACACAAGATAACAAACTGAATGCAAACAGGTGTGATTTAATTAATCACATAATGCATTACCATGGAAACTAACTAGTGGCGGGAAAATGAGAACAAAGGTAAACTAACTAGAGGACTAAGGCAGACAAAACAGGAACAGATCACAGTGAAAATGAAACCAAAACTGAGCATAATCGTTACACAAATCACTTTATGAACTATATAAAGTGATTTAAATCTACAGCAACAAAATTATTTCCCCTCTCTGAATGGAGTCTGTTGCTGATATCCGCTAATGTTCGCTGTTGGCAAAGACAAGAAATCCCTGTGTAGCCTTTATTGGAGAATATAAAAGGAAATCAACACCTTCTCCCAGATTAAACTTCAGTTATTGTGGAGTTGATTTGAAAAGATCTATCAAAGATGGTTTAATTACAAAAAAAAAAAAAAAAATTGGTAATACACCATCAGGGCAACTAACTGTAATACTAACATATTGTAGTATACTGAAATAAGCCCAAAGGTGTCTGTGTATGCTTTTGGGGCTAATATTACCCACAATCCCTTATGCGTTCAAAGAAGAGAGTTTGTGACTGATCCTTTTTTACTTTTTTTTTTTTTGTAGTAAAATGCATGAACTTAAATGTTAAGTAATGATTTTTTAAGGCACGTTTTAAGGTAAATTTTAAGGCACGTCCTGATTTTGCCAAGTTTGACGTGTTCCTGAGTCAATATATATTGTTGATCCTGGAACAACATTCCTTTCGAAAATTTAGTCCTAACCGTATCCCTACCCACAAACCTAGCCCTACCCATAAGTAATCTGTAAAATTAGAGAGAAATGATAGGTGAATAACCCTAACCCTGACAGCTAAGCCTAAACTTGACATAAACTATACATTGTAAACTCAAATAAGTTGGCAAAACTCAAAAAATTTAAGGTAATCAGTTACATCAATTTTTTTAAGTTAAGAAATTCAAAGTTTAAGTAAGCAGAATGGCAGATATAAATTTTGTACTCATACATTTTAATTACTCCTATCTTGAAATTTCTGAGTATTTTGAGTATACACTTAATTTTGGTATTTTTTCTTCCTTTGGAGTGTCATGGCAAAGCATGCTGGGAAATAGAAATCCCTCAGGTCAATTTAAGTTTGTCTAAAATTAAAAGAACCAAGTTTTTAAAACTCAAAACAATGAAACAATTATAATTAAAATGTGTCTGTTTCGTGAACTCAAAAGAAAAATAAGTTCTAAATACTCATAAAAGTTAATTTGATTGAACTAATTTGTTTAATGTGAGTTTGCCGTACTCAAACCAATTAATTATTTTGAGCGTTAGGGTTTACAGTGTAAGCTAGTCCCTCAAATCTGATTGGTTGAATGGAATGTTGTTCCACAATCAACAAAGATGTTGATCCAAGAACATGATGTACTTGGCAAAATCAGGTTCTGCATTTTGCAGATAATAAATTGAGATACATGCTAATGCATGTGGTCTTATATTTGGTGTGATAGTCTGGGTTGAACTGGTATGACAGGAAGTCACACAAAGGGATTTCATTTGCCAAATGTTAGCAACAAGCTTTGCAACAAAACTAAAACAATTACTTTACTTTTAACTAATTATGCCTATTTCTTGGCATATAGGATACATTTTTTTTCACAACTGATTACACATATTTATAAAACTAAACAAGCTAAAGGCTGCATGTCAAAACATTTAAAATTGAAACTTTGATTTTAATTTTTGTTAAGCAGCACCACAAATGCCCACTGTTTTCAGTTACTTTTTTTAATATTGAAATAAATAGATATCACATCTGAAAAGTAGCTTAACCACATGACTAATACTGATGTACTAATAATATTACTAATAAACAGTTTAGAAAATAATAATGGAATTCAATTCTGAATGGTGTACAATGGTGATAGTTTTGGTGAACATTATGCAAATTCCAAAGAAGCCCATGATCATAAATGTGGTACAGAATCATGATCTGGATCTCCTGTTTATGCTTAACAATGAATTTTCAAGTTTTGTTGCACACTCTTTTATAAAAAGGTCAACAAATCAAACCTATTCTAGTAGTTGTAGTAGTATGTGACACTACACTCTAAAAGCACTAAATAAGTGCTATACACACAATCACATTGACAGTAAAAGACAGAAAAGCAGGCAGCTAACGTCATAACGTGAAGGCTTTCTAAACATAGCAACAGCAGATGCTATTTCACAACTGTGACACACTAAACACATACACACACACGAGATTGCAGACACAGATGTTCACGGGTGTGAACTCTCACATCTCTGTGCCTGAAATGTCTCCCTCCAGGTGTGACCCAGCCTGGCAACATCTGGATTCCAATAACATCTAATTATACTCCCTATAAAGTGACCCTCCACCACACACACACTTGCTCTCGGTCTCATCAGTAATCTCAGACAGGGAACGGGAGAGAGACTGATACAAATGCTACTTCGGTGATGATAACACACAATTAATAGCTTTCTAACTCAGTCATTAATCACATATCGGCCGTTGGCCAATAAACAGAAACCATGCTCACACAAGCTGCTAATATTAGAATCGTGACAGTGCGGCTTTCAAGACGTCTGAACACACAGATGAGATAGTGAGCAGGAAGGATTACCTATATTTATCAAGGAAAGGAGATTTGAAGCCATTTCAACACTGATTTTTATATATATATATATATATATATATATATATATATATATAAAATGAGTTTGAGAGTGTATATAAATACCCTGAATGGACCTGAAGACGACTTCTGGCTCAAGGTTATCATGACATTGTCCCACTACAGGTGTTTGAGCCTAAAACAACTTCCCCTTTACACCTTTTTTAACTACACCTAAAACACATCTAGAAAACCTTACAAATGACTGATGGACTGAATATGTACAGTCCAAAGGTCACTTAACTAAACATTTTATTAAAATTAGACATTACAGCATTCATTTAACACTAAATTTAGGGGTTTTTATTGATATATAATTTAATAGAACTTTACTTTTTTTAAAAAAAACATAAAAAATTTTTTTTTTAAGAAATATAACAAAATATTAATATATATTAATATTAATTAAAATATTAAGTTTTATTTTGTTTGAGTTACAAAGGATGCCAAATGTAAGTAAAATTATAAAATAGGGAGATAAAAATAATAATATGCATGATTGTCAAATGTGTTGTGTGACATTGTAGGGTATTCAAAATGAATTAATTTAGTCAAGTGAGGAGAACTATTACAGTCATTCCCTTTTCAGTGTGCAGGGAGCAGTGAACACCGTGTAGGGACCCTGTGAATTGGAACGCAGCCCGCTCCTCATCAGGAGTGATGTCCTCAGCCTGTCGAGAGAGAGGAGTGGTGTATGGCTGTGCTTGAGTGTGAAGGTCACGGTGTGAGGGTGTGTTATTATCATTGGCACCAGAGACAGTTTCCATTACAAACAAGTGCTGCATTATGGGACAGACTACATAACAGAAGGCTCTATAGACCACTTTTGTGTTACGGAAACTACAAAAACCCTACGGCACTAACTATTGTTCCTGAGTCCATGACAGATTGTGATGTGTGAGTGTTTTCCATATTTCACTCTGACATAAAAAAAAGTAAATATACCCTTCGGTGTAGATAACAGATGGCCACCATGACTGTCCAGAGAGAAAAAAAGAGACAGACAAAGAGATGGAGAGACAGAGGACAAATCTCATTGCTCAGGTGAAAGAAAACATCAAAACTCCATCTAACATCTGTGGCCATCACCCTTCTAGAACGGAATGTGGGAGGAAGGAATCTGCGCAGGAAATGGGCATCATGTTGTGTGACAATTACTGGAAAGGTAGGATAACAATTGCAAATCTATGGACAAAGTTACGAATGCAATTTCTTAAAGGACCTTATGCCAATAAATCACTCTTTAAAGGGGTCCTATTATGCATTTTTTAGGTAATATTGTAATGTAATATTTTTAGGGTGTAAAGTTACAAAGCACAAAGTCACAACATATTCTCTATATCAGTGTGCACTGTTTCTAAAATCCCTGAAACGCCTCGATTGTAGTCTTAAGTTTTCTTCTGGGAACATACACGTCACAATATTCCTCATTCAAATAATTCCAGTCCAAGGGATGGATGGATGGATGGATGGATGGATGGATGGATCACAGCACATTGCGCTTTTTGGAAGGAGGGGCTTATTAGAGACCAAACAAACAGACTGGTGTTACTGACAGACTGGGAAAAGTAGTGCTGCAATGTGAAAAAATAATGTGTTTTTTGAATATTCAAGCACGAAAACCTACAAGACAAAACAACATAATAGTTCCTCTTCAAAGGCATCTTTCACCCAAAATTACATCATCATTTATTCATCCTCATGTCATTCCACAGAGATATATAATACCTGAAGAAAGTTATCCATCAGAATTCCCATTCATCCCAATGGTAGTTGGGATGCTAACCAGCTAAACCCCTCCATTTCAATCTAATATTACTTTCCCTCTTCCGTGAAACCCTTATATCTTGGGGCGAAAATATCTGAGATTCTATTTTTCCATAAAATGAAACTTGATTTAGTTCCAAGCTCCAAAAGGAGCAAAAACCACCATAAAAGTGGTCCATATGACTCATGTACTATATTTAGAGTGTTCTAAAGTCATATGAAGCTTTCAAATCAAATTTGATTTGACAAGTCCTTTAACCCAGGTGTCATCTTTTAAAACACACAATCTTAAAGAAGAGCAGCTCATTTTATCAGAATACTTGTGCAGTATAGTCTATTTCAGTGGTGGGGACTCTGGGGCTTTTTATGAAGTGCAGGAGGAACAGTAGGAAGTAATACATATAGGTTTCTGCGATTGAATTTTGATGATGTGTTTTCTAAGATGCTTCAAGCAATGGCCTGTGGGGGTAAAAGATATCCCACCCCATGAATAGTTGGTCACAGTGACGACGAAAACACAAAAAAGAGCTCTTGACATCTACAGTATTTGGCCAAAATTATGTGAACATAAACACTAGACCAATATGTGCTTGTGTGGAATATTTAATTTCAAAGCAGATGACATTAATAGGGAGTTGATACACGTGCTTTGGCCATCTAGTGTATCTCAGTACAACATAAATCAGGTCCTGCATGCATTATCAATGAATTATCTCCATCGACCTTTAGCTTCCATCAATATCCAAGCCCTCATTGACTATTTCTTGGAAGAGAGACATATTTTGTCAGTAAATTGATATCAATGTTTTATTAGTTGCTTTCTTGGCAATAAAGGTCACATTATTCTGTTTTGGATATGATATGATATGAGTGTAATAAGATCAGACATGTTTCTGAATGTATAATACATTACATGAAGACTTCATTGTACATCTTTCTTTCCAGTTTTACCATGTTTTCTGTGAGGGTTATATTTATGAACAGGGTTAGAGACAATGTTCGGGAATAATTTCATAATAGGCCTTGTAATATTTAGAGAATTAAGCCAAAGTATTACACGATTTAACCAGTAATATTTAAAATAAAAGTGTCAAAATGATAAAGTATAGCATCAATGACATTAAACTATTATTTTATTTTAGAATAAAATCAGTTATGTGAATTAAGTTAAACTAGTAATATTTTTTAAAAAAATAATAAATTAAGATAATAAAGTAGAAGCAAATAAAACAGGTATGAAAGCAACACAAAACATGTCATTTCAGATTGCACAAAAGAGGCAATTTCCTGGATGTCTGTCTGATTCAGTCTCCAGACTAAAAGAAGATTCCTACACAATTGCTCCAGTTTCCGGAAACTAATCATGACTTAGTGCTGATGTGCCTAGTTAGGACATAAACTAGCTGTAAACTCACTTCAAAAATAAGAGAGCAGTGCCAGATTTGTTTAAAGCTTTAAAGGGGGGCATGACCAAAAAAGTTTGACAATCACTGCCTTAATGAATGCACTCGAGTATAGCTGGAGTGTTGTGTTATTAAACCTAGATATCTTAGAAGACGCCTACGGTTGTGCAATTAAGGAGAAACTCAGTATCCGACTCAGTCCTCAAAAACACCTAGATGTGTCGGGATCACAGAGCAATTACTACAAGAGAGCACTGTCATTCTGTTTGCCATCGACTAATTGGAGAGGAATACAAAACACAAGCATTGAACACTAAACACATAAACACACACAGGAACGACACCAAATAAAGTCAACACTATAACAATTCAATCAGATTGACAGGCGCTTTCAATATTTTCTCCCCCTCCCTGGATTTCTGGAGCAGGAATTCTGATGGTTGGCTAATAGGCTGTCAGTATCTCAGTGAAGAGTGTGTATCATTTCCGCATGTGGTCTGATAAGTGCCCTGACGAGAAATAACTACCTTTTTTCTGCTTCATTTTTCGTCGTATCCTGTGTGATCCAGCTGAAGGCTCATTACCGCCCGGCACAGGTAAGCGGCGGCTACAGCAAATGATCTCCCCACGGCTCACACGTAACACTTAGATGTCACATTTAATCTTTCTGCTTATAGAGTCTTAGGGAAGGAGACCTGTGTGTATCAGACATCTGAGCCCTGACAGATATAAATACAGATAGAAATGGCTGTTTATAAGCATCAACAAAATGACCACATTTTCTCTCTGTATGGCAGTTCACGTTCGGGTTAGTATACACAAAAACAGACTAGTGTAGCATCAGCTCCAGGTTAAGTAAGAATATTCGTTATTTATATGAGAACTGTGTTGAAAGCACCAACACAGAATGTTTAAATGTGCGACTCTTTCATTCAATGACACAACAAATGAGTAAATTCAGATGCTGATATTTAATATTGTCTCATATTTGTCAAATATTAGTTCACAATGACTGATAAAGAAAATATAAATGTGAACAAGCACACGTTAGGTTTAACATTATTAAAGCACATTCTTATATATCCATCACACGTGGGCGATTTAATAACCACTTCAAGTTTCTTTGTTCAAAAATGTTTTACGTCAGTGATAGAGCAATTAATGCTTTGATTTGGACACATAATCATTTAAAGTGCTAATTAAACTATAAAACATCTGTTTCATTTGCATTCCTAATTTTAGAGTGAAATCTATTGTGAAGTATTTTAGGGTTGCATTTTTTAGATCAAATGATCCTACGCAAGTTATCAAAAGATGGTCTAAAAATATTCCCAAGAGACTGGTTTTGAAAACTACACTGTGCAAAAGATATTTAAAGACTCAGAGTTGGTTGTGTCAGTTTTTATGATGGCTAGATGGCTATAAAACTGAAACTTTTCTTCAGGATTACACACACACACACCACGGGTGTGTCAGGGATGAGGAGAGGTGCAGATCTATATTAAACAAACACAAAAAACAAAGACAATCCAGGAGCTGATGGCAATAATCCAAACAAGATGACAATGGAAACAGGAGATGCAACAGCTTTACAACAGATGTAAAGACAACAACCAACAACTACAGACTGAGGGTTTGTTTACACAACACTAAAAACATACTAAAAACAGAAAAGTTTTTCCTTTGCTTTTGTTCGGGTACAAATGACAATATTGTCAAAACGATCCCCGCTCACAAGGATTTGCAAAAATTACTAAAAATGCTGTATTATACTGCCAGGCCAGTAGCTGGCAATGTCACTTTGTAAAGAAACATTACGCGCCTATAGACTTTATGCTCCAGAAAAACAAGCCATCCTTAGAATTTTGTCTTTGAACTTCCGTTTTTGCGGTAGCCCTGTATATTTATATGGCATCGCTGTCGAAGCTGGTGAAGTGGATTTACTTATTGTAGAGTTAACAAAAGCTATCATGAGCATTGTAATGTTTGAAGCGAATGTCATAACAAATGTCAGTAGACCGGGAACATTTTAAAATGAGCAGTTCATTCATAAATTCGTAAGATCTTACCTTCATGCTGTGGAAATACAAACCGGAAGACAGAACACAACGAGCGCAACGCTGAAAAAGGGCGGAGCTACATACGATTTATAGACTGAACCAGTGCTATCTCATGACCAATTAATTCGTATTTTACGAGGTGGCTAATTCGTACGAATTCGAACTACCCCAGTGACGGGTGGGTTTAGGTGCGGGGTTAGGGGTAGGTCATTCGTTCAAATTCATACGAATTTGGCAACTCGTAAAATACGTATGATTTAGCAAAAAATTTACGAATCTGTACAAGTGAGGTCATACAAATATGTACGAATTAGCCACCTCGTAGAATACGTACGAATTGCAGTGAGATCGGGTTGGACTGAATATGTAATAAGCATGTGCATCACTGTTTATGTCATGGAGTCACAACCAGCACCCACCAACACATCGTCACCAAATCTACACGCTCCACTCGCTCGTTCACAGTCTCCCGAGTTTTAATCACCTGCACCTCATCATCAGAGACACTATAAAGACTCTCACTCCCTGCACTTCAGTGTCTGGTCTCGTCACACGTACCTAGACTCAGTACTTGCTACTTACCTGACTCTTCTCGATCTTCTTCCTCCCATCTTCCTTCGTCAGTCCTCCATTCCATCGTTGATTCCTTCGGTCATCCCATTCCTGCAAAGAGACATTCCTCCATTAGCTATTCAGCTAAGTGACTGCTTTAAAGTGCTTGTGCCTTTACTCACCTGCATTCTCCGTCTGCCAGTGTCCGTGCCTCTGTTAATAATAAACATCCTGTTTTACACTTCCCTGTCTGCCTCCGTCTGTGTCCTGACAGTTTACATGGAGATGATAACGGATTTGTTTTTAAAAACTTGCACTTTAAAACCTGATTTGTGTTTTCAGGCCGCCAAAACGCTGTCATCGTGTAAATGATATGTAAATGGATTGTAAAGTGTCCATGGTATTCACACTTCAGAATTATTAGGTCATCTGGGTACTTTTTACCTACTCTTTTTTTTTTTTTGACACTTTTTGCCTGCTCTTTTTTGAGTACTGTGAATTATAACATACTTCTTTTGTCACACAGGCTACTGTTTTTCACCCACTATAGTAGGGAAGTATGCGATATCAGATGCAGCCCATATCAAAGGTTACTGTTCTCCATAACCTACCTGCAAGTCGTAGTGCGAGGGGAATTGTCTCAAATACGCATACACACACACCCTGCAGAGACAGTCGTGACATTTGCTGTCCCTCTATGAAGCCTCGGAGCCCTGATAACAGATGGTGGCTGCCTGTGAGACAACCTCAATATCATGATTTCAGCTTACCTATACATACACACAACCTGAACACTTTACATTCCCCGGCACTGCAGGACATTAGATTGTACTCTGGCTCTCTGTGCAACAAATAAACTTGACATTCTCTTAATAACAGACTGATTTGCAATATTAAATCTACTCTGAAAAGACCATCACACACCCACACACTCATTTTGAAGTGCTAAAAAGTAATTATCTTGAAAGATATGCTTTCTTTCTTCTACTCTCACAAGTGCACTTCAGGATTCTGGGTTTATTCTCACTTTCTAGGCATGGATTTGTTCCAGTGACCTGGACAGAGCCACTCGGGAGAAGGACCAGGCCACTTAAAATGGAGGCAGGTCACTGAAACACCCAT
Source organism: Elopichthys bambusa (assembly GCA_037101425.1). Classification (NCBI taxonomy): domain Eukaryota; kingdom Metazoa; phylum Chordata; class Actinopteri; order Cypriniformes; family Xenocyprididae; genus Elopichthys; species Elopichthys bambusa. The sequence goes on along the minus strand of CM074454.1, from coordinate 6,808,064 downwards.
AATTAGCTATAATAAACATAAAGAAGTTAGGACATGACTTAAAAATAGTTCTGTCTATTATGTAGAGCATTGTTTAAATTTTATGATGGATTTTTTTATTTTGCTAATGGAGCAAATGGAAATACAAAAATTATATTTGCCGTCGTCTCCCGTTCACCACCATAGAAGTTTACCCAACTATGATGACTTCCGCTTCTGAGAACCCTGGAAATGTGAAAAGGATCCATAGAGTTGAACGTTAGCATGTTGCTACGCTAACGGCACAATGTTCTAATAAACATAAAAACACAAAGCATACATAAATATAAAACGAAAATACAAACAAATGTCAGTTTTTACTTACACTTTACTACACTGAACTTTTATCTACATATACTTTTTCAGTATTGAACAAATACTAAATTCACTCAATATAAATTATATAAGAAAAACATTCACAATTGTGAGATGTTAGTTCACATGGTCAGTTATACAATAAATCAGTTACACAAAAGTGTCACTAAGTTTTTTTTTTGTTGTTGTTGCTTTTTTATATTTTGAAATATAAAACTCATAATTACAACTCATAATTATAAGAATAATCCTAATTATAAGAAAAATAGTCACAATTCAGAGATTAGTTCACAATGTCAGTTATAAGACATAATGAGAAAGTGTCATGATCATGAGACATAACATTGTAGTTAAGAAATATAAGGTTTCAATAGAGTGGCAATAACATTGGAAACATGAGAATTGTGAGAAAATGAGAAAGTCAGAATTGTAAGATTGCAATTATAAAAACAGAACGATTTACTTTCATAGGAATGTGCCTAAGATGTCTTAAAAAGGTAGGCAGCTCACTAAATTGTAGAACAGAACTAGTGTCTAGATGTTCACATATGGTGTTAGGATATAATGGGAAAACCGAGTGTGACGTCCTAAAGCTGTTATGCCCCTCTCATGTGGCGCAGGAAACAGTGTTCGCAGCGAAGCTCTGATCAGAGTACAGATCTATTTCTGGATCTGAGCATCAATTACATAAAGCACCCTTTGGACCAACTATTACTGACACTATTTATAGAGAACTGCATTTCCAACAATATATAGCATAACCTGCCCTTAAGGCCTGAACTGATGCAGAAACACCCGACACACACCCTTGACCATTGCCACAAAGATGCTATCACTTCTGCATCTCGTCTCCTTTATCATGTCCTTTTCTCATTCTCTTCCTCTGTCCCTTCTCGTTTTCTCTCATGTCTCGCTCATCCCCTCTGACTGCCGTCCAATCCAACGCCGGTCCGTAGAGGAATGATAGGATATACCATGGCAATGAAGGATAATACTGCTACAGGATGACCGGGGGATTTTACAATCCCCTGAAGAAATCCAACAATTTGTTATCGTTCAGCGAGCAGAGGTGTGCGGATTCTGATCTGGCCTTTTCTAAGTGAGAACGCAAGGGTGTTTGAAAGAGTTTTCAAATATAGAATCAAATTAATGGAGAGGTAGTAAAACGTGCTACCATAGGGGTTTTAGTACTAATTTTAGAACTAATTTAAAAACAGTGATAAATGTGCAGCACCCATAGAGGTCAACTATTAACCTTTGTTTGTATGTCATATATATGATATAAATGTTTAAAACTGCAGTCTGTAAGTTTTGCCTCTTTGTCGTCATCTCTGTTTGAAACCTGCAATTGCAGTACCCTAGATTTTGAAGCCAAAAAAAGCACATCTATCCATCATAAAAGTGATCCACATGGCTTCAGGGGGTTAATAAAGGCCTTCTGAAGTGAAGCGATGCGTTTTTGTAAGAATCCATATTTATAACTTTATAAACTATAATTACTGGCTTCCGGTAACAGCAGTACGCAAGTCTAGTTCCGGCAGAAGAGTGGCTTCTGACCCGACGCATGACGTATTGACAATCTAGTGTACAACTCACTCCCATTATAAAGCTTAGAAAAGCCAGGATATGACTTTGATTGTGTTTAGCTGAAAGTATTAAGTCATATACACCTAGGATGGTCTGAGGGTGAATAAATTATTGGATAACTTTAATTTTGGGGTGAACTGACCAAATTTACAGGGTATTTAATAGGGTCTGCCAAATCCCACCGGCCAAAATCAAAATTGTTAGGTACAGTCTATGCCAAGCATATTTTCAAGGACAGAAGTGTGTGTCTGTATTTGATGCTCTTCATACCTCTTTCTTACATTGTGCCCTTGGTGGCTGTTGAATTTTGCATGACCTGTGCTGTTTCTCCTGTTGGAAGAGAAGGGAAAGCAAACAGAGATGGAAAGCTTTCTCAATGCTTCCTGATGCTCATGGACTCAGCCAAAGTCTCCGCAATCAATCTCTTCCTCTGCTGCATTAGCTTCAGATGTAGCAGACACAAGACAAGAGTAATATGAATGCAAATGAGCCCAACAAACAGATACATGCACACATACCGTGCACCTGTTAAAGCAAAGAAGAATAAAAACCACATTATTCGCTGAAAAAAATGTCACTGGAAAAAAGACTGGAAACTCACAATATCACAATTGCTATTGTTATCCGAACGTAAAGGTTTGGAAATTCATCCCTACAATCTACAAGCTCAAAAATGTCTTCATTCTTCGTCATGTTAAAATACTCAGGTCAGAAAACCTGAATAGAAAAACATTTCATCATCCAGAGAATAGGAACAATTTGGCCAGGAAATGGTTTTCGGTCCAAGAAATATAGAATTGTGATAACACTCCCAAATATAGTGTTTAAGTGTGTGAGAGAATGACAAAAGAAATGGACTGCTGGTGTAATTTCTTTGTAAATTACCATTCTAAAGCTTGGCAGAAACACATCCGCACGTTTGTTTCTCACGAGAGAGTGCGCACATCTTTTTAATGCTGTAATAGCAACATCACAGTCACACTCCAGCTATCTGATGAACCTTTTATCTGCATTCTCTATCGCACGCTCATCGGCGCGTCTGTCCATCTCCTGACAGAAAAGGTACAACATTCCACCTTCCCATCTCATCTGAGTTATGACCTCACACCCATATTCAATACGTCCACCTGCATCCATCAATCAAAGAGACAGGAAAGCGAACACACGTACCAGCACAAGCACAAGCACACACTGTGCGAGGAATTGTAGTGACGGTAGGGGGTTACCTGAGGGAGAGCTGCCCTCATTTCCATTGCTGGACATGAGAGGAGCAACTCCTTCAAGGACAGACTTCACACACTTATGGTCTACATACACTATGCACTCATGCACATTATGTATGTGAAACTGGTTATTATTCCTTCTTTAGAAACACTTTTGGTCTTTTAGTACAGGAGAACAATGAACAGTAGATGAATATGGAGCCATTTTGTCCAATCTATCATTACAGTTAATTTCTCCCATTTTCACTAGCCTTTATATTGCCTTAAACATTTAACATTCATGAATGATTGAAAAACTTTAACAATTACAAACTAATTTTCTTCATTTCGCACCAGATTTTGAACTCAAAACGCTCCTAGAGTTGTTGTCACTGAATGACGCTGAATCAAACTCGTATTTTAAAACTCTCTGTGGATGGATGGATGGATGGATGGATGGATGGATGGATGGATGGATGGATGGATGGATGGATGGATGGATGGATGGATGGATGGATGGATGGATGGATGGATGGATGGATGGATGGATGGATGGATGGATGGATGGATGGATGGATGGATGGATGGATGGATGGATGGATGGGAAAATACATAGATTCTCTATGTGGGATACAACAATTCTGGATCGATTCTGATATTTTCTCTCTCGAATCGATTCAGAGAATTGTTTTAACAGCAGATGGCGCTCTAGGCTAGTTTTTAACCGCACACTCAAATGCTCACAAAGAAGAGCAATCGTGCGTTCAGCGATGGTGCGTTTGGCTGAGTCATGTAAGTGATTAAATATACTTGCATGTAAACACAGCCCACTGCGAACACCCTTGTAATTCGCTTTAACCTTTTTGACCCTTTCAACCTTCAACCTGCAAAACTTAATGAATGATTATTTTAGATTTAAGTTATGTGTAAAGGAACTGGAAGCAAGCAGAGTACGGGTGTTTCTAAAGCATGTAGTGTCATCTGCTGTTAAAAACTACGCTCAGAATCAATTCGAGAGAGAACCGCGATACATCGGATAATATTAGAATCGCTTCAGAACCGAGAATCGATGCATTGTCCCAGCCTGGATGGATGGATGGATGGATGGATGGATGGATGGATGGATAGGCAGGTGGAGCTGGGGAGGTGGAGGAGCTCTGATAGTGTGCTTACACCAAACAATGCACCAGACTATTTAAATTTAGACAAGCAATCTCATTGGCTGCAGGATCAGCAGAAACCAATCAGCTTGTGCCATGCAGCAATGATGCGATTGCTTGCAGATTGCATGTAAAGGATCTATCAGCCTGCGCCCTCTAGAGTTTCATGACTGAACTATAAATACTCATAGAAGACATTATTTAATAGTTTTTTTAATAGTTTTTATTTTTGTATTTTGGGATGAGAGTAAACTTTTGTTGTAATTTAGGCCAGTAACTGAACTCCAAGGCTGATAAATCCTCTCTTTTCAAATGAAATGCAATTCACAGGGGAATCTAATTACAGAATCGTTTAAAACACAGAATAAGAACCGTAAGACTTGTATTGAATCTGACAGTCTGTTGAGATGTCTTCATTTAATCAAATATTTTTGCTCCTTTTTTTTTTCCCCTCTAAAGCATGAAATGTTTTCAGCTCGGGCGCTTCCCCAGTGAGCAGGGGAGCTCTGATATAGTGTGTAAGGGGTCTTAATTAAAACCTGATCATTACCAGTCATCCCAGGGCTCCGACTAACACACTCAAGCATTTCACACATGACAGGAGGGCAGAGCAGAGAGGCCCTAGCACTGCACCATTTCACAGTCTGCCCAGAGCCTTTCAGGCACTTCTAAAACGTTCTGGGAAACAAAATTTAATTATGAAGGCTTAAGAGTATGTGTACATGAGTCTCATATTATAAAAGTTGTTCTAGGCTAGATCTAGGTCAGAAAGTAAAATAATCTTAAAAGAATATTCCGGGTTCATGGAATATCACAACGTTAATTATACGAAGAAAATAATGTTCATTTCCACAGAAAATAATTGACTCCTGCCTTAGTAAAAATAAACATAAATAAATAAATAATGAATTAATATATATATAAATATATATATATATAATATATATAAGATAAATAAAATAAAATAAAATAAAAATAAAATCATCTTCTGCCTAAAAGGCAGTTATGAGGGAACTACAACAACAGAACAACAACAACAAAAAACAGTAAGAGCTCTCTTCTCCAAAAACCCCCCCGAAAACTGAAAAAGTAACTTTTTTATAAGTAAAACATTCAAAAGTCTAAATTTGATGTGTACAAACCCTGAAATCCATGTGTGGAAGTGTTCATCACATTTAATATGCATATTCTAAGTCTAATTTTAATCATTCTGACCGCGAGAAGAACAGAGGATGTTTCTCTGATGAAATATTCACATCTCATTAAGAATATCCCTGGGACCAAACATTAATAAAGGCCCCTTTAAAAAATTTAAATGTTACACTAAAAATGAGGCATCATGAATCTTTTAAGGGTTTTGCACATACGTGGCTACGGCTCTCTCAGGGAATGGGGACGTTTCCACTCGGATTCTAGTTCTAGTGTAATCACAGTGTGAGATTTCGACCAACATGGCCTGGATTCAGCATGCAACCATAATACTCATATTACTTCTGCAATATGTAGTATGTATATTGTGCACAGAATGCTAATTTTCTATAAACAAGCAGGATACAACATAACACATGGAATACTGTCTCCCACAATGCAATGCTTACTTTTCATTATAACAAATAAACAGAATATAATGGGTCAATGACACTCACAAAAGAAAAACACATGTGCCAAGTTCTTAAAGGGACAGTTCACCCAAAAATGAAAATTCTGTCATCATTTACTTACCCTCAAGTTGTTCCAAACTTTTTCTTTCTTCTGCTGAACACAACAGAAAAGATATTCTGAAGAATGTCGGTTGATGGGCCCCATTGACTAATTGACTAACTGACCCATAGTAATTTTTTTTTTCCCAAACTATGGGACCCATCAACTGTTTGGTTACCCATATTCTTCAAAATATCATACAATCTGAACTAACCTTGTTCTTCCAAAAATAAATCAAATTATCTGATATTTTAAGAGACTTAAGAAGCTTAATTCTACTTTTAGTGAATTTAAATGAAGAAATTACAAAGATGTCCGTCATATAAGAGGTATATCCAAGCCACTGTATGTTTGAATTACATTTTAATTCAATTTTGAATCAATTAAAAGATTGGACAAGAAAAATTAGCCTTGCGTCACTGACTGAATATCAGGTAGGATTTTTAACATCTTTAGGTGCGTGCGTCCCAATTTGCATACCTATGACGTTTTGTAGTATAAATAGTGCAATTAGTGAGTTAACACTGAAAATTCCAAATAGAAAAAGTACACTTAAATACCCAGATGATGTACTTAATTAACTGAAAAAAAGAAGTGTGGAATGTTGGACACTTCATGCACTCAACTGTCGCAGCTTTAATTATGTAGAGGAGGGGGAGGGGCTAACAGAGTCTGATGTTGAATGATAAAATAACCTTATAAAATTCATAAACTACAAGGTTGAGTCAGTGCATAGTCTATAGTACGTCATTTTGGGACACAACTTTTGTCTATCTTCCAAATGGAATAGCTTACTACTAAACACTTCACAGTAGAATCAGTAAAAAAAAGTGTTCCACATTGTTGTCAGATGACCTAACCACATTCATCACTTGACCTCATCATGCTGCATGTTTAATTCACCATATTTAAACATTGTAAACCATAAACCTTGCAAAAAACATAATGAATGTCATTGTAACATCTGTTAGGGAACATTTAGCAGCGCATTGCAGATAAGCAAACAATCTCCAAATTACATCCTTCAGGTAAAAACGCACACAGCGGATAGATGCGTAGTGAGAAATGTAATTATCTCGGCATCGAAAAAACACCCGCAATACAGCTACAGGCACACAGCAACCCGCCAGAAGCTCTTTACGGTGATGTTGAGGTAACACATCTTCCCTTCTTTTCAAGGAAAGGAACAGATGGGCGGGTGGAAAAGCCTGAGGGATTTAATACTCCACTGCTGACTGTTGTGCTCCCGAGTGCTGCTGTTCGAATCGGTAAAACAGAACGGAGTTTGATAATAAAAACAAACAGTGAGCGCAGCAAAAACAGCCTGCCCAGGCCCTGCACTGACCCCTAGGCTGAACCTTAAAATTGCTCAGAGATGTAAAGCGTTCCCCTGACGGAACCAGCTGTGCCTTTGTGTCTTACACAAAGAACAGAGCAAAAACAAAACTTCGAAGGTTCCTGTGATACAATATTGATTGTGCATTTCTCTCTCGGCTACATCTGATGAAGTCAATCATATGCAAAGATACAAACTGGATCAATGACAGTAAAACCCATCACAGTATCATCAGCTTTTGATCGTTCTGCTGTTTTACTAATTGACGCACATTTTTTTAGCTCTCTAACACTGATACTGTAAAAATCCTACAGCAAAAACCTACTAATTGGTTACTGGGAAGTTTCCTTATTCTATACGGTGAAAAACTGTAATAGATCTAATGGGACATTTCATATAATTTTACAGTAAAATACTGTTAAAGTTTTTGGAAGTAAAAAAGAAGTCATCTTAAGATTTATAGTAAAAAATAAAATAATAATAATAAAAAAACTAAATAAATTGTAAATTGACATTCCCAGAATTCTCTGACAGCTTGTTTGATGGTTTTTCATTGAAATAACTGTTTCTTCTTAGTCTTTCTTTTCATTTATGTATATTAGGGTCTTATGTTGCATCTTACATTGTTAAATTAATGTTTCCCTTTCGAAAGGGAACTTCTACTCTGCGTTTGCAATGCAGAGTCTCGTTCCCTGTTCTCAGGGAACCCTGGTTACATTCGTAACCTGAGACGTTATTGCATTATTTTAGTGTTGTGTGTTTTGTATTTGTGTGTATGACTTTCTATATATTACTTATTACCTCAGCTTGTGAAAAAAAAAAAATTATCATGAACTATAATTCATCATGTGGCTTTCTCTTTAATAGTTGTGTTTTTAAGATTGTTGTCAGTATATTTTAAAGGGACTACTATATGCAGAATTCATAAAGCCTTGTTATCAGCGACACTGGTGGCTGTTAAATGAACTGCAGCCAGCAACTCATTAATAGTGCTCACACTCGTGCACGCGTAACGTACAAGAGATTCAATGTGATTTAATACTCACAGCGAAGTTCTTTTTCGTACTTTGCTAAGAAGTAAAAAGAAGTTGGAAATACCTTTGCAGCGATTTACTGTTAACAAACATCCAAACGAGTCAATTGTTGCCTTAATAACACAAGAGTTTACAGACAATACGAGCAGTGTTGCCAACTTAGCGACTTTGTCACTAGATTTAGCGACTTTTCAGACCCCTTTAGCGACATTTTTTCAAAAAAGCGGCTAGCGACAAATCTAGCGACTTTTTGGACAAACCTCAGCACTGTCCCGCAAGCGCGAGGTCACACCTCTCTCTGCGGCTGCTCTGTTCAGTAAGTGGCTGAGAGGAGCAGCACCACATTCTGTTGTGCGCACGGCATCTGTTATATGTGAATGAGCGAGCTACACATGAGCGCACAGTGTTTCCACGAACCAATCACTTATCTGCTTCTCCTTTGTTTTATATTTAAAGAATTTAGTTTGATCATTTTGATTTCCATTCTTCTCATGTGCTTATCACTTATATTACTCACTATCACAGAGCTTAAATATAGCCTATAGGAAATGAGAACAGCTTTATTGGACATTCGGCTATATTATATTATACTAAAATACAGTTTGTGAGCTCATTAGGAGAGAAAACATTAGGCGGGCTATGAATAAGCAGTAAATTAGGATTTAACTGAGGCAAAAGTTGTAGTTTATAGTGAATACGTGTTCCCATATACTGAAGTGTTACCGGAATGCAAGTATGACGTGATGACGTCACATATTCTAATTTACGCATGACACCATCTAGCGACATTTAGCGACTTTTTGGGCAGGCTTTAGCTACATTCCTTTGAAAATAGTTGGAAACACTGGATACGAGATGTAAACAGCGACTGCGTTATGAACTGTATTATTCATTTTAGTTCACATCATTTAAATAGCGCATTTAGCAAGCTACGGAGAAACTAGCAGCCAGATAACACACAAGTGATCGATCCTGAGTGGAAACATCACTACCATGATCACTACACGCATTCTAGCAGCACGGTAGTCGGTGTATGCAGGGAAATTTCTCATACCCCGTCGTTCGAAGTGTGGTCCCGAAAAATCTTCGTTTGAAGGGCTATCTTAAGAAAGCATCTGATCATAGCGATGTGGATATGTTTGCTCTGCAGTTCACTGGCATCATGTCGACAGATGAGATAAAATTACACTATGATTATAAAGTACATTTGAGACTATAGATCTGGCTATGTGAGACTATAGTTTGAATTAACACCTTTACATGACACCTTGACATTACAGTAAGAATTAGTTCTTATTATCCTGAACATTGTATAAGCATTCATTTCGGGACATTCTAAAACGCTTAACGAGAAAAACGCTTAACGTAGCTTAATGTACTAAGACAGTGATTTTAACCGACCAAACTCACTAAATATCATACTAATAAAGTATACTATGTGCAAAAAATCAGATGAGCCCAGAATATGATCTTAATGCGTTTAATAACATGTTAATAAGCCTTTTCCACCCATAGAACACTGTTATAAGAAAAGGCTTAACGTGTTATTAAACACATTAAGATCATATTCTGGGCTCATCTGATTTTTGGCACATAGTATACTTTATTAGTATGATATTTAGTGAGTTTGGTTGGTTAAAATCACTGTCTTAGTACATTAAGCTATGTTAAGCGTAGAATGTCCCTTCATTTCATGTGTCATAGAATGGAAGAGAGTCTCTCGGGAGCGTGCGTAAACATCACATCCTTTTGATTTTCCTGGTGAAAATGTCCTGAGTGCGTCACATAAAAATCAGTCTACAACCTAGGAATCTGGGGAATGGTTTGTTTTTAGAGTTTTGTTAAACTATGCATATATATATATATATATATATATATATATAAAAGTGATTAATACATGAAATATTTACATATAACCCCTTTAATAGATTTGAGTAAATTGGTATATTAGCATGATTTCAGTTAATGAAAGTTGTTTTTGTTTTTTGTGAATTTAATTTAAATCTGTAAAACTTAAAATGTTGCTACTGTATTTTTTACAGTGAGGTTCAGCTGCCTAAATTTTTACAGATTTTTACAGTGTAGTCTATTCTAGACTTTTCAGCATGACTGTTCCTTTAAACAACGAGAATGAAATAGTGTCAATCTCAAAAAAGCATTATGTCAGTGTGAGCGCACTGATGCATGATACAGTGTTTTAGAGCTCGTGTTTTGGCTGGCGGACGGTAAGTAGGGCCGTACTTTCCCCAAACTTCATCAAATTGACAGAACACACACCCTGGAGGAGGAACGCTCACAAACATGAACACATTTAGACGTGGAAATGCACATGTAACTCTCTCGAGGGGGACATAACCGCGGTAAAATCTTCGTCTCTGCTGCTGCTGTGCACTGAGTGCAGGGACCATTCATTATGTAAACATCTGCTTGTTAAATGTCAAATCATTGTTTACTAGAGTAGGGGAACATTCTACAGAACATTAAGCACTGGGTCAACATCACACTGGTGTTTGGGAAGGGAACATGGAAAACCCATTTCACTTAAGTCAGTTGGTTTTAACTGAGCAATAAAATGATTCTGACTGAACCCTTGCGCTGATTTTGGCTTAATGACATGAACTTTAAAGGTTTTACGAGTGAATATATTCACTGAAAAAAAATTTGCTTCATGTGGTAACATCTAAATTAAGTCAAAAATATTATTCAACAACTGAATTAACCCTATATACATTAGATTATAACAAAATGTACGGATTAAATCGTTTATAAATAAACGTAAAAAGTACAGCGTGGATCAAACAAAACTGGAGTGAACAGGAAATGGAAAAGATTTAAAAAATGCTAATAATTGTTTTAAGTTCCATCATTTGAAGCAACTTTCCAATTTGTAGGAATCTGGGTGTCAGGGAGTCAACACAGTCACCAGAACCCAATCACCAGAGTACTAACGTCATTCACCTGTCAGCAATCAGCAGCCAGCTCCATATATACTGCACTCCACCCGTTCACTCACTGTCTGGTGTCAACCGACTTACCTGTTGTTCCTGCTAACCATCCTAGTTCTCCTCAGCTCCTGTTCTCCGTCATCTCCACGCTCCTTTGCCCCACTGGATCTCCTGGGAAAACAGAAAGACTGCATCACTCACAGATAAGCTTCACCAAGACATTCCCAGTCTCCCAGCCTGCTTACCCGGATTACTTTCACTGCTGTGTTCTCGTCATCTCTGTTCAATAAACCTGCTGTTGATTATATCACTTACCTCTGTGTTCATCGTCTATCTGCTGACACTGGGAGAGTTAAACTTTAATTTTAAATGGGTATTCTGATTGGATGAGTACCAGCATATCAACTGAATTTTATATTAATGCAACAATTTGCTACAATATGTTTTCTGGAAACAGTCTACAGTCTGCGAAGGAACTAAATTGGAGGATGAATTGTTTATTCCAGTTATTAGTGTTAATAAATTGAACTTCATTGAATACTGATAAATTCTGTTATGTTTCTGTTGATTTACAGTGATTTTACTACCATATAAAAATGTATTTTCATGGTACCATAACAATACTGTTAGTTTGTTTGTTTGTTTGTTTGTTTGTTTGTTTGTTTTGGAAGACCTCAATTTTAGCCCTCGCTGTCTCTGTCAGAATCAAATCAAAGTCAACAAAGATTTATTGTCACGATTGTTGACATTTAAAATACTTTAAGATAAAGGATATAGAGTACACACACATATAAAGTACAGAAATAGACAATATCGAACAAAATTTATGTGAATAAGCTAACTTATGAAGGAAATGAGGGCCCTCTATACTTAAGCGTAAACAAGAACACAAGAGAAACAACGAGGACTAAAAATAAACAGACATAATCATTCCTTCATTTGCATTTCCTGTTTCACAGGAAGGGCCACAAACCACTTTGTCAGACAAAAAGGATTGTGACAGCTTCTTCTGTGCATGTGTTCCTCACCTGTATGGCAGATCAGATATTAAAAACGTAATGTAAAGTCAGTCTATACTGCAGGAAAACCATGACAACACATACTCACTGCACCTATTAATTCTTATTCAATTACCGTTTCAATATTCTCCAGACTGCAAATCCTTTGGTAATAAAGTCGCAGTCTGAGTGGGGTTTATGTTTGCAGTCGTGTTTAAACTGGATGTTACTTTGAATGCTAGTTGATGAATTAAATAGCTGGATTTAAACCTGTACTGACCTTCTTTTTTTCATGCGCTGCATGGTTTTTGGTTTTATTTTTCCAGTAGATTATGCATTCATGTTGCATTTCTGCTGTAGCTCCCATGAGCATCCTGAACTGGTGAATTCTGGAAATATCCATGAAAAATGCATCCATTCATCTCACCTTGGAGCTACGGCAGAGAACATGGATGTTGCCATGGTGATAACTTATAAGATTATAGAGTTTGTATTGCTGTCAGGTATGAGACGAGGGGGATTAAGAGAGAACCTATAACTCTTGATCGGACTGACTCTCTCTCTCTCTCTCTCACTGCAGTATGACAGTGCTCTTAACATACATATATACAGTATATATTAGGGGTGGGAATCACATGGTACTGATACAATACACAATACATGGCTCACGATACAGCAATTCTGCGATAATTGTTAACTATGAATACAAAATGCCCTTGAAAAGTTAAAAGTGCAGGTTTTCTCTCTTTATTCAAGTCCAAACTGATAGAAAAAAGCACAAAAAGTTTTTCAGTCTGTAAATTAAATTTAACATTTTAAGTAAATTAAACATTTTCAATGAGATCAGGGTTATGGCATTGCAAGTGACTTGCATATTCATGGTATTATCTGTGCACTTGACATTTACCAGGCAGTTCTTGCATTTAATGTACTCTTTGTCAATTTTGTTTGTCCCATCAATGGTATTTGGACTTAAACGTGGCTCCTCGAGGAGCCATAAAGCAGCAACGCTGGGAGCAGGGAAATCTATTTAGAGTGCCTTATTTTATCAATTAAAATATCGATATTTAGCGCCAGCGTAACGATTCTCGTATAGGAGAAGGACAATGATATATTGCCCTGTCAATATTTTGTCCCACCCCTAGTGTATATATATATATATAAGAACGACAGTGTGACAAACAATGGTACTTTCATTCACTATTCTGTTTACACTAAACACCGTAAGTCATCCTTTGTCAATTGTAACTGTGGTAACTCTTAAGTACTTAAACTTTATTTGCCACTGTAATGATGTTTAAAGTTCAGGAAAGAAGGAGGTGGGAACCAACGAACGTTCAACATAATACATTAATGATAAAATAAACAAACAACCTCCTTTTATTCTTCCAGAGCTCCTCCGTGGGACTCGAGACCGGTGTGGTGCTCCGTTCCCACAGCTCTTGGCCCTGCCCTGCTTGCCACATACCCCTATTGCCCCTCAAGACTGCTATTCTACTCACCGTCACAAGAGAGGTGAGAGAGGGAAAAAAGTGCTTGGTCCAGTTCCCAAAACGCGTTGTCACTTGGTCCTCAACCAGCCAGGAGAACTTCTTTGCGATGCCTGGTGGTGGCACCGGATGCCCCAAGTGAACACCCTTATTCATCCCCTAATGGCCAGCGATGGCTCCACCTTGTCGGCGTCCGGAATCGATGCCCCATTCCCGCAGCATCTGATCCTCCCTATGCTGGCCACTGGATGACCCAACGGCAGCCAACCTTCTATGCTTTGGTGGACGGAGGCAAAACTTAAACTAAACTAAAACAAAACAACAACATAAATAGTCCAGGCTTGGTCTTCTTTCGTCTTTCACTGTCATCATTCCTCCTTTTATCCTTCTGGAGCTCCTCCATGGGACTCGAGACTGGTGTGCGCACAGGTGACGCTCATTTGCACTCGCACCACCGGCTTCGCTCCATTCCCACGGCTCTCAGCCTCACCATGCTTGCCACAACCAAGATGTAATACACATACATGTTTAAAATTGTTGGCAAATGTTTTAACTATGTAATGAGATATTTTTCAACATCAGAAGTTTTCAATTCCACACGTGTAGTGGAGAGGACGTTGAAAATAATTTTAATATGCGAAACTGTTACCCAATCATAGCAGTGGGCGTTTACCAACTTTTGGATGTTTCAAAGAGAGGGTCAAAAACAGGATAGAAAATAGCCTATTGCTTCCAAACTAGGGTGTTTTTTGATAAAAAAAAAAAAAAAAAAAAGTGGACATCAGAAAACATTATAAAGTTAAAAAAAATGCAGTTCATGACCCCTTTACTTCTGGTTTATTGAAGTGTTGCATAAAAGTATCACACATATATGTATTATCAGTTATAGGTATTAGTAGTGAACGAGACCCATTGTCTTTTTCCATTTACAGTATAAAATACAGTACAGTAACAAATATTAGTATACTACTTTGCTAAAGTCAAAGCATACGGTCGTACCCGGTCCTTGTCCTCTATTGCCCTCTCTATAAACACTATCCACACAGTGTCAAGCGCTCTAAGATACTATTTAGATTCACTGATCCGAACGGCACACAGACTCCAGAGCAGATAAGACATTTATATTTATGCAAGAGCTACAATCCAATGTCATTCAGCAGCAGTTCCAGTCAACTTGGTGTTTCCAACATGTTTTAAAGTTGCAAGCTGACGTCAAAGTTCTAGCACTTGTCCTTGATGCTATGATATTTTTAATAAATATTTAAACATTTTGAACAACTTGTTGGAGATAAATAAATTGCTCTCTCATAGAATATATAATTAAGAAATAATAATTTCAAGAGGTTGCATCAGTTCTTGCATTTCCTTTGCTGGTCATCCTGAAGAGAAATGGCTCTGAGAACAACTACATCTTGAAAACACTGCACCACTCGCATCCTAAAATGTTATTGAGCCACTCAGTGAGATCATTATGTTATGAGTAGCTCATCTTCTCTTCATTAGTTAATTTTGCTTTCATTCTCCATAAAAGAGGCATATTTCTTCTTGTAGGGCCAGCCATTAAAGCAATGCATGCTCGCTTTAATAACCTCATTCATTTGTGCTGTATGCATAAGGCCATCTCATTTTAGAATCTTCATTATCTGTCCCCCTTGTTTTCTTGTGGCCTTTTTGCTTTCAGAATGGGATGAATGTTTTTCCGTGTAATTATTTGCTCTCTGATTGGATAAAGTTCATCTTATCCATTACTGCGGGGTCTTGGCTCTAATTGAGATGGTCGATTTTATCCCCCTCCTCCTGTTGAGTCACAGCATCACTGTTTTACTTTGTTTGGATGCCATTAACGAACAATCTCAGGCTGTGGACTGAATTTATGGCTTGTCGAGTTGTCGAGGAGAGCTAGGGCTTTTTGCTGGAAGAAGAATCATGTGTGATCTCGGTTGCTTTTTAATGAAAGGCATTTGCTTGGAGAAATTCTGCACAAAGGCATCATTTACTGACTGGACAGGTTGGACGTGTCAAAGTACTTTTTGCCATAGCTGATTTCGTCCCCACCACTTTATGAAGTAGTTTGCAGCAGGAATGCATCTAATTCAGGCAACAGTTCTCCGGTTGTTGTGACATTTAATCTGTCAGAAAGAAGTCTTCTGTGCTCACCAAAGCTGCATTTATTTGATAAATACAGTAAAAACAGTAATATTGTAAAATATTATTACAATTTAAAATAACTTTTCTATGTTAATATATTTTAAAATCCAACGTATTCCTCTGATCGCAAAGCTGATTTTTCAGCATCATTACTCCAGTCTTCAGTCACATGATCCTTCAGATTTCATTATAATATGCTGATTTGGTGCTCAAGAGATATTGAAAAAGCAATGCTGAAAACAGTTGGCTACTTAATATTTGTTGGGAAACCAACAAATAGTTTTTAGGATTCTTTGATGAACAGAAATAGCATTTATTTATAATAGATATATTTTGTAACATTTTAAATGTCTTTTATCTAAAAAAAAAAAAAAAAATGTACTGATCCCAAACTTTTCAGTAGTAGTGTAGCTCATTTTTTGACATAAAACTAAACTCAATGTCCTAAAAAAAAAAAAAAAAAAAAAAAAAAAAAAATGTTAGCTCTTTCTAATTGTAATGCTACTCTTTCGATTGTTTTGACTTGTAAATGAGCAAATGGTGGTTAAAATACTGTCAGGATCAATAGGTCACAGAGTATTTATAAAGACAGTATAAAAAATGTGCATATCCTAATTAATATTCATGAGCTAGGCCTTTGGCATTTCATGCCACTCAAAACATCCTCAATGGAAAACAAAAGGAAAAACATCGTAATGAACTCTTACTCATTAAAAATTCAGCATGTGTTGTGCCAGGTTTGATGCCAGTAATGCTAAACTGTGGTTCTCATTGGTTCTCAAATAACGAATATGACGTGCAGTATGAATATGCGGAGGTGTAAATGAGATGAGAGTTGTACATGTTTGAAACCCAGTAGGGTGAGTAAATAATGACAGAATTGAAAGGGAGGAGAAAAAAATTCTTGGAAGGAGGTCAAAAACTGAGGAAGAACAGCTTGAGGTGGTGTTGTGATTCTGGAGGAAACCACATTGGGAGTGGAGGGTTTGGCGCATTAAGAAACCTCTAAAATTTTTAACAGCTAAGGTCTTGCCAAAAAAGCTACCCGGAGGACGTTTGTTCAGCTAATATAGGTGCAAAAGAGGAACAAAAATCATGGGAAAGGTTAGCATGCATGATATTATTGAAGTTTCATGTATTTTTACTTATGTTATGCAATATTATACTCTCTAAGAACTCAGTAAGTGCTTATGTATTCAGTCTTATTAGCTACATGATCCTACCCTGCACAGGTCCAGCCATTTAATTAAATCAACAAGTGTTGGTGTGTTGATCCAATCACAGGGGTCACCAATGCTCTAATTGACCTTCAACTGTACCAGGTACAAGATCTAAACTAAGAGGGCGAATACTGACTTAAGTGTTCATCTTCACACACTTTCACGAAAATGAGAGTGTAGGCAGAGTGCAGTGTTAACAGATCTGATTTCTATGCAAAGAGAAAAGCACTGTGTGAATATTTAACAGCTTTTTGTTAAACAGTTCTTCACTACGGCACTTGGTTTCTATAGTTTTTCAAGTTGGCTCTCGACGGCTAAACTACGATTTAATGACCAGCGTTGCAAGAATCTCACCCCTCAGAGTTTTCCCATTTGCCTATGCCATTAGATAAAACCGAGAATTGCCTTTGGCGGAAGAAGAAGAGAGTTACAGGAGGGAGAACAAATGCTATGAATGGTTTTACATTATCGCATTCGCAAAATGGAAGGATTAAAGTGACTGTTAATTAGCAGAATGACTGCAAATTACGGGGAAAAAAACAAAATTAGCGGTGTAAATAAATGTGAATAGGGAGTCGCTTGGGTTTAGATACACATATTTACCCAATTAATCTATCAGATATGTACGAATTTCTAATTAATCTTGGTATTGAGCGAAATTACATCCATGCAGCTATAGCAGATCGCATATGTGCGTTTAGCCATATCATGATGATTTCTGTCAATATGGGCCAAGGTCACTCTGTAAGAGTTCTGTCCAGCAAGCCACCAACATCTGTTCCCTCATATATCATTCATTAAACCACAGTGCGCGCATTGCAGGTCGCATGACGAGTGTTAATGGTTTCTTTGAGGTTGTGAACACACATACACGTGCCATGTTTAAAAAAATCACTAGGGAGGACAGATCACACACACACACACACACACACACACACTAAACGCCACACAAACTCTCTGTCTGCAGACGGCCGGTCACTTGAAGGTGAACTGTGGGCCAGACAGCAAAGACCAGCGTTGGGACTGTGGATGCTGGGTAATCCTCTCCGACCGCTCCATCAGCACATGTCAGACAGAGAAAGTCTCGGATTAAATGACAGGGAAAAGGATTGATGTCCTTCGTCCTCTGCAGGCAGAGACATACACTCCTGCGGTGAGCTACATATTCATATCTCTATCGTATGGTACAGTGTACCAAAAATTGTCTGGAGAGTTTTTGTACAAAAATTTGAATTGTTTTTAATTGTTTTAATATACTAGATAAAATAAAATAATTTGTAATGAGTTAAAACATATTCTTTTTTTTTTTTATAATAAATAATCTAGGTGCATTTTTCCCCCATTCTATAATCTCTAATCCTTTCTCTGTTTCAAGCAACACATGTTTTCTGGATTTGTTTCCTCCTGTGTCCTCAATTTCACTGTCCATCCAGTAATTTGTAATATTTCTTGAATAAAACCGGTTCTTTGATGACACCAAAAAAAAAGCTAGTATTTGGCACAGGCAGAATAGATCTGCGATCTGCTATATTAATTACCCGTAGCAGATCTATACAGGTGGAGCTGGGGAGGTTGGAGGGTTTCTGAAAGCGCACTGCACTGCTAAGGCAAATACTACCCAAGTATTTTGAAGGTTGGGCACGCAAGCTCATTGGCTACTGATACAGTAGGAACCAATCAGCTGTGCCCTATAGATAATGGTGTGATTACAAGCAGGTTGAGTTAAATGATCTATTAGTCTGCGACATCTAGAGTTTCATGATATAACTTTGTATTTCTTAAAGGTAGGGTAGGCAATGTTTTTCATAAACACTTTTTGTTATGATGGTTGATCCTCTCTTCACATCCTATTAGCAATCAATAATAGAAGTGGTCTAAATATTAACAAATGTACATATATCTTTGGTGGAAGTTTCAGTCTTGTCTTACCTGCCTGTCAACCTATGTATTTGCACACCTCCATGTATTCTGCTTGCGCAGACATCACAGGTCATCAGTGCATTGTGTAAGGCAGAGTTGTAGACAGAGTCACCGAGGGCCAAAAACAAACAGAAGTCACCTTTCTAGTTCTTCCTGAACCAAAACAATGCGCTTAAGCTTCTTTCACGCCATGTCGTAACTACCGATATTAAGAGATGGCAACTTGTGGCATTCTTCTCTGAGCTGTTCATGTCCTCAGACTCTAATTTATGTGTTTCTATGGCAATACTATTAACTCCGAAATGAATCTGCAACTGTCAGGTGGTACAAGTCAGAGCTCTGTAAGTTGTTTATGTTCATTATTATTGTAATGTAATTTAACGCCATCTCTCATGGTGTTTTGCAGACTCTGCTCTGGCTGTGTGCGTTCATGTGTTTTGGAGGCGGCGTGGTTTTGGAGATGCTCTAAAGGGAGGGTGGGATCTTATGCTTTCAAAGCTAGCTTGCTACTGCTAGCCTCTTCTAAATTGTCATCATAAAGCGATTTCTCAATGACAGCATAAAACTAGTTAAGAAGTGACATCATAATGCTAGTTTCTCATTGACATCATAAAGCTTGTTCTGAAGAGACATCATAAAGTTAGTTTCTCAATGACATTTATCCAGGGCATCCCTCTGGTTCCTCACCTGCACTCACTCACCAATCACCTGCACCTGAAAGTCATCACCTTTGTTAGCACTCTTCAGCACCACTATTTAAGCCCTGTGTTCACTCCACCACGGTGTCTGGTCTCGTCAATAAGCACTGCGTCTACTGCAAGCACTGCGTCTCAAGCACCGCGTCTGAAGCACCTGTACTCCTTACCTGTTACTCACCTGTGATCCCCGAATCCTCTTCCATCCGTCTTCCATCGTCAGCTCTCCATTCCCCATGGACCCTTCACCTGCAAAGACACTGTTCCTAAGTGCTTGTTCATTGACTCACCCGTATTATCTGTTGCCAGTGTCCACGCCTCTGTTTCAAATAAACACCTGTTGATTCACTTACCTGTCTGCCTCCGTCTGTGTGCCTGACAAGTTGGTGGGACAACAACACTACTGCTGCTTTTATTTTTTTTTAAAAAAGACCTACAATCCCCCCCTTCTCAACAAATCATTGCAGAAGTTTGTGTTTGCCATTACCATTGTTTGTTTCCTTAGCAAATGACAAATGAACATTCTTCATTAGCCTCATTTCTCTTTGTTTGTATCTGGGTCTTCGTAATTGACATCTGTTTATCTCATTGCGAACGATCAAATGCTAACAACTGGGCAACAATGAAATATATTTAACAGTAAACAAAGTCAATGAGGGAGAAAAACTTTGACTACAGAGATGTGGAGCTAACAAAGCGCTCCCCCACAACCAAACAAAATATATCATTTTGTTTTTCTTTCAAAGCTACATTAATCATTGGTTCAAAGTAGCAGCCAATGTTGTAGTCTATTATGCCGACATATGCGCACACACACACACAAGCAAGTGTTCTAATACTTGCTATGTAAGAAGCGTTTGGTGTGGGAGTTGGTACAAAAACAATACTTAAGGAAATTAATCAGCATCATTTTCCTTTATAGTCACCCTATGATGTAGAAAAGACCTTGAACCCTCAGCAGAGCTCTAACCGACTCAATAAAACTTTTCTAACATAACAGAAAACCTATTTTACTTTTCTCATTTCAGTAATTAATTGACAGCTGCTAATCGCACAACCTCAAACACTAAAAAATGTTTACAATTCAGTGCAGCATAATTCACATTAAAAGTCAGAGGACTGAAAGAGTTGCTGACAATTACGATTGTTTACAGGCAAGGGAGCTTTTGTTGTGCTGCTGATCGATGTGTTTGAAAGCAGCACTTCAAATATGATATTCCAAGAGTTCATGAGCAAAAAAAACAAATAGGTTATACACCTTTCCATCTCAACTGATTAACCTGCTCATGTCCCCAACGCTCTACTCCCCTCCTTCCTTCAGTGCTTCCTTTGTTCTCAGAAGATGAGAGGAAAGGAAGGAGATGAGAGCAAGAAGGAGAGAAGGGGAGAGTACAAGGTTAGTCTGTCTGAGAGAAGCAGCCCTCTGTGAGTGTCTGTCACTGTTTTTGACAATGAAGGGTCAGGAAAAAATCTTTAAAGTTTACATTTCTAACCTTGTCAGTACAGATTAGATGTTGATGCTGGAGTTCTCAAAATGGGTAAAGAAATACATTAGCACACTTTAAAGCTGATTCTTGAATACTTGTAATATGCAAAGACAATCAAGTACAGACATTGGTCAGTCAAATAAATAGCCCCGCCTCTAAACTATGCTATTGGTTGAGCCATTTGGCAGGCTATTCAAGGTTAATGTTAGGGTTTCAAAACAAAGCAAAACAAGTTTACCTTTCTGTTAAACGTTTGCAGTAAATATTTTCCTAAATAGATCTTTGTACATGAAATATACAGGTTCCTTTATTAGGAGATCATCATATTTTTTGGGTCCTTGACATCAAAAAGTTTGAAAACCCCTGATACAGACCAATGTGTTCTCCTGAAATGTGAAAAGTTTTCATTTTAGTGCAAAACCTCTTCTCAAAGTAGCCTATCCAGCTGGAGATTTGCTGGGATTTCATGTGTGCCGTCATTCGAGCACTTTTTCTGCCTCCTGAAAAACATCCAGCCCGTTTTAAATGTTTATTAACAGCTTAAATTAGTCTCCATAATTCTCAAGATTACACATAGCTTATAGATGCAGAACATTTTCTTGGAAAGTTTAAGGTGCATATGGCTTTCTCCAAACCCACCACATCCCCTGAGAGACCCCAGGATCCGCCACGGCCCGCCTCTCTTCTCCAAATCACAATCTGTTGTTGCCTCGCACAAACTCAATTACGGGCAGCATCCGTATGACGTGGCTCTCAGCAGCTGCAGTGCAGGCGGCCATTAAGGACCTGCATGGAGCCACAACAATATAGCCAAACAAATGCGCAGTAACAAGAGGCTTGGACAAGTGTCATCACCTGTGAGGCTTAACGACCACTGTGGCATGGACAGCACTCCTCCCTATGGAACCATCTCAGATATCTCTCCTCTCAGCTGCACATCCCTCTATCACACAACAAAGACTGAGGGAATCCTCCAAACCATAGATGATGGCGATCAGCAAGAAAATCTATCTCTCTCTCTTTCTCTCTCTCTCTCTCTCTCTCTGTTGAGATGAGAACCACTGACTCACTCCTCAGATGGACTAATGCATATAGCACCTCACACACTCTTATTCACACACACACACACACACACACACACACAGCATAAAGCATAAATAAGCAAAAGAATCTGACAGCATCTTTACTGCATTTTCTGCAGATTGAGAGATGTCATAGACCCCACATGATCTGGATGTCACTCCATTCACATCTGAAGCATAATCTCCCCCAGAATACAAATAGATTAATAAATGGAACAACCATTATCATCATCATCATCATCATCTTCACCATCATGCTGATGGATGTTCTTGTTGATATTATATCTACACCTAGACCTGTGGACTTTTTACTACTCAAAAATGAGTTTACATCGGTGCCATTAGTTTTCATTCACATCTCCCCAAACATTTCCTAGAATACAATATTGTTATAATAGAAACATGCCCTGAAACTTCAGATTTAATCACCATCAGGACCGCAATAGCGTGTAAAGCAGAAATGCAAGCTTTATCACGTCAAATCTGCTCTAATCGAATCATGCTAAGGTTAGATCACAGCCTCTCTCAGTGTAGGCACACAGTGACCTTCAAATGTAATGAAAAAGTCAGAGAGCGTTTTTGTTATGTTCAGAAACTCTATGATTTATAAAGTCACCTTGTTCAAAAAAAAGAGAGATTGTTCTGTGCCTGACAAGGTTTGTAATGTATGAGCGACCATTGTTCTTTCTGAAGCCTTATGGGGAAAAAAGTGGGAAAGAGGGAAAAAAGTCTGATACAGTAGCATCCTCATATCGTAATTGCGAACATTTACTTTTAGTCTTCACCTTGTCTGCTCTTGATTGAAACTTGGGTTTATGTAAACTACCCATAATGCCTGCACTCCATGGAAACAGCAGGGTGGTTGAGAGGATTGGCCTGCCATTTACATATCTTAATTTGTTGTGTTTTTGCAGATTATGGAAGATTAACCTCAGCTGAACTGAATCTTAAGTTCCTCCAACTGTTCCTGTGTATCTTTCACGTCACTCTGCTCATCTTTCCTTTTTTTTGTAACAACAGCTTTCTTCATAATTTACCCTTTAAATGGCAGTTTGAGGCTTGCCGAACCACAAAAAATGTCAATAAGTAATGACATTGGGACAAAACCTTTAAAGAACCTCTACAGAACAGGCAGTAAATGCATTTCCCTATTGTCTTCTTGTTGTCAAACAGGCAGTATGAGGTTTCCAATCTGATGAACTGCAGTGGTTTCAAATGTCTAGTTCAAAACTGCCTTAGACAAATATTGTGAAAGATTTTAACATTTTCAAAACAATAATGGTGCAAGTTGTCACACGCCAGACAGCCTTAAGAAAAAAGCAGAACTGACATTGCATCAGTTAAGCTTTATACGTAAGTTGAATACGGAAGTTGGTCTGGTGGAAGCTAGATATTTTACTTTATAACTTGTTAAATATGAATATTTTTCTTACACAAATGCATCGCTTCACTTCAGAAGGCCTTTATTACCCCCCTGAGCTATGTGGAGTACCTTTATGATGGATGGATGCATTTTCTTCAGCTTCATATTTGTTGGTCCCATTCACTGCCAATATAAAGCTTGGATAAAGTCAGGATATTTAATAATATAACTCCGATTGTGTTGAAGAGTCGTATACACCTAAGATGGCTTGAGGGTGAATAAATCTTGGGGTAATTTTCATTTTAAAGTGAACTAATCCTTTAACTAACATTAACTAAAGGTACCTTGTTGTAAAGAGTAGACAATGTGGATTTTAAATGTAGGAAATAGTATAAAGCAGAATTTCTCTGATACTAACACTATAATGTACAAAAGAATGGAAGTTAAAAGTCTATAGGAGACAAAAACTAATTTACACTTTTAGACTATTAAAATCTACTCTTGAAAATGAAAATCATAAGAAGATACAGTAAAATTCCCCTATAAGAAGAGTCAGCCAATCAGTGTTTGCATTTGTTTACTGCAATAAAGAAACAGCCTCTGGAAAATGTTCTTTTCTCTGAAAGCAATATAGAGTGTTTCCTTTTTCCAATCAGAGGTGATTAAACAAGTTGTGTTTCCGAGTAAATGTCAATTTGATGAAAGTCCCTGGCAGAGGGCATGAGCGAGGGAAATGTTAGACCATCAGGAGAACTGCAGCCTGTGGGAAATGGTGAGTTATTAAAGCAAGATTAATATCTACTAATGACTGCTGTCACCAGTGGAGCGCCAGAGAGAGGCACATATTCAGCATTATCAGACAAATCTATTGATGTTTTTCCACAGTCATACTGTGTTTTTGTATTTGTGTCCTCATTACCTTGCCTGCAACTAAATAATATCTATAGCTAATTAGCGATAATTACACCTGTGAAAAATTTTTCAGATTTGCGTGCATAAATTCTCCTAATGGTAGGATTAGAGAGCCATTTCATGCATGGATGTTTTCACAGCACGCTCCCTGCGTACTGCTAAATTTGGGGCGCCACACAAATAGCTTGTGAATACTAATGTCTGCTGCACTTATAATAGTAGCTCATGCGCCCTCTGAGTGACACCAAAGTTGTTGTTTTTTTTTTGTTGTTTTTTTCCTTCTTGAAGGTGAAGACTTGAAAAGACTGTCTTGAAACGACAGGCACAATAATACAACAAAACCCACTATGTACGTGCATAATTCAAAACCTACTGAAATGTCTCAGATTTAGCAAAATGTATCTTTCTGATTTCTACTACACTTATTTGCCCTATATAATACAGATAACCTACTTTGTAACCTACTTTGAAGTTAGCCAGCTTTACTTAAAAAACTCATGGAACTACATGAACTTAATTTAACTGAGTTGTTTCTACTAAAAATGAGTATTGTCAGCAGCTTTAGTGTTTGTTCAGTCAACTTAACACTGAACATGACTGAAATGCACAAATTAAGGTTGACATAACTAACTGGGCAGTGGATCCGTAGTTCCCAGCATGCTTTGCAAGCGACTCCATTAGGAGAGTAAATTTAGAGATTAAAGTGTTATTTTATGTGTTTTTCAGTAAAGGGAAAGATGTTGTTAGTTTATGTTAGTGTTTAATGTTCAGTTATGTTGAACAATTAGAGGAATTTCTGTAATGTTTTTAAATTTGGTTACCATTATGTAGAAGAGTGGCACCTGTGTTTAGGCTGTGAGCATTCATATACGCATCTTTAAAGGATGAAATTCCTGCTCTCAGTTAAATTGATTTTGTACAATGAGTTATTTTATGAGTGCATTTTGTAGAGCAAATTGTTAATTTAATAAGGTAAATTAAGTCAATATATGTATTCACCTGAATAAACTTTTATAAATTTAACATAACATTTTTAAAGGGATAGTTCACCCAAAAATGAAAATTATCCCATGATTTACTCACCCTCAAGCCATCCTAGGTTTATATGACTATCTTTAAAAATATCCTTATATATGTAAAAAAATATGCTTAGTCCTCCAAGGTTTATAATGGTTGTCAATGGGGGGCCGCGTTTTGAAGTAAAAAATAATGCATCTATCCATAAAAAAGTAATCCATTCGACTATTCTATACGAATAAATGCCTTGCAATGCGTTTTTTTATAAGAAAAAATACATATTTTTCAATCCATATTTAATCCATATTTTAAATCCATATTTAAAACATAAATTCAAATAACTAGCTTCCGGCGGACAACCATATGCAGAATGCGCAAGCTGACTTGCGCCAAATAAGTAATCCTCTGACGCGATGTATCACGTAGGGTGTAGGAGTAGTGTAAGCTTAGACGCCTCTCGCGGTTCAAACAAATAGGGCTGTGCAACAAATTTAAGCAAACTTATATCGAAATCCTCCGATGATCACTTTAGACTTATAATCAGTGACCAGTGATTTGTTTTGCTCCATCCTGTGTGCCTCCGCATTCATCATTACGTTGTACGTCAGGTCAAAGGATACTCTTCCACCACAACTCAACTTGCGCATTCTATGTACGGTTGTCTGCCAAAAGCTAGTTATTTGAATTTGTGAAGTTTTAAATATGGATATTTTTCTTACAAAAACACATTGCTTCACTTCAGAAGGCCTTTCTCACTGGAGTCATATGTATTACTTTTTTTCATGGATGGATGCATTATTTTTTACTTCAAAACGTTCACAACCATTATAAACCTTGGAGGACTAAGAATATTTTTAAATATATCTCTGATTGCGTTCGTCTGAAAGAAGATATTCACCTAGGATGGCTTGAGGGTGAGTAAATCATGGGATAATTTTCATTTTTGGGTGAACTATCCCTTTAAGTAAACTGCACACATAAATATTATGTAACAGTAACAAATTCACATGATTTGAATTTACTCAAAGAAATTTTGTCAGCTTTACTTGAATTTCTTTTGTTCATACAACTACTATTGTTGTTTGTACAAATTACTCAATATAGTTGCAAGGAACCACTTGCAACTTAAGTAATCATTCATTTTTTTGAGTGTAGATATATTACTTTTAGTATACTTACTAGTACACTCTAATCTCTTATTACAATTTTGTTTATTTCACCCAATATTTGGAATTTTTATGCTTATTAGAAAACTATGTCATTAGCTTAGCATCATGCTAATGGCAAACTCTATTGGAATCAATTGTGTCGAGTTTCCTGTGTGCTTTGTGTATTGCTACCTTCATAAAGAACTTAAGAAAATCTAGTCATCTTTTTTTTTTTTTCTTCAAGACTGGTCCCAGTATTTTAAAGTCAGTAACATAAAAAGATAGATTGGTCTCATTTTAAATGGAAAAGTAAGACAGATTTCCTCTTGTCTAATTACTAGTTGGTCAAACTAGTTCTTAAGAAACAGTTTTAACAGAGTTTGCTGGTCTCCCATTCTGGACAAGCTGGTTTTTAAGTGGTTTAGCTGGGTGGACAGCTGGTCTTTCAGCCTGACCAACTAAAAAGTGCCTTAAAACCAGCAACCAAATCAACCTAACCAGGCTGGGAGAGCATAGTGAAGGGTATACTACAAGACAAAAACAAGTTTGAAAGTTATCAGTGCTTGCGATAAGCCAGTTCTTTTCACTCGCATTTGGTCCTTGGTTATTGTTACATCTGGGCGCTGAAGTGAACGAGAAGAAATTCAATATAATCACAGGATTAAACGAATTAATTACATAATCAAATAGAGATGAGAGCTTGGCAATAATCTTCCATATTGTATCATAATGACAGAATCGTGACTGAACATCAGGCAGCGATGGTCAAATCCATCGTCTCAGAGGAGAAAGTTGCTGACACATCATCGGTCTCTATTACCGAGTCCAGAATGTGTATCCCTCTGCAGGACAAACCATCATCACCATCATCACCTACTTCTGGCTCTCTGCCCACCACCTGAGGGAGGGAAACAATAAGCTGTATTGTAGTTTATTACTCCCCGTTTGCAACAGACATGCTCTGTTCTCACTCTTCGTTATGCAAACCGTTTCCTCACCTGCGGACATTCTCGTCCATTTGGCTTCATTATGAAAGGAGGTTTATCAGCTTGCAGCCCTATTTTCACTGTTTAATGGCTTGGAAAAACAGACACACAAACACACTCCCACTGGAGGATAAGATGAAACAATCATTTTGCCAGCGATCATTCTGTTATCCCATTTGCTTTCCATCACGTCATTCAGGCTCAGGTAAAAGACAGCGGGGAATAATTTATGCCTTTGTTGATTTATGGTTGGTGCTAATACATAATGCAGTAACATTCAAAGGCAAGAGTTCAAAACACCACAGGCCTGGACTAGATGGACAATATGTCGTTCAATTACATAAAGTCATTAATGCTGCACAGATCATCATCTTCTGCATTAACAATGTTTTGTCACAGGATACGCTACAGTGTGCCTGGTTTGTTACATGTTACAAAACAAAAAACATTTAAAAGTAAAAAACCGAAAACAAAAACCAGTAATAATTTAAAAAAATATATGAATAGAGTAAATTAACACAGACAAATAAACAAACAACAACATCATTATTATTATTATTAAATTGATCTATCTGTCTATCTATCTGTCTGTCTATCAATCATTCATATCTAACCCTTCATCCATCCATTAATTGTATCATCCATCGTATCCATCAATCCATCCATCGTATCAATCCATCCATCATATCATCTATTGCATCCATCTCTCCCTCCCTCCCTCCATCCATCCATCCATCCATCCATCCATCCATCCATCCATCCATCCATCCATCCATCTATCGTATCTCCACTGTATCCATCCATCATCATATCTATTGCATCCATCCCTCCCTCCATCCATCATCCATCCATTCATCATCATCCATCCACTCATCCATCCATCCATCCATCCATCCATCCATCCATCCATCATATCATCCATCATATTATCCATTCACCCATCCATTCCTCCATCCATCATATCCATCAATCCATCCATCCATCGTATCCATCCATCCATCCATTATATTATCCATTCATCCATCATATCATCCATCCACCCATCCATCCATAGTATCATCCATCCATCGCATCCACCCATCCATCCATAGTATCATCCATCCATCCATCCATCCATCTTATCATCCATCCATCCACCCATCCATCCTATCTCCATTGTATCATCCATCATCTATCCTATCTCCATTGTATCCATCCATCCATCCAGCCAGCCATCCAGCCATTGCATCATCCATCCATCCATCCATCCATCATATTATCTATTGCATCAATCCCTCCCTCAATCCGCCATCCATCCATCCATCCCTCCATACATCCATCATATCCATCCATTGTATCCATCTATTATATTATCCATCCACCCATCCATCCATTTATCGTATCATCCATGCATCATATCCATCATCCATCCATCAATCCATCCAACATATCTCCACTGTATCCATCAATCCATCATATCATCTATTGCATCCATCCCTCCCTCCCTCCATCCACCATCCATCCATCCATCCATCCATCCATCCATCCATCCATCCATCATCCATCCGTCATATCCATCCATTGTATCCATCTATTATATCAACCATCCATCGCATCATCTATCCATCGTATCATCCATCCACCCACCCACCCATCCATCCATCCATCCATCCATCATCCATCCATTCGTCATATCCATCCATTGTATCCATCTATTATATCAACCATCCATCGCATCATCTATCCATCGTATCATCCATCCACCCACCCACCCATCCATCCATCCATCCATCCATCCATCCATCCATCCATCCATCCATCCATCCATCCATCCACACATCCGTCATATCCATCCATTGTATCCATCTATTATATCATCCACACATCGCATCATCTATCCATTGTATCACCCATCCATCCATCCATCCATCCATCACTGTCTTTCTCTCTTTCTATGTATCTCTTTAACTTACAACATCAACTTGTAGACAAGCACATTTGATGTTTGTCATGTACTCATCTCTCGTGATCTCTTCCCCTTCTCTGGAGAGTAAATGGAGAGTAAATCAACACAGACAAGCAGCACAGCACAATTCACCAATCCCATGAGTGCCCTGATTAAACACACAGCGTGTAATCACAGAAATACACACGTCATTCTCAAATGAGCAATCAGCAAGTGCCTTTCCATCACAAAAGCTTAATGACGAATGAGGATATTACATATTTATACAAGAGAAAAGCAAGTAAGAATTTATTCACAGCTTAAGCCAATAAACAGTCCCATCACGCTGTAGTTAGAGGGAAAACAAGCGGCTTTTTATCCCTCCTGATGTTACAGTGAGAAGATCATTGCTTTGATTTTCTGATTACGATGCCTACAAGCAGAAAGAAGTCTTTTTGAATTAGAGTTTGACATTAAAAAAATGTCAAGGCTGTGAAAGAGCACCAAAAAGGCAAGAAAAAACACTGTAAATATGCCACGGGCTATGGAGGCGCAGCAGTATCGCACATTTAATTACAATGAACATTTGTGTGTACTTCAAACGCAAGCCGTTTCGCCTGCAATTATCTGCCAACTAGTTTCAGGCCAACACTGCTCAATTTGACGAGATCACACTTTTACACAAACATTTGCTTTAGCCAAAAAAAAAAAAAAAAGCAATAAGAAAAGCAGCCAACACATCTCTCAAATTATCATTCATTGAAGACTTTTGTTACTGATATTCTTCTGTTCCTTGCATATTATTGACTCATCTTCTAATTTTCTCTGTTTTCTGCTAAACTATGAATCAATCTTTGAGTCGTGATCTTCTTCAAAGAAGTTTTATTGGTTTTCTTTTTCAGCTTTCCTTTGTTCTTTCATGCTTTCTCTCTTCATTTCATCTCCCACTCTGTGATAGGTACACTGGGGGGGGGGGGGGGGGGGGGGGCATTGATTTGGCTGCTATGTTTTTGTAGGAGTTGGGGGTATGTTGGGTTCTGGTCCGTGGCCCGGTTCCCAGAGCTAGATCTCTTGCCTTACACCTGCAGGCCCAGGAGGAAACCCTGCCCACCTGGTGTCTTTGTGGGCCACTTCCTGTGGTCGAGGCAGGCTGGGGGAAGTCATTAGCTTCTCCCCGTGGTGAACTTTTAATTCAGTACAGCTCACCACAGAGAGCTCCCGTCTAGAGCAGAAATAAGCCAGAAATAAGCCAGAAATAGCGAGCTTACAGAACTGTTGACTGCAGACAACCTCCAAAACTACAACAATAAAGATGCAACAAACCACTGCAGAAATGGGGCCGGTTGCATAAACCACTTAGACTAGTCTTAAAAGTTAAGACACCAATTTTTTAAAGTTTGTTACATAAAAAGGTAAACTGGTGTAATTGGAATTGGAAAAATAACATTGGTTATCACTTGGTAAACTGCAAGTTGGTCAAACTAGTTCTTAAGACAGTCTATATTATGCAACTGGCCCCTGGTCTCAGACTTAGATGGCATGAATAGAACGTGATCATCTGCAGTATAAATCGAACTAAAATTGTCACTGCGGATAAAGTGTAAATGTGACCTAGTGCCTCAGGCTTTCTCACAAGGAATATTCCTAGAACATCAAGTCATGTGTGACCAACCTCGATAAATGACCATTTATGCCATTCAACAATAGTGCTTTTCTGCAGTTTTAGAATACGAACGAAGTGTGGAGGGTTGTTGTGACCCTACGGACCTTAAGCTACAAACAAGGGTTAAACTTGGATTTTGAAGAAGGGAAAAAGGGAAAATCCAGTTATGTGAGATGTGACATAACCCCCTAAAAAGCCACATTAATTGTATGGAACAATTACCAAAACTGGATGACTGGATGGATGGATGAGGTTATACAGTCAATTATACAGTAAACTGTCATTATGCAAAAGCATTGCCACAGAATATCATGACTGACCAATCAGAATCGAGAGTGCCACATAAAAATCTCCATAAATGCCATTGTCAGTCTGTATATATCACACAATTTGCTATCGCGTTCACACACCCAGACGCATTTGCAAATGCTTTAAGATGCATGTGCGCACACTTCAGAGCCACCTAGCTTACCAGCAAAGCACAAACACAGCCGCTGGCGAAGTCTCACATCTTAGCAGTGTTCTCTAGTGTGTGAGCCTGGATCCTTTCTCAGAGTGCCCAGCCAGGCTATGATACGGTTGGCATGCAAAAGATAGCTCTCTCCCCACAGGCTAAGGCTGACCTCTGTCAGAATATAAAATAATGAAGCCAGATTGTGAAAAAAAAAAAAAAATGTGTTAGAGACAAAAATTAGAAATAGAACAACTGCTGCATAAGTGCTGCTGCACTCAAAGCAAAGCCTTTACTGCTGTATGCATGCTGATGAGTGAGAGAGATCAAACTAACATTCAACAGACAAAAACATGCCTGGTGCATTAGGCTGTTTTCACACTGGGCTTGATTGCTGGGTTCATACACTTGAGGTTGAAATGATATCTGTAAGTAAGTAGGTAAGTAGGTAAATAGGTAGGTAGGAAGGAAAGTAAGTAAGGTAGGTAAGTAGGAAAGTAAGTAAGAAGCTAAATAAGTAAATACAACAGAATAAAATAATACATTATGAATGCTTATGAACTGCTTTTTCTGTCATTTGAAGATGACAGCCCCAGTCTCCATTCACAATTTTCATTATTTTGGGTGAACTACTCCTTTAATTTAGAGTGTAAGGCAGCCTCAGATCACCACTGAAGCTAAAAGCTAAAGACAGACACTTACCCGCTCCTAAAATGTCAGATTTTATAACATGCTGATCAGCATCCTTCACAGTTCACTTGAGAGTTCAGAACACTTGTTACGGCTCTCAACCACAAATGACAAATGAGAGCTGGTGGTGGAAATTTTTAATTTTCAAAACAGTCAGACCCAATATATTATATTCTGTGAGAAACATTCAACATTCTGACACTGGATGCTGCATCAGCAATGCTAAAAAACAACTCAAGATCTGCATAAATCTTTACAAGCACTTTCTCCAACGGGTGTCTTCTAAACCCAACGTCAAGCTACAAGGCTCCAAGACATTCCATGCAATTGGCTGAGAAAGTGTAGATTATCTGCAGTATAAAATGAACTAAAATTGTCACTGCGGATAAAGTGTAAATGTGACCCATTGCCTCAAGCTTTCTCACAAGGAATATTCCTAGAACATCAAGTGTGACCAACCTCAACAAATGACCATCTATGTCATTCAACAATAGCACTTTTAGCAGTTTCAGAATACGAATGTGGAGGGTTGTGACTCTACGGACCTTAAGCTACAAACAAGATTTGTAACTCCCTAAAAAGCCACATTAACTATATGGAACAATTACCAATACTGCATGCATGGATGGATGGATGGATGGATGGATGGATGAGAATTGAACCCCTGGCTACAACCCCATTTCAGCAAGATTTCCACTTGTCACATGATGTGCAAATAAATCTATGTATGCACTAGCACTGTAATTCAGTACACCATGTGAAGAAAGCATTTTTTAAACTTCCAAATACTTAAATAACTCAAAATTCACAGGGTATGAGGTTATGTTTATCCATTTGCAAATCAGTAGGGACAAGCTGTGTGAAACAAGCTGTGTCAGGTTTAATAAACTCTAAATCGCATCCATGTCGCTTTGATAAAAAGAAAGATTACAGAAAGAAAGAGTCTAATTTATGTCTTAAATATATTAAGAATAACTATCATTTTAGATCCTTACGGATTGAGCTCAAATTAAATCGAACATCATTGCTTGAATCCAAAAGTGTATCCAGGTATGTTTGTGCATTAAAAACAGCAACTAACATACTGTCTATACAGGCGTCTACCTTTCTTCCACTTTCAATTGTTGAAATGTACAGACTGTACAAATGTAATTCAGGATAGGCAGATAATAACATGCGCAGCCTGAACACTCTGCTCCACCCTTCAGAGCGAGTATCAATTCCTTTTTGTCCAGGATATAGAATGAAAATTGCTGTTCAGGGGTGTAGAAATAGGAACACTGACACAAATCTCACAGAGAACCAATGTTGGGTCCCAGAGGCTGAGCAGATGGGCGTTTTATACCTGAGAGCAGCGAGGAGATTCATGTACATGAGAAAAGAAATGGAAACAAAGTCTGTCACAGTAGTACAAACAATACTTTGTGTGTTTGTGTGATTTTAGACAGGACAGCTCTCTTGCAGCTCTCGCCACAGGCACACATTCAGCCTACTTTCCAACACACACCACCTGCCACACTTTGAAGTGTGTGTATGGAAGGGGAAAGTTTGCTGGGAGAATGAGCTTAGTTAAAATTGCATCCTCCCTGAATGCATTATGGGTAGAAATGGAGCTCTAAGGTCAACCTGAATGCGGCACATATAAAAGCATGTACAGATACCAATCCATCCAGAGAGCGTTGTCTGTCTTTACACCTGCTCTGACCTCTGAACTCAATCTGTGGGATCATCATTAACTACACGGCCAACTTCTCATTAATTAAATCCCACAAAGTCCATATGACAGAACAAGGTTCAACAAGTCTAGCCGCGGAGTGTCTGCGCAGGAGAGAGGCCATTTTTAGCACAGAAATGCTATTCTTAGCCATAGGTGTGTTAGTAGGTCACTCCACAGCCTGTGTGGATCTGACTGTGTACAGACACACAA